>LPNX010488404.1:87913-221479 GCA_001517045.1 Pseudotsuga menziesii | reverse complement strand
GGGCAGGCCAATACAATCATACAATTCTGTCAACAAACCTCAGTGAAATGTTTATAATAAATATGCATAAAAGAACATGTTAAACCCAATCAACAACCTCTTCAAAATATGTTACATAATGGGCCGACGGAAAAACAGAGGTGTACTATCATAACATAGGTTCAAGATGCGCGAACCCATGCATATGCGAGTAATGCACACATGCATATATACTTGCACTCTCCTCTAGAGGGAGCACCTGCCTAGAAATATTTCTTTCATGCAAGTTGAGGCACTAATCCCAGGGAAAGGAATAGATATAGGGTTAAGGTTTATTTCAGTTTAAGGAATTGTTGTGCATGTGTCCACATTCATTATACTTCCAAGTCTATAAAGGAGAGGCGAGGGGTTTAAGTTTTAATTCAAATTGTCAGAGTATAAGCAGTGAGTGAATGGTAGAGTTTGAACTTTGAATCTTTCAGTGTATTTCCTGTTGTCAAAGAATAATAAAAAGTGATGTGATTTGAGTTTCAGATCTATGTACTTGCTGTTACTTTCTTCACTGGGATGTGTTTCAGTATCTAGTTAATTTTAAATTGCAGTATTGATGGAGATTTCATATTTTTGTTTGCCTAATCAGGTATGTTAGAAATCAGACTGGGACTGCTACCAGGTGCTAAAGAATTTCAACATCTCTATGCATTAACCAATTGGATATGGACCCTAAGGCCTAGGTACTTTTAAGCAGGCTACCAACAGAACAATAAATAGCATTTTCAGCTCCAAATATATATCTATATTGTCTGACTGTGGACTACAGCCTAGCCTCTAGGGAGTGTTAAGTTTTAAGTACAGAACCCTTCAATAAATAGCATTTTCTGCTCTATGCACATATTCCCAATTTTGTTTGTGTGAAAAAAGTAAATTTCTGGAAGAGTGCAAAATATATATTTTTGAAATACAGCTACTAAATTTCACTTCAATGTAACTAACTGTAGGAAATACCACTAGGATATACAACTCGATTGGATGAAGAAACGAGGAACTCTTAACAACTAAATAGGCTATGCAGCAAATATTGAGCATAAGGGAGAGTAATAGATGAGAAATTTCTTTCAAAGGCACTGCAAAACCTCATCAATTACGACACTGCTACATAGAAAAATACCATGTTTTCTATCAGTGATAGCATAGGGTCAAGTGCACAAGATGAGGGGTTAAAAACACCTAGCGAACTCAAAGCAAGGAAACCCATAGCACAATCACAGACTGCAATGCTAATGGATCGAAGAAAGGTGTGTCTTCTTGTTCAAGTTCTGTTAGGTATCCGGTACTTTTCTTCTCTAGTGAAAGCAAGCATCTTCTTTTGTATGAGGATTTCATAGATCAAACTACAATCCATGAATCCCTATCCCTTGAAGGTATGAGGATTTCATTATCTCAAGTGTTGAAGTTTTTAGGTTAATGAATTGGTTAACTATGTGTTGTTAAGGTCAAACCATGTTATACTTAGTCATATTCCTCCTAGACGAGTAGGACAAAAATTGTCTTGAACACAACACAATATATCTAGGGAAGTTGTGAAAATTCTCTATATCCATACATCATTATCCCATTTGTGAAAAGGGACTTTAATAGTATTTGGAGGCCTACTAGATTATACATGCAACTTATGATTAAACCAGCATTTGGTTTTGTTTGAGGTTCACAAATTATTTACACCTCATCCCATATGTCTCTCTCATTATATGTTACTTGCATTTCTATCTCAAGTATAGTGGAGTGAGTCATTACATGGTGGTTTCTTAGAAGTTATAGCATAGGAAACAAAAGTTATATCATAGGAAACAAAATGAAGGAGGACCGAGACTAGTGCTTATCCAAGTTGGGAAATTGGAATAAATAAGAGACACAAAGAGGGATACAAATAAATAAGAGACTAGGAAGTAATGTTTATCATTTTTCTATTGCAGCTCTTCTTTAATTTTTTTCAGAAGTAGGTTGCACTTGCTTCTTTTTAAAACTGAATCTAGGTGGCAAGCCAANTGCAGCCTTTGCAAATGAGTGCTGTTAGGTATAATAGTTTATACCCTAATTACTTATGGGGTGACATTTTTGTTTGGGTATTTTGTTTGAGTTGCATTGTCTAATAGGAATACAAATTGAATTGTCTTTGTCATTAAAATTAATAGTACTTTGTGCAAGTTAAGTCTAATTTGCTCAAGTTCTTTTGAATGATTTTCTTGCAGATTTGTTAGCAGTTCTTTTGAATGGTGGTGGGGTGCTTTGCATGAGGTACAATCTACGCAAGCTATTGAGAAAATATGCTATATCCTACAATGTGTTTGAGCTACAGATTTTTTGAAATGAAAATAAGGTAACTAAGTGTAAATATGCCTAAATGTTGTGTGGGAAATGACACTTTGTTGTCACAAATTTTTCCCTTTTAACATTTTTATTAGCAGATCTGGATGGAAAATACAAATCTCTACTACAATATCTCATGATGCTTTGGAAGCTTCAATACCATCCCATTCTGTGCTAGGTAGGTATGATAACAAGGACAGAAGAAGTCGTGATTTTTGGTTGATTTAGTGAGTCTCAAACTAGGTCAAGAAGTGAACATAATTAATCTCTCTTCTATTGTTATTATTTTGGTACATGTTCACACCTGGAAGATACCCACCAAAGTACTCTTTATAAGAATAATGTTCTGTCAGAAAGGTGCATGACCTTAGGCCACCGAAATTCCTCAGTTATAGGAAAAAATTTAGACTTCATCAATACTTAATTTGTCTTCTTCGTGACTATCCATAATAATCCAAAAACAAAGCAAATGCTTCTAAGTCCTTTGTACTTCATCTTCAAGTACTTCCTCCTTGGCTTCCATGTCATTTTAATGGCCAAATCCGTTCCAAAAGAGAGTAGGCTTTTTGCAAGGTAGAACACCACCATCTATGGATCTCAAACTCATCAACTCAGATACACATGTCCATAAATTCTTCTAGATGTTCTTGATTTCTTCTAACTCTCATTTACTCAAAGAGCTTGGGATATACTCTATTGCTAACCTTCTCGTACATATTTTTAGCTATGTTACTGTATGTATGTTATTTAATTTTCATTATGTTGTAATATAAACTATACCTTTTCTTTCCAAATAATATGAGCTTCAGATCTGAAAATCAGACCTATGTTTGTTGTTGTAATGACTAAACTCCCAATTTGATAACCTGCAGCTTGTATCAACAATAGTTTTTTCTAGTTCCACTAGTTTCAGGACATCTAGTCAATCAATATTACAATTTTCTCAATATCTTGTAAGAATTGGGTCAACTTTAGAAATGATTTTGAAGGAACTAATAAACTTATTTAACTACAAAATCCAAGCTTCCATTTGCGGTCAAAACTCCTAGGTGATCATTTAGTTCAGACATCAGTGCATTACCCCAAGTAACGGACGTCAATGTCAAGAATGCACTCAAGGATGTCTTGGCTGTAGATTGGGAGGAGCTTCCTGACCCTGTACAGGCTGATGTTATGAATGCATTGTCAAAGGATACCGATGATAAGGCTAGACAGGAAGCTTTAGCAAGTGCATGGCATGCAGCTGAGGCAGTGGAGCAGTTTTGTGGAGTTTTGGAATCCTTGAGAATGGAGCTAGATGAAATAAGTGGGCAAATAGGAGAGGTTCGTTTTTTCTTTTTCAGATTCTTGAGATACTTATTAAGTATAACTCGCGTTTCTAATTGTGCATTTTGTTTTCTTAGCTGAGTATCAAGGCTTTAACACTCAAATATAAACTAGGCAGATGGGGTAAAACAAAATTATGCTAGAATATATAGAGGCCTTTACAAAAGGCATGTACAAATTTCGAGATAGACTTAAATATTGAAGGTTCAGTACATGAACTTGGCCTGAGTGAATGTTAATTAATTTTAATTTAACTTTCATGCTAAACAAGTTTCAAATCTTGTAATGGCTGTCATCCTGACAGGGATACAGTCTCAACAGGAATGAGTTCCTCTCTTATGATATTATGTATTTTTATGGTGTCTCATTGTAGCTAGATGGCTTGTGCAGAATGTGAGACCCTTGCCAGAGGAAATTCAAGATGCTTTACGAGCTGCATATAAACATTACAGCAATTACTTGGAAACATTTGGCCAAGAACAAACTTACTTGAGAAAGAAATTTGAAACGGAGTTGGGCCGTCAAATGATTTATATAAAGATGCGATGTAGTGGGCTTGACGCAGAATGGGGAAAGGTGTGTATTATGTATTCCTTTCCAGAGGAACTTCCCTAGAGGTTGAGGGTAGAAACTAACATTTTGTGGAGCATACTTCTTACCAATGTTAGGACCAAATTAGATGCAAATGTTTATTGAAATGCTTCATTAACCTTGTCAGAAAAACTTGAGTGCTATTATTTATTTATTTCATTGTATTATTGCTAGTGTATGCAATTTCATAAACTCAAGTTCAAACACTTTATTGGCAGGTTTCACTTCTTGGCACCTCTGGAATTTCTGGCTCGTACATTGAATAGCATAGTTAACCTTGTTAAAGCTATCCCTGAAAGGCTGGGGATTGTTTTTAATATAAAGCTTGTTGAACCCTTAACTTATCAAAGCTTCATTTTTTTATCACATAGCAAGTTTTAGGTAGAAACTGTGTGCATGATTTGGACACTTGCTGTTCTTCACCAGGATTTGGGATAGTGATGCTGTTGGTTTTTGTGAAGACTATAGATTATGGGATTGTGCAACAAATGTGTTTTTGAAGAGAATAAAATAATGGCCTTCTACATCATATATTTTTTACACAGAAGAATCTGGTTGATGTTATAGCTTGTTTGGCAAGCTGTTTAGTCATATACACTAAAGATACACGAAATCGCCATATTCAACTAACTATTTTTTGTGCCTAAAATGCCCATATATATTTTTTTTTAAACTACAGAGAACGTCGCTATAGCGACGGCTTGCCATGGAACTTTACGACGTCTTTCCGTCGATATAGCGACGTCTGACCGTCGCAGGTATTGGGGTTTGTCTTTTTCATTTTAGGAATGGCCGTCGCAATTGTGACGTCTTGCCGTCACAATTGAGACGTCTTCCCGTCACTATAGAGACGGCCTACCCATGGAAATATACACATAGCAAAATAGAACATCGTCGCTCTTGCCACACAATTAACGGGCCGTCGCTATTGCGACGAAATAGTTTCCACGGGAAAAAAAGACATAGACGTGGAAATTTCCATGCTTCTCCATGGAAATTGCCACGTTTTGGCCATGGTAAAATTGATCACTTGTATTGGTGGGAGATGACCACCTGTATGTTGGAGTAAAAGAAGTTGGCTGCAAATTTGTGGGTGGACTCCATGCATGCTATAGTATACATTTAGAATAGAGTGCCACACTCATCCATGAAATGGAATACCCCTTTCGAAGCATACTTCAGACACAAGCCAGATGTGTCGAATCTACGGGTGTTTGGGTCCACTGCATGGGCCCGAATTCCACTTGACAAAAGGAGGGCTTTGAAACCGCAAAGAATAGAATGTATGTTTACTAGGTATCTTGATGAATCAAAAGGTTTCAAGCTACTTGATATCAAAACAAAATATATCATCATCAAAAGGAGTGTCAATTTCCATGAGCCTCTTCAGGAGGTGGAACTAGTGAAGGAGAAAACTGCTGAATTTCCTTCCTATTCTTGTGAATATTTGGATGATGAAATTGGGGGTGATGACCTTGATTTAGATCCTCTGATTTCTTATATCATTGTACAGCAAAAATCAGATGCTGAATCAGAACCTAAAGTACAAAATCATCTCCCAACATGGGGTCGACAGACACTCTCCTCCGCATGAGATAAAATTGGAAATCTGAATGATCCAAGGAGAACCCGGTCTGATTTCCAAAGAGTAGATATTGCACTCTCTTGTCCTGATTATTTGCTATTCGAATATTTTTATTTAATCATAATTTTAGACCCAAATTCCTACTACCATTCTTGGAAGGATTCGAGATGGCAAGTTGCCATGGATGAAGAGATGAATTATTTTCAAAAAAACACTACTTGGGAGCTAGTTTCTCTTCCTCCAAGAAGGAAATTGGTTCAATGCAAGTGGGTTTTTCAGACTAATCTTGTTGCAGATGGAATCACCTACAAATATAAGGCAATTCTGGTGGAAAAAATTTTCTCCCAAGTCCAAGGTGTGGACTACCATGAGACTTTTGCACCGGTTGCAAAAATGGACTCCATCCGCCTAGTTTTGGCAATTTCAGCATCTAAGCACTGGGAAGTGCATCATATGGATGCTAAGTCAGAATTTATGCATGGATATATTCATGAGAATATATACATGAATCATCCTTAGGGCTACATCTCTGATCCATCTTTGGTTTGCAGGCTAAAGAATTCACTATACGGGTTAAAACAGGCCCCAAGAGAGTGGTATTCCAAGATGGATGCCTTCCTTCTCTCGCAAAACTTCCAAAGGTGTAGATCAGATACAAATATGTATATACCACAGTCTGATGGTCATTTGATTATTATTTTTTTATATTTTTATGACTTACTGATCACAGGTAGCACAGTTGCTTCTATTTCAGTCATCAAAACTGCTCTCCACAATGCATTTGAAATGAGCGATTTGGGGCTCTTAAAACAATTTTTGGGGCTCGAAATTGAGAAAATTTCTGATGAAATAATGGTAAATAATTCAAAATACATATAATACCTTTTATTCAATTTTAATGTGGCTGAATGTATGCCTACACCATTCCCTTTCCTTTCAAGGATCAACCTTGAAGAAGGAAAAAGCACACCTCCCTGAACTGCACTATTTATCGACAGCTGATTGGTAGCTTGTTGCACTTGACTCATTCTCGGCCTGATATATGTTATGCCATGAATTCTGAATCAAGATACATGCAACAGCCCCATGATATTCATTGGAAGGCAGCCAAGAGGATCCTCCAGTACATTCAGGGAACCAGGACTTACGACATTCACTATGCTGCATACTCCCAGCTAAAGCTGGTTGGATACATAGATTCCGATTGGGAGGTTGATTTTATTGATCATAAGTATACTTCTAGATATGTATTCATGTTTGGTGGTGGCCCCATTTTCTGGTCTAGCAAAAAGCAGGACGCCATAGCATTATCTTCAGCAGAGGCCGAGTATCGAGGAGTGGTGAATGCTTGCATCCAAGTAGTTTGGTTGCAAGGCATTCTTTCAGAGTTTGATCTTGGTAGTACTTTTTCTATTGTCCTATTTTGTGACAATCAAAGTGCTATTAATATATCCATAGATCCAATTACCAGGTAGAGGACCAAGCATGTAGAGATACACATGCACTGTATGAGGGAGCTAGTGCATGACATGATCATCATTCTGCAATACTACCCGACTAATGAGTAGACTGCAGACATATTCACCAAGAGATTTTCAAAAAAAAATTTCACTTACCTCCATTCACTATTGGGGGTGATTTCATCAGGGTGATCCAACTACTTTCAATTTTCAGCTTGAGGGGATGTTTTTCCCACTGGGTTTTCCCTCTTTTCCTCACTTAGTTTGCTTTGAGCATTGTTTGAGTTTCAATATTGTACAGGGTGACCTATGGCCTTTGTTTCCAGGGCCCTAGAATTTTTATGCGCTTTATGTTTTCTACTCCTCCTGAGTATAGCTTAAGGGGGGTTGTTGGAGACATTTACCACCATACACACTCATTTTGGTCAATTTGGACTTGTTAAACCACTATCCTAATTTTATTGACTTAATTGACATCAGAGGAGCACTGTATGACATCATCATGAGCACACCCATGCCTACCTTTAGTCAAGGAGGCTAACTAAGCCTTCTCCTACATTCAGGGAGGCTAAATGGAGCACTCTGTGGGTGATCTAAGTGTCATAAATGCCCCATATTGCTAACTGATGGTTACATTCATTTAAACAGAGAAGTGAAGGTTCCTTCCTTCATTAAATTGATTATTTAGTGATTATTTAATGAACTGGAGTCAACAGGGGCGCCTCCAACCACTTCTGATGGTCAGTTACACTTTAGTTAACCTCATTGGCATTCATTGGAGTCATTAATGCACTACCACTTATTGGTTGGCTTGCAGTGACATGTGTCTGAGCTACTTTTAGTTAGACTCAGTCATTTATTGCACTTTGACTTCAGTTAGGGCTTAGTTGAGTTAATTAGGGCTTTGATCAGTGGTTAACTTGAGTGTTGACTGTGGCTTACATTTAGTTAAGCTAGACTCACTCATTCAATTCGAATGACCTCCTTGGGAATTATAATTTTCTTGGCATTCATGCTTCCGACATGATCATTATATTTTATTATTCATTATTCATTTGATTATACAGAGCTGCTACTTCCATTGCAGCACCATTTTTCCAATTTTATGATTATCTGTCTGTATTCTTTGTGAGACTGTGTTTTCAGTTCCTATACAACTGTGACAAATTAATAAAAACAACAAACCCAAACCAAGGATATCAATCATGTATTTATATAACAAAGAAGGTAATTATAACTCAATGGTGTAAAATCAAACCAAGATAATCCAACTTGACTCAATCCAAGGGGGGTAATTCAACCACAAGAGGTTAACTCTAATTAGACCCAAGCAATTCAGATGTCAAGGAGAATGACTTCAAGCCACTCCACCCAACTCAAATTCATATTTGGACACATCATCCATGAAGAGCAATCAAAATTAGTGAGTTTAGGTGTCACACAAGCCAAACCATCTTCCCAAAATAGAAAAGGGGGGTTACACAAGGATTTACACAAGAGTTACACAAGGATTTACACAAGTATTTACACAAGGAGTTACAAAATTATTTACACAACTTTTGAGGTGTTGAGGCTAAAAATAGCTAGTGAGGGAACACTTGTGCAAATGGGAGTTACAAAACCAAGTGTAACCTCCAAAAAGGAGTTACAAAACCACCAAAGGGGATCAATAAACAAGTGGAACCCACCCAAACACCAAGGAATCCCAATAAATCATGAATTAGGCTCAATAATACCAACATAGGTTAAAATAATCAAAAGTTGGGTTCGTTGCACAATGTTTGGGTGATCATAAACTAATAAAGCCAAAAAAACATAAATATGGAACAATATCAACCAAACAAGTTCTAACATGCTAGAAATGTCCCCATTCCCCCTTACATTGTGGATCTAGGATTCCCATACTCTTTTAGTGGTCCTCGATATGCCAATTTTTTTCATTAATTAATTATTTACAAAATAATAATAATGTATTTAGGTCCTTAAAGACCCTTTTCCCGGCACCCTGAGCCACAATAATAAACAATTACAAATTACATATGTCAGGGTCTTAACACATGGGATATTACATCCCCTCCCCCTTAAACCATCCATCGTCCTCGATGCATAATACATATATGCTTTTACAACTTTCAAAAGGATCACTAAATTCAGTTTTCAAGTAGTTGTTCTCGGAACTCCTCTTTCGAGAAACCACAATAATTCCCATTACTATTGTCTTGCCTGTCTCCACTACCTATGGGATGTGATTTCCTTCACCTAAATCCCTCCTCAAGATATCACCATCCCATTTCCTGGCTTCTTGTGCGAGAACCAATACTAGTAGCAAGGATGAACCTTCAATCCCCATTACAGGGCCTTCAAATATCAACAAAGATACATTCACCTAAAAATCATATTTCAATCAACCATATGAATAACATCAGCTATAAAAATATACGATACATGATATAAGAGTATTCTTTAACAACTAAACCATGAACATAAATATAGCATGAATCAATCACCATAGAACATCTACAGAATACAACAACATGAATAGCACATGAGAGAATACTTATCTCAAATATGGGAAACTAGCTTCAATGGTACAATGTTCCTCCCACAAGAAGAGAACAATCATTTCATAAACTATTAGAACTACCTCTTATGAGAACGACAATGCTTCCCACTACTACTTTCGTGTCTTTATCCACTGCCTAATGGCTGATACTTGTATGACATTGTCATCATTGTGATATGACAAAAGCAAAGGGGTGACAATGTACTAGACTAGCTCTCTGGAAAATGGATACTAGACTACTCTCTGAGGGAATCCACAAACTCAATCCCAACAACTAAACCATATTCTTCAACAAAGATACTTGAAATAGAGATGCTTCTTTAACAATGATGCTTTTTCACATTCTCAACAGACACATGGTTAGAAGTAAACATATATACTGTTCATCAATATTCTTAAAATACATCTTTTCAAAAAAAATCTAATTAATTACATGAAATACTTCAGTAAATGCAAGGTACTCGAGATATAGATACTTCTTCAACAAAATACTTGAAATGCATCTAACTGAATCTTATTCAAATCAATTTCAATAATATGAAATGCATCTAATATACATGAAATGTGTTTATATAATTCAATCACATGATATGCATTACCAAGATGCTTTTGCAATGATTTATCACTCAAATTTTTCCTACAAGGATGCATGAAGTGTCACCAAAATATTTTTCCAACAAGATGTGTGAACTATCACTATGATATTTTACAAAGATGCATTTCAACAACATTATTTTATATACTACAAGGATACCCAAGCAACATACTTTCAAAAAATATCACAAGGATATATTTTCTTTCAACAAGATCCCTATATAGTTTCCTAACAAAGATACCAGTACCACATTATACACAATTAGTATGGAATATATAAGGATACATGAATTTCATCTTCAATAAAGGCACCAGTATCATACTTAATCCATTACATGGTTATTACCTACTCTTCAACAGAGATATACAAAATACCACCAAGTTATTACTAGTATACCTTTCAATATTGACACGAGATACTTTTCTAATGAAGATCACACGGTGAATATTTTCAAAGATCGCCTAAATACTTTTTCATTTTAATGTAACAAGAAAAGAGAAGGTATATGAAACATGTCACATGCCCCAATTTGAAAAACATTTTATGTTTTAAGAAACATTATGTTATATTTTATTATAAAGTTTGTAATTAATGACCAAGTGGGGTCAAGGATAATTGAATGTAATTGCTGAATATTTTATTAATAAATAAATGAAAGATGAGACAACGGCTTAAGGAAACTGTTAAATGAGTGTTTTACTGGTCACTTGGTGGAGTAGGATGGGTTGAGAGCAAATTGACACTTGGCAGCAACCTCAAACTACTTCTAACTATTGCAGGAGGAAACTTCCCCATTTTTGTGGTCATGTTCCCCACGAAAGTGGAACAAGAGCAGGTGGCTCATTAAGTGAAAACTGATCCAAAAGACCTAGACATGTTAATAAAACTTCCCATTGAAGACAACTGAGGATGCTCATTCTTGACTTTTGAACATTCTGAGTGAATGAAGTGCACAAGAAAATTTGATGGAGGGGACTAGCTGAAGTATTTTTTGAGTGAAAAGTGTTGAAGATCTGAACTAGTACAGCTATTCTAAGATGAGATCATACTACTGCATGAAGAATTGATTTACTGCTGAACACTCAGTAGAGTTGCAGAGGATTACTAAACTACATCTCTCACCTAGTACTTCTACCAGGTGGACCAAGAGAAAATCTCAAGGGTCCTGATATTTGCAGTCCAGCTTTTCTCCAAGAGTTGGTTGGGAGGAACAGGTTCCATAAGATGTTGTCACCTCTTCTACATTTCCAGGTTCTACATGATTTATCTAGTTTTCTCACTATTTATTTACATCTAGAAGGATTGAGTTTAAGTAATATTATGTTATGCTTCAATTCTGTTGTTGTTAGGGTTAGTTAATAAAAATACTTTTACTGTGAAAAGATAGTTAAATACTGGATTAGATAGATTAGGCTAAATGATTAGAAGGATTTCTAGTGTTATTGATAGATAAAAAAATACCTGACTGTATTTTTCCACACCTTTTTAAAGGTAGTACTCTAGTACAGTAGGTTAGATTACTATTCAGACAAAAAAATCAAATGAAGTATGCATGAATGTGTTTTATTACCTTCTAAAGGTTTCATAAGAGTTATTCATATGTATGTTTTTCCTTTCTATTTTTAAATGTGTTACTTAGACAAAGTAACTTATAATAACATAAACAAATATGTCTCTAGGAAAGATAATACACACACACACACACACACACACACACATATTTAGTCTATGTGTTTAATTACACAGTAGATATAATATATCACAGTAAGTTTATTACTATAGTAATTATATACTTTATAAAAACAACAATTAAATAAGCAGGTTAACTAAAGAAACAATAATAAAACTGTTTTGGGTAATTATAAACTAAATAAATAAATAAAAACCTTTCAATACATTTTAACCCAGTAAAACAGTAAAGATTCGGGAGGTATTATTCACTCCTTGTTCTTTTATCTATTTACTGATAGTAATAATCAATTTGTGTTCTAAAACCCACTGTATGGACATTTAGTTCTATTTTTTAAACATAATGAAAATAAACATCAATTTACAGTAACAAAAACTGTTTAGGATAATTTAAATAGATTCAAAGAAAAAAAACTGATAAGAATTTTACAGTTACTCTCATCTTCTTAAAACCACAATACATTCATATTATCAAAATATAAGTACAAACAATTAGCTTCGAGCTTAGTTAAAATAGAAATAACATCTAAACCCTAGTACTACTGAATCATATTAGTTATGGCCCTATGGCCTTTTACAAACAGAGTCACGGCTTAAAAGCTGATATCAAAGTAATATAATTGTAAACAAACTAGACCCATAATTTCTCAAGTCTCAGCCATGAAAGCCCCAAGTTTCCATTACGAAATAGCCACTAGGGCTTCAAAAAATTTAAACAACATATCAAGGTATCAACCAAATGGCCCTCCAAAACATTTTAAACCACAGTGTATTCACGGCCGAGCCGTAATCCAAAAACCCAATGAACTACATCAACTAAAAACAAACACCATACACCACTGCAGGAGGAACCTCAATGAGACCAAGGCTTACCAGTTCAAATACGAAGCCTAGAATCCCTGTGTGGAGTCTTTACGGTGTAATTCTAACACACACCTTTCATTGGTAAAGCCTGCACAAGTATATTAAGCACAAGTTTGGAAATGTATACAACGAAAAAATTATTAACTTTTGAATAAGTGAAAATTTGTTATAAAACCCAGAGAATTAGTTCACCTGGAGAAAACAACCTCGGCCTCGAACTGGGTAACAAGTTCATACCCTTGCCACCAAAGCATCTACGTTGAGGATTAATGGTATCTTTGTCAATAAAACCCCAACACGAAGTGTGCCAACCTAAGAACTAAAACATGATGCAACAGAGTCAGGCCACACCAGAAAAATGAGTAGTAAAACAGAGAACTCAATACTCTTTAAAAACACTCAGTTAAACAGTCAGGGACCGTGCCCACTCTAACAAGTCCACTCTCGCAACACCATTGTTTGGATGGAAGCATTTTTGCAGAGTCAAAGTAAGGAATGGAGCGGCGTTTGCAAAGCTAGGGTAGTGGTGATGGAGAGTACTCACTCAAATTAAGAACATGGCCAAATAAATCTCTTTCATAGAAGAAGAACAACTATTGGCAAGGTAGCTTACACACCATGGAGTGATAGTCAGGCCATGCGGCCATGAGCCTGCGGCCCCTCCCTTTTCTAGAGCAAGGTAAAAAGATAGGTAATGGGAGTTTTTAGGGTTTAGAAGAATATATACGATAAAAATCAAAAGTCAAAACCCTATCCTATCAATAACGAACACGTGGCTCAAGATTTCTCTGTAAGAGGTTGGTTTTGTGATATAGTTTTGAAAACCCTTGGAGCAGCCTGCATACAATAGGGCATGATAATTAAAACTATGTTATAATCTATGTCATAAATTTCATTATACTTTGTTATGGTTTTTATGCTGGTTATATCCTTAACAAATAATGAATGGAGGTAATAGTTATACTAAGGTTCATAGTATGATCTATAATCTTTGAAAAGGTTCAAGAATATCCTATGCCAAAAACTATTCAATGATAAGTGCATAATAAACAATACCTTGTAACATATTTAGGAAGATATAAGAATTAAAAATCATTTATATGTATATACTTGCAACTAAAGAAAAAAAAGGCATATCTAGAACATTAGTCTAGGTATTAAATTAGTATCGTTTTAAGATACTAGTGATTTGTTTATCAATAACACCCTATGAGATGAGGATTATAAAAGGTTAAAAGGGATATATTTTTATAGAAAATAATTATTTCTTCCTTACATAAAAAGCAGTAATATTATAGTTTAAAGAAATACAATTTGTATTAGTGCATCTCTATTTTGGTAAGTACTAGGATAACTACTAGACTATCTTATGCACTAGGTATTAGTTTTATGTAAGTTTATAAGTCAATATACTTTATGACTATACTTAGATCATAGTTTTTTCCTAGTTTTATTAACTCGTTATTTGTGGAAACGAATACTCTGGAGTTTAACTCAGCATCAAGTAAATAAACAAAGGAAACTGCTATACGAGATGCCTTTCACTAGAGTTACATACAGGCTTTAGACTGAAAATAGAATGATGAAAGTTGAATGAACAAGATATGGTTATAGTGAAATAGAAGAGCAACAACTAGGCTCAATTTTACTAAAAATCCTTTTATTCCATAAACTTTTTGGAACAATAATTTCCAGATCAACGATACCTCATTTATTGCTCAAAGCTGTAAGTAAATAAATTTACTAGCATTATATTTTATGCTAGTTGAGATAATAATCTCAATCTGGAAACTGGTAACAAACTTATTACCTATAAAGGACCTGGAAAAGAAGCATCACTTCACTTCATTATCTATAATCTAAGTAAGCCTTGATCTCAACTAAATTTCTTTCCTACTTTCATAAGACAATAAAACAAACTTAGCACTAGAAATTAAATAGATGTTTCAATTCTTGTTATTCCAAATCATAACCTGCTAAATCAAATCCTTAACAATGAATTATGAATTCAAACAATAAGTATGCAGAACTAGAGATTAACAAAAGAATTAGTTCTAGTTAAAAAATTGTTTAAGGTAACCGTTAACAATTAAATTTTTCATAAGTAGTGACAACCACAAACATTTTATGTTATATAAAAAAATTTAAATTTTTACAAATTTTTGGAGTATTACATGTGGTATTAGAGCACAAGTTTAGACACTAGGCCTGAATGTGGCTCAACCTACATAGATAAATAGTAAAATAAATGCATGCATACTAATTTTTTTTTTTTTTGAAATGTTATTTCCAGAAAAAAAATTCCGAGCTAAAACTACAGGTATGGAAAGACTTGAGGAATATGCTTATGAAGAGTCCCCGTTTAATGAACGAAGTAATTCTAAAAGAGAACCAGCTCAAGAATAAATAACTAATAACTCTTCATAATTATTACAAATGGTTAAAGAATTAATAACTGAGATGGAAATAGTCAAAAAGGAAAATGAAAGAATGTTGAGAGCTCAGGAGGAGCTGAATTAGATCTTGATGGAAAATTTTCAAAATGAAGAAAAAGATAAATGGACAGGATCATCAGGTTTGACAGAAAAGAAAGGAAGCTGCTGTTCGGAGGTGGCCTCAGGAGCGTTCAAATCCCCCCAGAGGTCTCCCGTTTGACTAAAACCTTTAATTTTCGCACTTTGTAAGATCTTGATTTCATTCCATATAAGGATAAAGAGGAATTATATTAGTTCTCTGATATTGTAACCGCTGTTAATAAAAACATTTTTTGAATAGGCTCTTTCGAGCCCATTCCCCATCCCCCCTGGGGGGATTTGCGTCGATGTCCTTTTTGTTGTTTTTTGCTCATTTCTTTTGAAACTAGTATTGATCTAATCTGCAGGGTAGTATAATTTATTTCATTATAGTTTCATATTCCATATTTTATATTTCAAAGTAATCGTAATACTTACCCCACGACTTCCCGATTGAGCCGAAAGGGGAAAGAGATTCGTGGTAGGACTAATTAGGAAACTAGAATTGTGTATCTATTTCCTTTTCTATCATTCATTTTTCAGCTATTATAAAATTAACCCCTCCTCGATTCCCCAATTGAGATCCACTTGGATCAAAAGAGGTTCCTAGAGGGTTTTCTTTTAAACAAGAACACCCATTGTAAAATTTACTAAAATTGACAAGACTACGGTGTGTATGCTCTACACTTAGCTGTGGTTCATCCGAACAGTCAAGCTGTATCAAAATCACTTGAGTGACTAGTATAATTATCACTCACTCTCCCAAATTAACAAACCAACAAGTGAAAATCCAACACCTAGATCAAACCATCACGGTGGCAAAATACCCAAAGGAAGCGAGAACTTCTGAAAAGTGACCTCGGGGCACCGATCTCTGTCACACCCTAACGGGTGCATTATGAACAATAGCCCCAGAGACTCCATTCAGCCCACATATTCCTTATGGGTAGCTGTGAAGGTTTAGTTTTGGACATACTCCAAGTACTCTCAGGTATATCTGGAGTCCCCCCTTCGCCTAATTGTAATCAACTCACACCTCAAATTTAACTTAAAATGTACCAAGAGAAAATCGAAAAACATTCACTCCAAGAACATGCAAGTACATTGATCTTATTTTTGACTCCATTCTAAGGCACTAGTTATTTTCTTGCTTTATATATATATTGTGTCTCAGCATTGTGCTTCCGTGTGTTCATCTTCTGTATCTTGTCATCTTTGATTGTCTATAGTTAAATTTCAAACTCCTAAGTAACTCTTTCAGTTTAACATCACCATACTAAGTAGTTATCCTTAGTAACTTAATAGGGTCTACCCCCCTTGGCTTCGTTAGGAGTTGAGCCTAAACGGAGGAGTCAAGAACAAGGTGACAACCTTGACTCAAGACTTGCCCCCAAGGACACACCGAGTGGCTTGAATATTTCTGCCATGTGACCTAGGTGTGTGAAAGGCGGCAACATGAACATTCTAAGTGATTGAAGTGCACAAGAAAATTCGATGGAGGGGACTAGCTGAAGTATGTTTTGAGTGAAAAGTGTTGAAGATTTGAACTAGTACAGCTATTCTAAGTTGAGTTCATACCACTGCATGCAGAACTGATTTACTGTTGAACACTCAGTAGAGTTGCAGAGGATTACTAAACTACATCTCTCACCCAGTACTTC
This sequence comes from Pseudotsuga menziesii, assembly GCA_001517045.1. Classification (NCBI taxonomy): domain Eukaryota; kingdom Viridiplantae; phylum Streptophyta; class Pinopsida; order Pinales; family Pinaceae; genus Pseudotsuga; species Pseudotsuga menziesii. The sequence goes on along the minus strand of LPNX010488404.1, from coordinate 204,286 downwards.
TACGAGGTGGACCAGGAGACAAGCTTGGGGGTCCTGAGATTTGCAGTCCATCTTTTCGCCAGGAGTTGGTTGGAAGGTATAGGTTCCTTAAGCTATTGTCACCTCTTCTACATTTCCAGGTTCTACATGATTTATCTAGTTTTCTCATTTTTTATTTACATATAGAAGGATTGAGTTTAAGTAATATTATGTTATGCTTTAGTTCTGCTGTTGTTATGGTTAGTTAATAAAAACACTTTTACTATGAAAATATAGTTAAATGTTGGATTAGATAGATTATGGTAAATGATTAGAAGGATTTCTAGTGTTATTGATAGATAAAAAAATACTTAACTATATTTTTTCACACCTTTTTAAAGGTAGTACTCTAGTACAGTAGGTTAGATTAACTTCAGATAAAAAAAACAAATTAAGTATGCATGAATGTGTTTTATTACCTTCTACAGCTTTTGTAAGAGTTATTCATATGTATGTTTTTCCTTTCTAATTTTAAATGTGTTACCTAGAAAAAGTAACTTATAATAACCTAAACAAATGTGTCTATAGGAAAGATATATATAGTCTATGTGTTTAATTACACCGTAGATATAATATATCACAGTAAGTTTATTACTATAGTAATTACAGACTTTATAAAAACAACAATTAAATAAGAGGTTAACTAAAGAAACACTAAAATAGGGATAATAGTTTATTAAGATAACTTCATCATTAAACTGAGTAAAATGAAACTAGAATTACATTATAATCAAATACTAACTATGTATTTTAAACTAAGAGAAATTAGGCTTTATAAATAAAACATATTTAAAAGAACTATAAAATATAAATAACATTACCACCTCTTTTACTAAGAGAGGGGTTATTCCTTTCACTCATAAACAAATTAAAGCTTACTTACTTCATTTATATAACCACAATAATCGAATAGATGAATATATAAAATTTAATACATCTTCCATAAGAAACAATAATAAAACTGTTTTGGGTAATTATAAACTAAAAAAAAAAAACCTTTCAATGCATTTTAACCCAGGAAAATAGTAAGATTCAGGAGGTACTAATTCACTCCTTGTTCTTTTATCTATTTACTGACAGTAATAATCAATTTATGTTCTAAAACCCACTTTCTGAACATTTAGTTATATTTTTTAAACATAATCAAAATAAACATCAATTTACAGTAATAAAAACTATTTAGGATAATTTAAACAAATTCAAAGAAAAATAAATAAAATCTGATAAGAATTTTACAGGTTCTCTCATCTTCTTAAAACCACAATATATTCATATTATCAAAATATAAGTACAAACAGTAAGCTTTGAGATTAATTAAAATAGAAATAGCATCTAAACCCTAGAACTGCTGAATCATATCAGTTATGGCCCTATGGCCTTTTACAAACAGAGTCATGTCTTAAAAGTCGCTATCAAAGTAATATAACTGTAAACAAACTAGACCCATAATTTCTCAAGTCTTGGCCATGAAAGCCCCAAGTTTCCATTACCAAACAGCCACTAGGGCTTCAAATAATTGAAACAACATATCAAGGTATCATCCAAATAGCCCTCCAAAACATTTTAAACCACAATGTATTCACGGCTAAGCCGTAATCCAAAAACCCAATGAACTGCATCAACTAAAAACAAACACCATACACCACTACAGGAGCAACCTTAGCGAGACCGAGGCTTACTAGTTCAATTACAAAGCCTAGAATCCTTGCGTGGAGTCTTTACGACGTAGTTCTAACACAGACCCTTCACTAGTAAAGAATGCACAAGTATATTAAGTACAAGTTTAGAAATGTATACAACGACAAAAATTTTAACTTCTGAATAAGTGAAAAATTGTTATAAAACCTAGAGAATTACCTCACCTAGAGAAAATGACCTCGGCCTCGAACTGGGTAATGATTTCAGACCCTTTCCACCAGAGCATCTACGCCGAGGACCGGTGTTAGCTCTATCAATAAAACCCCAACACAAAGTGTGCCAGCCCGAGAACTAAAACACAATGCAACAGAGCCAGGCCACACCATAAAAATGAGCAGTAAGACAGAGAACCCAATACTCTTTAAAAACACTCAGTTAAACAGTCAGGGACCATGCCCACTGTAACAAGTCCACTATCACAGCGCCATTGTTTGGATGGAAGCATTTTTGCAGAGTCAAAGTAAGGAATGGAGCGGCATTTGCAGAGCTAGGGTAGTGGTGATGGAGAGTACTCACTCAGATTAAGAACATGGCCACATAAATCTCTTTCACATAAGAAGAACGACTATTGGAAAGGTAGCTTACACACCATGGAGTGACAGTCAGGCCATGCAGCCATGAGCCTGTGACCCCTCCCTTTTCCAGAGAAAGGTAAAAAGATAGGTAATGCGGGTTTTTAGGGTTTAGAAGAATATATATGGTAAAACTCCAAAGTCAAAACCCTATCCTATCAACAACGACCACGTGGCTCAAGATTTATCTGCAAAAGGTTGGGTTTGTGATATAGCTTTGAAAACCCTTGGAGTAGCCTGCATACAATAGGGCATGATAATTAAAAATATGTTATAATCCATATCATAACTTTCATTATAATTCGTTATGCTTTTTATGATGGTTATATCCTTAACAAATAATGAATGAAGGTAATAGTTATACTAAGGTTCATAGTATGATCTATAATCTTTGAAAAGGTTTAAGATTATCCTATGCCAAAAACTATTCAATGATAAGTGCATAATAAACAATACCTTGTAACATATTTAGTAAGATATAACAATTAAAAATCATTTATATGTATATACTTGCAACTAAAGAAAAAAAATGCATATCTAGAACATTAGTCTAGGTATTAAATTAGTATCATTTTAAGATACTAGTGATTTGTTTATCAATAACACCCTATGAGATGAGGATTATACAAAGGTTAAAAGGGATAGATTTTTATAGAAAATAATTATTTCTTCCTTACATAAAAAGCAGTAATATTATAGTTTAAAGAAATAAAATTTGTATTAGTGCATCTCTATTTTGGTAAGTACTAGGATAGTTAGTAAACTATCTTATGCACTAGGTGTTAGTTTTATGTAACTTTATCAGTCAATATACTTTATGACTATACTTATGTCATAGGTTTTTCCTAGGTTTATTAACTCGTTGTGGAAACGAATACTCTGGATTTTAACTCAGCATCAAGTAAATAAACAAAGGAAACTGCTATACGAGATGCCTTTCACTAGAGTTACATACAGGCTTTAAACTGAAAATAGAATGATGAAAGTTGAAAGAACAAGATATGGTTATAGTGAAATAGAAGAGCAACTGAACTAGGATCAGTTTTACTAAAAATCCTTTTATTCTAGAAACTTTTTGGAATAGTAATTTCCAAATCAATGATGCCTCATTTATGGCTCAAAGCTGTAAATAAATAAATTTACTAGCATTATATTTTATGCTAGTTGAGATAATAATCTCGATCTGGAAACTGGTAACAAATTTCTTACCTATAAAGGACCTGTAAAAGAAGCATCACTTCACTGCATTAGCTATAAGCTAAGTAAGCCTCAATCTCAACTGAAGTTCTTTCCTACTTTCATAAGACAGTGAAACAAACTTAGCACTAGAAATTAAATAGATGTTTCAATTCTTGTTATTCCAAATCATAACCTGCTAAATCAAATCCTTAACAATGAATTATGAATTCAAACAATAAGTATGCAAAACTAGTGATTAACAAAAGAACCAGTTCTAGTTAAAAAAACTGTTTAAGGTAACCGTTAATAGTTAAATTGTTCCTAAGTAGTGACGACCACAAACATTTTATGTTATATGAAGAATTTTAATTTTTTACGAATTTTTGGAGTATTACACATCAGTTCTAATATAACTAAGGACCAAAAATTTCCATAACAACATATTACTTTTCATCTCACCACAAAGCATAGTTCATCTTAGAGATCATTCAAAAAGCCAGTATTCATCAACTAATATCAATCATACATCAACCCTCATGGATACATCATCCATACAAACATCAATCATCAATTCATAATATCTCAACCTATATGAATCATATATCGATCATGTAATATCAAACAAGGACAACCGTACATGCATCAACTAACCATATGAGCATCAATCATAGTACATCAATCAAAACACATCAACCATAATACATTAACCATCATACATCAATTAGAATACACAATCAAAATACATTAACCATGATTCATCAAGAAAAATACAATTATAATAATACATCAATCAGAATACATCAACCAACATACATCAATTGGAATACATTAATCAAAATACACAATCAAAATACATCAACCAATATTCATCAAGCATAAGACAATGATCATGATACATCGATATCAATACATCAACCAAAATGTATCAATCATACACGCAACAACCATAACAATAAAGGACAACCAATAATAGCCATACATACAGTGATGACAATGTCATACAAGTATCAACCATTAATCATCCAATATTAATAAATAACATCCAATAGCAACCAATAATATCAAACAACATACATCAACTATAGAAATCATATCAAATAGTTATTATTTATCATAACATTACATAGAATTATTAGCACATGAAGATATATATAATAATACATTACATTACTAATTATTTACACGTAGCACACTACTTATCAATCAAAGTAAATACATAGTCACCTCAAATAACCAAACATCCTACCACCAAAATCTTCTAATATTCTACAATAAAACAATTATTAGCTATACAACACACTTTCATACACTCGTACCATATGTCATACTTACTAATACTAGATATTATAAATATACTTTTGTTTGTGTTTACAAATATATTATAATTCATCAATCATATATCATATTATTATTAATCACATACACAACATATTAGTCATATAACATGTATATTCCATATTTAATATACTCGTAGAATTATTATGTTATAACATAATATCAATACAATTACAGCAATAATTGCATAACCCAATACTATCATATTAGATACGTATTATAACACATATACTAACAAAACACTCTTGATCACACTATACTTCGTAATATTTCCAAACTCTGAAATACTTCCAAGCACTTTCAAATATTCCCAGATACTTCCAAACACTTCCAAATACTCCCATATACTCCCATACACTTCCAAATACCTCCAAACACTTCCAAATACCTCCAAACACCTTCTGTAACACCCCGGTTTTGACCCCGTTTGCATTAAACGTATATGATGTATATATTGTAATGAATCGTGGTGTGGAGCTAAAGGCAAAAGCCCCACCATTGATTTGGTTTTGTTATGTTTCGGTGATTGGAATCGTTGCCAATGGTATATCGTGATAAATGGCATATATTAGTTTTGGCATCATGTAAATATGCATTTTAATTAAATGAACCCCAACTAGCTATGTCAATGCAACCATATTGAAAAGGGCATGATTTTCCTAAGGATAGGGAGGGGGGAATTATTGAACCTTGAACCATTGGGGAAAAGCCACGTGTCAACTACCCATTTAAAACTTCTATTGTTAGTTGGGGGCAGTTATTGCTGAGAAGTAGTGGGTGGCAGGACTGTCAGTCCTTACCCACACGCCCACTCCACCAGTAGACTCTCCATCTTTGTGTGGGCAGGGACGCAACATATTCCATTCTCTCCACGACTGCATTGAGAATTCTCCCACTCTCCCCAAGCTTGCCCATCTTCACGCACAGGCTGGAAGTGGCCATCCTCACGAAGAGATGTTCCGTTTTCCTCACGCATTGGTTGGGGATTCTCCATCGTTTTTCCTCACACAGAGAGCTGGAGGAACCGTTTACTGTCACCCATGATTTCCTGTGAAGGAGCAATTTTTTCACGATTTGGGTTTGCTGTTGTTCTCCCCATGAAATGTGATTTGTTGTAAGTTCATTCACGTTGTGGTTGATGTTGGTTTTCATCCACGATTTGGTTGCTGTGGGATCCATTACGTTTTTTCTACTGAGTTGTTTTGGCCACTCTAGGGCCAAGAACAACTCTGAATCGCTTGTTTATCCTAAGTTGCCTTCACCATTTGGTTGCCATCCCATTTCCACAGAGCCGTGAACTGTTTTGTTTTGCTGCGTGTATGCAATGGATGGTCTTCGGACTGTGTTGGAGTGGGAATGAAGGCTTGGTTTTCTTGATAAACCTAGTATGTTTGGGAGCCACACAGAAAAAGCTAGAGGTTTGGATTTCTTCTCCACAACCCCTGAATAGCACTAGAAGGGAGGTCAGGGCCTGAGGGACTCTGTAGCAGAGAAGGGACTGATTTCCTTGTGCTGGCCCATGTGTGGGTGTCCTAGAATTCAGGCTAGTTCTAGTGTAGGTGTCCTTAGCTCTTCAATGAGCTCACCATCTTAGCATTCAACTTTTCTCAGCTCCTTGATGGCCTGATAAACCCAACTATGTTGGCTTGGCTGATTTGTTGAGGGTCTGATAAACCCAACTGTGTTGGCTTGGCTGATTTGTTGATGGCCTAATAAACCCAACTGTGTTGTCTTGGCTGATTTGTGTATCCTTGGCTATGTTTAAGTCTTCTTGTTCCTTATTCCTTGGGAAATCATGCCCAGCTCAGGGGTGGCAGCGTTGCTGAGAGATTAAGGAGCACGCTGGCCTATGGTTGGGTGGAACATTACAGCGACGTAGCTGGTTGCGGAACGAGTTCTTTATAAGATAAGTATTCTTGTCTATTTTACTTTTGCAATCATATTTGATGTTTAATGAATGATGATGAACATGTTAAATGCTGAAATGTATGGTTTTTTTTCCATTGTATGTTAAACAATTATGCATCTTTGCATGTTTTTACTTTCAATCATTTTTCTTCAGTTTATATGTATGTACATGTTCATGGGGCTAGTTTCCTGGATGGTTAGTGGTATGGTAGCGTCATCTTCGTCAGTCGGAGCGTTGGGGACGTTACAGAGTGGTATCAAAGCAAATGTTGTAGTATGGGCCTGAATGGTCCATGATGAATTAGCTAACAGAGGAAAGTTACCCTCTGCCCAGTAGAAATCAGAAGAAAACTATGCATGACAAGAGAATTTTGAAAAAAAATTCTAAGTGTCCAGACTGCCGGCTCGTCGAAAGACTTAGTGGGAAGCTCCTCCGATGTAGCGAAAATTTTAGTCGGAAGACTACCGAAACGTTGGAAGGAAATAGTTGATTGAGTAGCTGACATAGTGGCATTAAGAAGAGACAAAAAGAAAATATTTGAAATTTTTTTGAAGTGTTTGAGACCGTCAAAAGTCTTCAGCTGAAGACCGCCGAAACGTTGGCTCGTTTAGTCGAAAGAACATCTGATAAATACCATCGTCGTTGATGGGAGATAGAAAATGAGAGCACCGACACGGAGGAGAAAGAAGAAATTTTTTCCAAAAATTCGCTAAAGTGTTAAAAGCATCAGAAGAATTTAGTTGATCGATCCGCCGATGCGTCGAAATAAGTTAGTTGTTTGGACACGTCAACGAAAATTAGTGATGTAGCAACGGATGCAACGACAAACATCGGCGAAAAAAATTTAACGAAGTAGCCGCAACGACAGTGAAAATTAGAGGATAAGAGTGTCAAGACTTTCATCTAGAAAGGAATGAAGGCGCCGAAACGGCAACGGAAAATAGGTGATGAAAGTGCCGATACATCGGCAGGAAAATGGTGATGGAGCCGATGCAGCGGTGGATGAAGGGAGAAATTTTTTTGAAGTGTTGGAAGCGTCGCAAACATTTAGATGATCATTCCATCAACACATCGGAAAATTTTAGTGATGAGACCGTCGATGAGCACCGGAGAAAACTTGTTGTTTGGGTCACCGAAACATCGGAAGCTTAGTAAACTACGGATCCGATACATCGAAAAATTAATTGGGATGAGACACGATTGACAAAGGAAAATTTTGATGTTTTCAAGTGGGATTTTTATCAAATTTCAGCAGTTTCAGTGAGATTTTTCAACGGTTTTTCAATAGATTAATAGGGTTGATGTAATGTCCTCTTCCGATTAGGCCTTGAGGCCCAAAAACCGCTAACCTATGTGATTCCTATGGGTTCAAGTGGTTACTGACAGCTAGGGAATCAACAAAGGACTGATGCCATCCATAGAAGATCTAGGGCATCATCATTAGGTCAAGAAGGGCCACCGGGGCCAAAGGCCACCTTCGTGCATGCCATCCAAGCATTATTTAATGATGCATGCACTCTTTAAGTCTCCATCCGCATGCATGCAAGTCAAATACAAATTAGAAGATAAAGTGGCCTAATTAGGTCAAAGATTAGGGTTTTCACAGTTGAAAGTTATAAAAGGAGGATAAAGCGAAAGGAGACTTCACTTTTGATGATTATTATTTTGGGAGCTCTTGGATAGCTGCACAGCAGTTGGAGTTGGAGACAGAGTCTTCAGCTAATGGTATTTCGGTAGTGAAACATCTGTCCTAGTCTCATTCAGGGTAAGCCATACAGGTTCACCATTTTCTCTTACATTCATTCATAAGTTATCCAGTATATGGTATAGATCATTGTAGGGACACGTGTGCAGTCGTAAGGGGGGGTTTCCAGCCAAAAAGCCCTAATCAGTTGTTGGGCCTTCAGATATCAGCTTTACTCTGAAACTCAGGCACCATTCTCATCATCAGCATCATACTCCGTTACCCGGTGATTATCAGATCCGTCCTTGCTCATCCGGAGCAATTACCAGCTATTTTGGGATCAAGGGGGCGTGAGCAGCTGCCGCTCTGGAGCAAGTTGCTATCCTTCCTAGAGACCTCAGAAGCTCTGCATGTACCAGGAATTCTCTTCGGCATAGGAAGGCTATCAGTCCTGCAAATCGGCAGCGTCATCGGACACCTCCTTCACTGAAAACGTCACCCTTTTTTGACTTGGGTTCTTGCTGCTGGGGTTTCACTGGAAGCGGAAGATATCTGTCCATCTCTGATTCAGTTCTTGGTGCTTGCATACTCTCTCGGGAGAATTCTAGCTAGCTTATCAGTTGTAAGTGTTCATTCTATCTCATAAACCCTAACCCTAATTTTTTCTATAAAATAGGGATTTTTGCATGGCAGTTTGCATGCCCAGTTGTATCAGCATATTTGCTTAGAAATAGAAAATATCGGGATTTGGTATATTACAGTGGTATCAAAGCTATCTTCTTGGCCAGCTGTGGGCTTAAGAAATGAAACTTAGATGAATACAGAAGGAGACCCTTTTGTAACCTATAGGAGGAGGAAGAGTAGATACACAAGGGAGTTTGAGGATATCCAACTAGAAGATACCAATTCAGATATGGAACAAACAGGTATACACTCGGATAGGGGAAAAGGAATGGGAGAAGAGGAGGATCGGATGGAGTTTCACAGCTTGGTCTCTACATTGCAAGACTTATCCAAAGGATAAAAAAATGTACTCAATGCAATCAACAGATTATCAGCGAAACCGGAAACAGGTATCAACAGTACACCTCCCTCACCGGTAGATCGGGGATCTACAAGCAGCAGTGGAAAAATAGCGTACACTAACATTCAGAATACTCCACACATATACAACAAACCTTCTATCAGGCCTATCATGCCTCACTTCTTGGAAGATACAATAGGGGGGCCGGTCATGCAGGTAGAACCTAGCGAGCCTTTTGGGGCTTATTTATAGGAGTATAGAGACTTAGGGGATGAGTTTCATGCTGCCATGTATTTTTCATATTTCTACAACATGAAGAGTAGGAACAGGCCCAAGAATTTCAACAAGGGTTTCAATCACAACTTTGAGTTTCAAAAGACCTTGGGAGGTTGACCATCTTAAACTTTGACGGGACTCGCGGAGGATCAGCGAGGATATGGGTTCAAAAGTTGGATACCTATTTCCAACTCAACCCCATGACAGAGACAGACACCATTAAATTGGCTACACTTCACCTGGACGGAGAAGCTCATAAGTGGTGGTACCACGAATTGGTGACATTGGGTCATAACACCATACATTCCTATGGTGAGTTCACTCAGAAGATCATAGAGAGGTTTGACAGGAAAGATCCATAAATACATTTCAGGGAGTTGGCTCAACTCAAATAGACCGGTAGTGCAAAAGCTTTCATTTCAGAATTTCAGAGGATAGCCGTTATGGTAACAGATGTGTCAGAGAGCAGATTGACTAAGTTATTCACTGAGGCCCTCACAGAGCCACTACAGGGATGGGTGAAATCCTACAAACCCCTCATTCTGCAGGATGCCATTAGCAGAGCAAGAGATCTTCAGGATTTAGTCCCCAAAAACAAATTCCCACTGAAAACCAATTTTCCTGTTAGGGACAAGGACAGGAAACCTTTCCAGCAGGATGTACCCAATAAAACCTGGTTATATAAGGACATTAGGAAATGTTTGAGAAGGAAGAAACTATGCTTCACCTTTCAGGAACCATGGGTACCAGGACACAGGTGTGCAAGGAAGGTGAAGGCTCACTACATTGAGGTATATTCAGATAGTGATGAGGACGACTATGAGCAGGGAGCCACAGAAGAACTACGGGCAGCTGAGGAGGAATCACACCAGGGTGATACACCAGAGGGAGTCATTGCTACATTATCTAGACTACCAAGATTCCATACTCTCAGGGTCAGGAGAGTAGTACAAGGTCACATAGTAGGAGTATTGATAGATGGGGGAGCCACCCACAATTTCGTTGACTCCGCTTGGGTAGCCAAGAGAGTTATTCAGACTGAGAAGTTCAAAGGATTAACTGTAGCAGTAGCCGGGAACTCCAGCATGGAGTGAAACTACTGGATCCCAAAATTGAATGTCTCCTTAGGTAACTATCAAATGACAGACTCTTTCTATGTAGTGGATGTAGTGAATACTCATGTGGTATTGGGTGTTCAGTGGCTTTATTATATAGGGAAATACACTACAGACTACAGGGCAATGGAAATGGAATTCCAGGGGCCAGACGGCAAATGGGTAGTTTTGAGGGGCATGAATACTTATCCCCCAAAATTGGTCTAGTCACAAAGAATGGAGGCAGTACTCCGACAGGGTGATATAGAATGGGCTACAGAATGTTTGGTCGCCTTCAGGAAACCCCCAGAGACCAGCACACAACACCCAAGTGACATTCAAACCTTGCTACAGAAACATGAAAAGGTTTTTCGGGACCTTCCATCAAGTAGACCACCAGACCAAGGTTTTGAACACATCATCGAGCTAGAGGAGGGGACACAAGTAGTAATCACCACTCCTTACAGGCATCCCAAAAGATACAAGGATGAGATTGAGAAAAAAATCAAAGAATTACTGGAGCTTGGATATATTCAGCCCAATTCTAGCCCCTTCGCATCCTCAGTAGTACTGGTCAAAAAGAAGGATGGTACACTACGAATGTGCATTGATTATCGAGTACTCAACAAAAAGACCATTAAGAATAGGTATCTCATTCCCAGAATTGACAAACTCATGGATGAACTTTGGGGAGCTCAATACTTCTCCAAGATCAATCTTCGCTCAGGATACCATCATATCAGGTTAAGGGACTAGGACATCTCCAAAACAGCTTTTCGCTGTCACTATGGTCACTGTGAGTTTTTGGTCATGCCCTTTGGACTTACCAATGCTCCAGCCATTTTTCAGTCATGCATGAACCACACCTTCAGAGCACAGCTACGTAATTTTTTGCTTGTATTCTTTGATGACATCCTAATTTATAGCAAAACATGGGAAGAGCATCTAAAACATCTAGATGAAGCATTGAGTATTTTATAATAACATTCGCTTTATGCGAAAATGTCCAAGTGTGAGTTTGGTATGAAGGAAATGTTGTATTTAGGACACATAATCAATGCAGAAGGAGTACAGGTTGATATGGAGAAAATGCGAGCTATCAGAGATTGGCCTGCACCAAAAACAGTTACAGAATTGAGAGGTTTCTTAGGTCTATGCACTTATTACCGATGGTACATTAAGGGATTCTCCCAATTTGCAGCACCCCTCACAGATCTCACCAAGAAGGGAGCATTCACTTGGACAGACTTAGCACAGAAAACTTTCGAAGAGATGAAGGTTATTATGAGTTCTTGTCCAATTCTAGCATTACCAAACTTCTCACAACCCTTTGTAGTTGAATGTGATTCCTTAGGGGAAGGGTTAGGAGCAGTGTTGATGCAAAATCATCACCCTATCGCATTTGAGAGCTGTAAACTGAAGAACTGCGAGTGCCATTACTCCATATATGACAAAGAGATGCTAGCCATCTTGAATGCTCTCACAAAATTTAGACAGTACCTGGTGGGCAGTAAGTTCAAAATCAAAACCGATCATAACAGCCTCAAGTATTTCCTGGAGCAAAAGGAATTGAATGAGTGACAGTAGAAATGGGTTAGCAGAGTACAAGCCTACGATTTCGAGATCGAGTATGTAAAAGGTAATAATAATGTACTAGCTGATGCATTATCCAGGCGTCCCGCCCCATTATCTCTCAGTAGTATATCCACAGATTGGAGGGCACTTCTCTTAGTAGAATACTCCAAAAATAAATTCGCTTGTGAACTATTGGACGGGAAAATTTAGGATGACAGGTACAGGATTGTTGATGACATCATCTATTACAAAAATAGGATATACCTTGTTCCAGAATCCACATTGAGGAAAAAGATCATTCAGGCAGCCCATGATTCTCCTTTATCAGGGCATCAAGGTTTCTTAAAGACCTACAAGTAGATCAGAGAGAGGTTCTCACGGAAGGGCCTCAAGGGGGAAATTATGCAGCATATCCGGGAATGTAGCATCTGTCAGTAGAACAAGATTGAGAACACCCATCCAGCAGGGTTACTCCAGCCACTACCGATTCTAGAATAGAAGTGGGAAAGCATCTCCATGGACTTTATTTCAGGATTTCCCAAAGTCCAAGGGTGAGATTGTTTATATGTAGTAGTTGATAGATTGACCAATTTTGCACATTTCTTCTCGATATCATCAGACTACTCGGTAGCTCAAGTAGCTGAGTTATTCTTCAGGGAGATCTTTAGTTTACACGAGTTACCTAAGACCATTGTCAGTGATCGGGATAGCAGATTCATGGGTGCCTTCTGGCAGGAACTATTCAGACTTGTGGGGACCGAACTGGCTGCTAGTACGAGTTATCATCCCCAGAGTGACGGGAAAATGGAAATAGTCAACAAGTGGATCGAAGGATATTTAAGGAACTATGTAGTAAGGCAGCAACAAACCTAGATCAAATGGCTACACTATTGCTACAATACTACCTATCACATGTCTATTAGGATGACTCCTTTTAAGAAATTATATGGTTATGAGGCCTTGGACTATGCAGATATGGAATTTGGAGATAGTAGAGCTCCTAAGGCTAAGGATTGGATACAGGACAGTCAAGACATTCTGAAAATATTAAAGGAGAATTTACAAACAGCCCAGAATCAACAGAAGTTGTATGCTGACAAACACAGGATTGAGCGGAGCTTTGAGGTAGGGGATTTAGTATACTTAAGACTCCAGCCTTATAGACAGTACTCACTTAAGAAGAAAGGAGCAAAGAAGTTAAAACCCCGCTTCTATGGACCATACAGAATAATCAGGAAGGTGGGAGAGGTGGCATATGAACTAGAACTTCCACAGGAAAGCAAAATTCACAATTTGTTCCATGTATCTAATCTGAAGAAGACCCTTGGGCAACACATTTCTCCTTCTACCGAATTGCCTCCTTTAGATGATGAGGGACAGCTGATACTGATTCCCGAACGGATCATACAGACTAGAGAAAGGAAGCTCAGGAACAGGGTAATCAGAGAATACTTGGTTCAATGAAAAGAACTACCGCCAGAGGATGCCACCTGGGAAGGTAAACAAGTATCAGCATCCCAGTTTGAAGTTTCTTGAGGACAAGCAATCTCAAGCGGGGAGGACTATAATGTCCTCTTCTGATTAGGCCTTGAGGCCCAAAAACTGCTAACCTATGTGATTCATGTGGGTTCGAGCGGTTACTGACAGCTAGGGAATCAGCTAAGGACTGATGCCATCCATAGAAGATCTAGGGCATCATCATTAGGTCAAGAAGGGCCACCAGGGCCAAAGGCCACCTTCGTGCATGCCATCCAAGCATTATTTAATGATGCATGCACTCTTTAAGTCTCCATCCGCATGCATGCAAGTCAACTGCAAATTAGAAGATAAATTGACCTAATTAGGTAAAAGATTAGGGTTTTCGCAGTTGAAAGTTATAAAAGGAGGATAAAGCAAAAGGAGACTTCACTTTTGATGATTATTATTTTGGGAGCTCTTGGATAGCAGCACAGCGTACCACACAGCAGTTGGAGTTGGAGATGGAGTCTTCAGCTAACGGGATTTCGGCAGTGAAACATCTGTCCTAGTCTCATTCAGGGTAAGCCATACACGTTCACCATTTGCTCTTACATTCATTCATAATTTATCCATTATATGGTATAGATCGTTGTAGGGACACTATGTAGCTGTACAGGGGGGTTTTGAGCCAGAAAACCCTAATCAATTGCTGGGCCTTCAAATCTCAGCTTTACTCCGAAACTCAGGCACCATTCTCATCATCAGCATCATACTCTGGTACTCGATGATTATCAGATCCATCCGTGCTCATCCGGAGCAGTTACAAGCTATTTCGGGATCAAGGGGGCGTGAGCAGCTGCTGCTCTAGAGCAAGTCGCTATCCTTCCTAGAGACATCAGAAACTCTGTATGTACCAGGAATTCTGTCCAGCACAGGAAGGCTATCAATCCTACAAATCAGCAGCGTCATCGGACACCTCCTTCACTGAAAACGTCACCCTTTTCTGACTTGGGTTCTTACTGCTGGGGTTTCAGTGGAAGCAGAAGATATCTGTCCATCTCTGATTCAGTTCTTGGTGCTTGCATACTCTCTCAGGAGCAGTCTAGCTGGATTATCAGTGATAAGTGTTCATTCTATCTCACAAACCCTAACCCTAATTTTTTCTATAAAATAGGAATTTTTGCATGGCAGTTTGCATGCCCAGTTGTATCAGCATATTTGCTTACAAATAGAAAATATTGGGATTTGGGATATTACAGCTGAAAATGAAGAAAATTTTGTGTTTGGGAAAAATTGTTATTTTATGATTTTTCCAGGTGAAGGTAAGTAATTCTGAATTATATCAATGTTATTCATCTAACAATTGTGTTACTAACATGTTTGCAGAATCATAGACACCTTCAAGGGAAGTATTCTAGGTGGTATGGTTTGGTAAGTAAGTGGTGGTTCAGCCATGAGAACCCATGATGGAAATGTTGCGCAGGATTCTTACAAGCGTGTGCGAGATGCCATGGGAGAAAATTTCCATAATGGAAATGATGACATATAGTCTAATGGAAGGAGATTCTAAGAGACACTGTCAAATGTTGCAGCCACCAGGAGAAGCTTGATCAAAGCCCAGGAAGAGCAGCATCAGTTGAATGCTGCTATGTTTCAGAGTTTGACACACTGGCAAAGAAAGATAGACTCTGGGTGGAGTACAGCAATACCAGAAGGCAGTAAAAGCAGTACTAGGAGAAAAAGAAGGACTTCTAGTGGATCATCTGACTCCGAAGAATCCAGTGGGGATTCAAGCTCATATTCTCGTAAGAGAAAAAGAAGGAGACACCATAGGTATTGCTCTCGGGATTATTTTAAGAAGGATAAACCTCCTACATTTGATGGTGAAGTAAAGACTGGACAAGAGGCTGAATCTTGGCTTCTTGGGATAAAGAAGTACTTTCAAGTTTAGGATTATTCAAGAAACATAAAGTCAAGAGTTGCCATATTTAGTCTAAATGGAAGAGCATCCATTTGGTGGGAGCACTTCAAGAAAGTAAAGAGGATCAGTTAAAGGAGACTTAAGTGGAAACAGTTGAAGAAGTATTTCAGGCAGAAATACCTCTCTGACAGGTACTATGATGACAAGATTAAGGAGTTCCATGAGCTGAAATTGGGACAGCAGACCATGGAAGAGTATGTTAATAATGTTTTGGAGCTGTTGAGGTATGTCAGGTACATCAGAGATGAAAAAGTGAAGGTCTAGTGGTTTCTGAGTGGATTTCCTCAGTCTTACAGATACACAATTAAGTTTTATGAACCTAAACTCTTGAATAAGCAAAAAGGAAGGCTAAGTATTGCTATGAGAAAAGCAAAAGTAAACCTCATTACCAGAAGGCATGGAAGGACAAGAAGAATGAGAAATTTGACCAAAGAAAGAAAGGTTTCAAACCTTCTAGCTTCAGGAATTAGCAGAAGCAACCATCCCAAGCTGTGAGTAAGCCAGTTGGAGTGATAGGAGAAAATCCTAAAGATCTAGAACAGAATAGAGGACCACTTCAATGTTGGAAATGTGGAGGACCCCACATGCGCAAAAGTTGTCCACTCGAGAATGAGAGTGCAAGGCCAACTTACAACATTCAAGAAGTAGAAATAGTGGTTCAAGTAGCAAGGGTAGTCCCTAGGATCTATGTAGCACTGGAGGACCTCCAGGAAGATCACCAATCAACTGTGGTTGAAGTTGCAGGTAAGATTGTTGAGCAATCTATTTCTATTTTGATTGACCCTGGTTCTACTCACAGTTACATTACTCCTAGAGTCATGGATATTTTTGCTTTTAAGAAAGTAAAGCGTAGGAAATCTTGGTTAGTTCAGCTAGCCACTGAAACTAAGAGAAAGGTCAGTGAAGTGGTACAGAAATGTCCATTGGTCATGAATGGGTTGGTCACTTGTGTAGATCTGAATGTCCTACCACTTGGTTCCTACGATGTTCTCATTGGAATGGATTGGTTAGAAGCTCACATGGTAAAGCTTGACTATTACAATAAGACTTTCGAATGTATGGATGAAGAAGGGAACCCAGTAGTGGTAAAAGGTATTCCAAAGGTGATTTTAATACAATAGGTTTCAACAATGTAGTTGAAGAAGTTCTGTAGGAAGGGTTTCCAGTTGTATGCAGCTCATATTTTGGAGGCAACAGGGGACGAAACTCCTAGCTTGGAGGACTATCAAGTGTTACAGGAATTCAAGGATGTGTTTCCTGATGAGATTCTATGGATTCCTCCAAACAGGGACACTGATTTCACAATTGAACTTGTTCCAGGAGCAACACCAATGTCCAAGACACCCTACAGGATGAGTACACCAGAGATGCTAGAGTTGAAGATGCAACTGCAAGAGTTGTTGGAAAAGAAGTATATCCGGCCAAGTGTGTCTCCTTGGGGAGCACCAATTCTATTTGTAAAGAAGAAAGATGGTACACTCAGGTTGTGTATTGATTACAAACAATTGAACAAGGTTACTGTGAAGAATAAATATCCTTTTCCTAGAATTGATGACCTCTTTGATCAAATGAGAGGAGAAAAGGTATTTTCCAAGATTGACTTGAGGTCTGGTTACCATCAGGTGAGAATCAAGGATGAAGACATTCATAAGACAACCTTTAGAACAAGGTATGGGCATTATGAGTTTGTAGTGGTACCATTTGGTCTCACAAATGCACCCACTACATTTTTTTGCCTTATGAACAATGTCTTTAGCAAGTATTTGGACAAGTTTGTTCTTGTTTTCCTTAATGACATTCTTGTTTATTCTAAGAATGAGGAAGAACATGAAGAGCATTTGAGGTTGACATTGCAATTTCTTAGGGATCATTAGCTGTATGCAAAGCTAAGTAAGTGTGACTTCTATAGAGATAGAATTTAGTATTTGGGTCACATTATCTCAGAAGAGGGTATATCTATGGACCCTGAAAATATTGAAGCGATTATGAATTGGCCTACTCCAATAAATGTGACAGATGTAGAATCTTTTATGGGACTTGTAGGATACTACAGGAGATTCATTAAGGGATTCTCCAGAGTTACACATGCCATCACTTCTTTGCAAAAGAAGGGGATAAAGTTTGAATGGACATCGAGGTGCGAAGCAAGCTTCTAGCAGTTGAAGAATCTTCTCACCAGTGCAACAGTATTGAAAGTTGTAGATCCAGAGAAATATTTTGTGGTGTGTACCGATGCATGTGGACAAGGGCTTGGAGGAGTCCTTATGCAAGACAACCACGTGATATGTTATGAGTCGAGAAAGCTAAAGGAGCATGAGAAGAACTATGCCACTCATGATCTAGATCTTGTAGGCATAGTACATGCCCTCAAGATGTGGAGGCACTACTTGATGGGTAGAAGATTTGAGCTCAGGATAGACCATTGTGGTCTAAAGTATATATTTGATCAGCCTACTCTGAATGCTAGGCAAGTGAGATGGCTAGAGTTTTTACGTGAGTTTGATTTTGAAATCAAGCACATAAAGGGAAAAGCGAATAAGGTAGCTAATGCACTCAGCAGGAAGGTGCAGGAAATGCATGTGGCATCTCTTAGTATTTGCCAATCAGATTTGAGGCAACAAATTGTTAATCGTACTGTCGGAGATGAATTGTATGAGCTATTGAAAGACAAATTCCAGTAGAAAAGTCTTGAGAAGAGATATGAGGGATATAAATTGGAAGAAGATGGACTTCTTACTTATAAAGGTAGAATTTATATTCCAAGTGTATTAGATTTGAGGAGGGTTGTTATGGATGAAATCCATCAAACTTCGTATTATGGTCACCCAAGATACCAGAAGACGATCGCTACCACCAGAAAATAGTACTTTTGGCCAGGAATGAAAAAGGACATGGCTGAACACATTTCGCGGTGCATGAAATGTCAGTAGGTAAAGGTTGAGAATCAACACCCTGTAGGTTTGTTACAGCCTTTTCCAATACCAGAATGGAAATGGGAAGTTATTTCCATGGATTTTATTACAATATTGCCGATGACTTGGAGACAACATGATTCCATCATGGTTGTGGTGGACAAGTTGACAAAGGCATCACATTTTATATATGTTAAGTCTAAACATAAGATTGATGACATTGCAAAGGTATTCATGAAGGAGATTTTCAAATTGCATGGCTTGCCTAAGGCAATAGTTTTTGACAGAGATGTCAAGTTCACTTCCAATTTTTGGAAGGGGTTGTTTGCAGATTTGGGTACAAAGCTAAACTTCAGCACTGCATACCATCCTTAGACAGATGGGAAGACAGAGAGAGTTAATCAAGTGCTTGAAGATATGCTTCGCATGTACATTATGGACAAACCAACCAAGTGGGAAGATTACTTTCACTTGGTAGAGTTTTCTTATAACAATGGATAGAAGGCATCCTTGGGGATGAGTACGTATGAATCTTTGTATGGAAGAAGGTGTAGGACAATAGTGACTTGGGATAATCTAGTGAACAGGGTTGTGCTTGGTCCAGAATTACTCAAGGAAATGGAGCAAGAGGTTTTAAAGATTAGGCAGAATATGAAAGCAGCACAGGACAGACAGAAAAGCTATGCAGATAAGAATAGGGTGAACAGGGAGTTCAGTGTTGGGGATCATGTTTACCTTAGAGTGAGGGCAAGGAAGAGTTCCTTGAAACTTGGAAGCTGTTCCAAGCTATCACCAAGATATTTTGGGTCATTTGAAGTGCTTCTAAGAATAGGACCAATTGAGGATAGACTTGCATTACCTGCTAGCACTAGAGCTCATAATTATTTTCATGTTTCTTTGCTTAAGAGATATGTACATGATCCTAACCATGTGATAAATTGGGATGTGATTCAGGTGGAACCCGAGGGAGAGTTCCGAACCGAGCCAATGTGCATCCTCGACAGGAAGGTCACAATGCTATGGAACTGGGCCATAGGGTAGGTAAAGGTGCAATGGGAGCACTATGTACTTGAAGAGGCTACGTGGGAGCTAGAGGATTCCATACGATTGGCACATCCATTTTTGTTCAATCCTGCGGAACACTGAGGTGGTACCAGTGTAGAATTTTATTCAAATTTTGTAAAGCACTAAGGACAGTGCTATTGAAGGGGGAGGGGAATGTAACACCCTATTTTTGACCCTGTTTTCATTAAATGTATATGATGTATATATTGTAATGAATGGTGGTGTGGAGCTAAAGGTAAAATCCCCACCATCGATTTGGTTGTGTTATTTTTCGGTGATTGGAATCATTGCCGATGGTATATCGTGATATACGACACATATTAGTTTTGGCATCATGTAAATATGCATTTTAATTAAATGAACCCCAACCAGCTATGTCAATGCAACCATATTGAAAAGGGAATGATTTTCCTAAGGATAGGGAGGGGGGAATTATTGAACCTTGAACCATTGGGGAAAATCCATGTGTCAACTACCCATTTAAAAATTTTGTTGTTATTTGGGGACAGTTATTGCTGAGAAGTGGTGGATGGCAGGACTGTCAGTCCTTTCCCACATGCCCACTCTACCAATAGACTCTCCATCTTCGCATGGGCACAGAAGCAACGTATTCCATTCTCTCCACGACTACATTGGGCATTCTCCCACTCTGCCCAAGATTTCTCATATTCACGCATAGGCTGGAAGTGTCCATCCTCATGGAGAGACATTTTGTTTTCCTCACACACCAGTTGGGGATTCTCCATCATTTTTTCTCACGCAGAGAGCTGGAGGAACTATTCACTGTCACCCACGATTTCCTATGAAGGAGCTATTTTTTCATGATTTGCGTTTGTTTTTGTTCTCCCCATGAAGTGTGGTTTGCTGTAGGTTCATTGACATTGTGGCTGATGTTGGTTTTCATCCACTATTTGGTTGTTGTGGGATCCATTACGTTTTTGCTACTGAGTTGTTTCGGCCTGTTGATGTATTTGTAACTTCAAAATGTATTCATCTATGTATCTTATGTATTCTAACCCAATGTTTATTTCGGGATGTATCTATAATGTAATTGAGTCATGTTGTCGTGCCCCGTTGTTTCGATCGGGAGGATCAATAATGTAAACAAGTCATGTCAAGCCATTGTGGGTAACCCTCCGATTCTCTAAGGGTTAAAGTCCCCGCAATTCCGGGGCACTAGGGTTATTAGACTCTCCTAGTAGAGGTCAGCCTTGGTAGGGTTTTAGTCATGTCGGGATTAGTATAAATAGAGAACTTGAGTCTCTATTTATTACACAACTCATACACACTCAAGTGTAGTGCATAGTTGAGGAAGGAGAAGAAACTGGGGCTAGATAAGAAGAAGTTTACTGCTATCGGGATATCACTTACTATTTTGGGCTTTTACTATTTTGGTGCTGATTCTATCTTTGAGGAAGTTACGGGGTTTTCTCCATTAATGGTTTCCTCGAGGAAAAACACTGTGTTCATTGTCTCTTATGTTTGATTGATGTACTTGTTATTCTCTCAGTTAAAGATCCTAATAATTCTAGCTTAATGTTGAAAAACTAACATGGTATCAGAGCTAACCTGAGAAGAAGACACTATGTAGCTGCGGGAACTAGGGTTTCCTAGTTTGTGGATATTCCTCCACAGATTTTCAGCAAAAGTAAGGTGGAATAACTCTCCTCCTTAGGGAGCATCTTTATGTAGAAGCAGAATCCAATTCTAAGGTTTTTTAGTTTTGGACTCGACACTACTGCCGAAAATTAGGGCTTTTCACAGAGGAGGAATTTTTCAGTGAGCCCAGGCCTGGATTGATCTACTCCCCAAAATCAAAGTTAGGGAAAAATTTCAAGGCATTTGGGTGGACAAATATCTAGAAAATAAAAACCCTAATTTTCTCTTGTTCCAGTACTATGGGATTTCAACTCCAAATCCAAATATGACATCTTGACCTGCTTGAGGGAGCTGATAACTTCTGAGCCTAGAAGTATAGGATCTCCCTGGTCCTGGAAGAGAATGAATTAGACTCCTACATCCATGAGGAGGTTCCATTTCTATAGGGAGATGAGGTAAAGGCCTTACATAAGAAGAAGATGGTTATGGAAAAGAGGATAATTTTTTATTCTATCAAGGATCACCTTATACCTCAGGTGTCCTCTCTCAAGACACCTAAAGATATGTTTGATGCCCTAACCAAATTGTTTGAATGGAAGAACATAAATCGGAAGATGACTCTAAGGAATCAACTGAAGAATGTGAAGATTCAGAATGCAGAGACCATCCGGTCTTACTTCACAAGGGTTTCTCAAATCAAGGAACAATTAGAAGCTGTAGATGAAGAAGTGAAGAATGCAGATATTGTGATGACAACACTGAATGGCCTTCCTAGATCATGGGATTCTTTCATCCAAGGAATCTGTGCCAGAAAGAAGTTAGTCAAATTCAGCAGACTATGGGAAGAATGTTATCAAGAAGAAGCATGGATAGCAGCTCAAGAAGAGAAGATGGGAAGTGAAGACCACGCTCTCACAGTTCACTCCAAGAAAGGCAGAAGAAGATCTCATTACTCCAAAGGTAAGGATCCTCATCATAGAGATAAAATTATAAGGGACCTATCAAAATTAAGATGTTATACATGTGACGAAAGAGGACACTTTGCAAAAGACTGTCCTAAGAACAAGGGTCACTCTCATAAAAATAAGGGGAACAAAAGAAGACATCATGCTCATGCTACAGAGGATGATGAACCCTCCAAGAAAAGAACTAGATATGAAAGTGAAGATTCTTCAAGCGAGGATGAATATGTTCTAATCTCCGCTCTCACAGGTAACATTACTCATGGAAGTGATGATTGTCTTATAGACAGTGGGGCTTCCAAACATATGAATGGATTCAAGGAATCCTTTGTGAGACTGTCAGAACATGAATCACCTCACAAGGTGAAGCTAGGAGATGACTACTAATATCCAATAAAAGGTAGTGGGGAATCTTCATATAAATTAGACTCTGGAAAGTATCTAACAATGAAGGAAGTATTGTTTGTGTCAGGACTCAAGAAGGACCTTCTCTCCATATTAGCATTGGATGCAAAAGGTATGAGGGTTGCATTCATAGATGGTCAAATCATCATGTGTCCAAGAGGAAAGACTATCGATGATGCGGTGGCGATTGGAGAACAAAAAGGAAATTTGTACAAATTGAAGGGCCATCCAGAACAAGCATTGGTCCATGACACAGCAGAGCCAAGTGAACTTTGGCATAGAAGTCTTACACATGTTCATTACAGAGCACTACCTATTGCAAGAAAATATATTGAAGGTCTTCCAGAATTCCAAGCAAAACATGATGGGGTCTGCAAGGGATGTGCGAAAGGAAAGAATACAAAGAAGACATTTCCTAGCAGTGAAAGCAAAGCCAAAGGAATCCTAGAAATCATCCACTCCGATGTATGTGGCCCTATGTCATCAAACTCACTAAGTGGGTATGCATATTATGTTTCTTTTATTGATGATTTTTCTAGGAAGACATGGGTTTACTTCATGAAGAACAAAGATGAAGTATTTAGCAAATTCAAGGAATTCAAATCCTTGATCAAGAACCACACTAAAAGGAAGATCAAGACTTTTCGATCAGATAATGGTGGAGAATTCACTTCGAATGAATTCAAAGAGCTATGCAAAGAATAAGGGATTAAGAGGGAGTTGTCCACTCCTTATAATCCAAAACAGAATGGGATTGCGGATTGGAAGAACAGAACCATCATGGAAGCTACAAGAGCCATGCTTCATTACCAAGATATTCCTATGCATCTTTGGGCTGAAGCTACCAGAATAGCGGTGTATGTACAGAATCGTACTCCACATAGATTACTAGAGAACAAGACTCCTGAAGAATTCTTCTCTAGCAAGAAACCAGAAGTCAGCCATCTCAGAATATTCAGTTGTCCTGTGTACATACACATTCCAAAGGAGAAAAGGAGAAAATTAGATCATTCAGGAAAGAAGGGTATATTTGTGGGATACTCTGAAAGCTCGAAGGCTTACAGAATCTATTTCCTAGGATACAAGAAGATTGAAATCAGTAGGGATGTGACATTTAATGAAGACATAGCTCACAACAAATCCAGAAAGATACCTGTTGAAGAACCTGAAGAAGCATAAGCACCCAAAATTCATGATACAACCATGAATGAAGAAATTCAAGAAGAAGATCAAGAATTTGAAGAACCACAAAGACCTATAGATCCACCTCTGGAGAATAATACTCATAAGAGGAAAGATTCTTGGGTACAAGAACTTATCCAAGGTGCAAAAATATATGGGGCTCCAGAAAAGAATTACAGAGAAAGAAAGAGGACCAGATCCTGCTCCGGGTATGTAGCTTTACTATGTGATTTAATTGATAAAGAACCTTCCAGTTATGAAGAAGCGGTAGAACAGAAAGAATGGAAGGATGCTATGATCAAAGAATATCAATCAATCATGAAGAATGATGTTTGGGATGTTGTCCCAAGACCAGAAGGGAAGTCAGTTGTAACTTCCAAATGGATCTACAAGATCAAGCATGCTATAGACGGTAGCATTGAAAAGTATAAGGCAATATTTGTGGCTCGGGATTTCTCTCAGAAAGAAGGAATAGACTATGAAGAAACCTTTGCACCTGTAGCCAGATACACTTCCATCATATCAGTACTTGCTCTGGCTACAGTGATGAAATGGAAGATACACCAGATGGATGTCAAGACTGCTTTCTTGAATGGTGTAGTAGAATAGGAAGTGTATGTAGAACAACCACTCAGTTTTGAGACACATAACAGAGATTCTCATGTATGCATATTGAAGAAATCCCTATACGGTTTGAAACAGAAACCGCGGACCTGGTACGACAGAATTGACATATTTCTATCTAGTTTGAGCTTTACCAAGAGTAAAGCAGATTCCAACCTTTACTACAAGGTTGAAGATGGCAACCCAGTGATGCTTCTACTATATGTAGATGATCTATTTGTGACAGGTACAGATGGGTTGATTGCTGATACAAAGAGAAAGCTTGCTGTTGAGTTCAAAATGAAGGACATGGGGATGATGCATTACTTTCTAGGTATGGAGGTGTGGCAGAGTACAGATGGAATCTTCCTTGGACAAGAGAAGTATGCATTAGAGATCCTAAAGAGGTTTGGGATGATGGACTACAAGGCTATGGGCACACCTATGGAATCGAAGCTGAATCTATTGAACAATGCTTCATCAGAGCCAATTGATGCTATGATGTGTTGTCAGATGATTGGGTCATTGATGTACCTGACAAATGTTAGACCAGATATTTGCTTTGCTATGAACACCTTGAGCCAGTTCCTCATAGATTCGAGACATGTTAACTTGATTGCTGGAAAGAATATTCTGAGGTACCTGAATGGTACAGTTGATTATGGGCTCAAGTACGATGTGAATCAAAATATTAACCTGGAGGGTTATGTGTATCCATATTGGGTAGGAAGTGCCATCGATAAGAAGAGCACTTCAGGGTGTTGCTTCAGTATGGGATCAAGTGTGATCTCTTGGTTTAGAAGGAAGCAATCTTGTGTGGCACTAAGTACAGTTGAAGTAGAGTATATCGCAGCTTATTCAGCTAGTTATGAGATAGTATGGCTGTGGAAGCTACTGTCTGATATATTTTATCTCCAGATGGATGCTACTTGCATACATTATGACAACTAGAGTTGCATGAATTTGTCAGAGAATCTAGTGTTCCATGACAAGTCGAAGCATATCGAGATCAAGTATCACTATATCAAGGATATGGTGCAGAGGGGTGCAGTGAAGCTCCAGTATGTTGCGACGGAGGAAAAGATAGCTGGTGTATTGATGAAGCCATTGGCTAGGCTGAAGTTCGAGTACTTCAGGGAGAATCTTGGTGTTCTCCATATCAAGGTTTCCTCCAAGAGAAAATGATGAGACCCATAGCCATTCTGACATGGTGAGAGGATTGGTTTCTTCCATGGTCAGATGTAAGGGCTAAGCCATTCTTTCATGGTGAGAGGATTGGTTCCTTCCATGTCAGATATGAGTGCTAGCCATTCTGTCAAGTAGGACAGATGTAAGGGCAACTTCCATTCTAGGAATGGAGGCACCTCATCAGTTACCAGGAAAAATCAGTCTAGGACTGAGAAGCCATTCTGATGTGATAGAGGGATGTGTTCCCACTTGATCAGATGTAAGGGATGAACCATTTTGTCATGGTTAAAGGATTAATTTCCTCCCATGTTAGAGGTGAGTGTTGGGCATTATGTCGAGTAGGACAGATGTAAGGGCAACTACCATTCTCTAGGAGAATGGAGGCACCTGGTCAGTTACCAGGTAGCTCAGTCGAGGACTGGGGGCCATTCTGATATGATTTCTGGGATGTGTTCCCTCATGATTAGATATGAGTGTAAGCCCTTTAATCATTATGGTAGGATGTGTTCCATCCTGGATGAATGTAAGTGTAGAGCCTTTCTTCGATCATGTGTTGATCAGATATAAGTGATGAGCCTTTCTTCAATCATGTGTTGATCAGATATAATTGTTGTGCCTTTCTTCAATCATGTGTTGATTAGATGTAAGTGCAGTATCTATATTTGATCATGTGTTGATCAGATAGAAATGTTGATCCTTTCTTCGATCATGTGTTGATCAAATATAAGTGCTGATCCTTTCTTTGATCATGTGTTGATCAGATATAAGTGTTGTGCCTTTCTTCGATCATGTGTTGATAAGATGTAAGTGCGGTGCCTTTCTTCGAGCATGTGTTGATCAGATGTAAGTGTAGTATCTATCTTCAATCATGTGTTGATTAGATAGAAATGTTGGGCCTTTCTTCGATCATGTTTTGATTAGATGTAAGTGTTGGGCCTTTCTAATATGATTATAGGATTGGTTCCTACATGATCAAATGTGAGTGTTGGGCGTGCCTTTCTGATGAGTAGGTCATATGTAAGTGTCGGGCGTGCTTTTCTTCGATCATGTGTTGATCAGATGTAAGTGCTGGGCCTTTCTATTATGATTATAGGATTGGTTCCTACATGATCAGATGTGAGTGTTGGGCGTGCCTTTCTGACGAGTAGGTCATATGTAAGTGTCAAGCATGCCTTTCTTCGATCATTTTTTGATTAGATGTAAGTGCAGTATCTATATTCGAACATGTGTTGATCAGATAGAAATGATGACCCTTTCTTCGATCACGTGTTTATCAGATATAAGTGCTGAAGAAGACCTACATGGAGGCTAGGCCTACAACCAGCATGAAAAAGGGATGGCTCTGTAGAACTTCCTGTGACGAGAAGAATCATGAGATAGCACCCGTGATGTTCCAGATCCAGTGATGATGGCCAGTGATGATCCAGATCCAGTGATGATGATCCAGCAGTGATGATCAAATCAAGTGATGATCCAAATCCAGTGATGATCCAGATCCAGTGATGATGTCCCATGATGATCCAGATCAAGAGATGATCCAGATCCGAAGATGAAGATGACTTGAAGATGAAGATGAATTAAAGAATCAAAAGACTTGAGATGCAGATGATGAGATGATCCAGCTGATACAGAGAACAAGACCAGTACTGAAAATTGTGTCGAAAGAATACCTTCCTAGTTAAGAGGGAGTGTTGATGTATTTGTAACTTTGGAATGTATTCATCTATGTATCTTATGTATTGTAACCTGATGTTTATTCCAATATGTATCTATAATGTAATTGAATCATGTTGTCATGCCCCAATGTTCGGATCGAGAGGATCAATAATGTAAACAAGTCATATCAATTCATTGTGAGTAACCCTCCGCTTGTCTAAGGGTTAAAGTCCCCGTAGTTCCAGGGCACTAGGGTTATTAGACTCTCCTAGTAGAGGTCAGCCCTGGTATGGTTTTAGTCATGTCGGGATTAGTATAAATAGACAACTGAAGTCTCTATTTATCACACAACTCATACACACTCAAGTGCAGTGCATAGTTGAGGAAGGAGAAGACACTGGGGCTAGATAAGAAGAAGGTTATTGCTGTCAAGAGTCACTTACTGTTTTGGGCTTTTACTATTTTGGTGCTGATTCTATCTCTGAGGAAGTTGTGGGGTTTTCTCCATTTATGGTTTCCCTGAGGAAAAACACTGTGTTCATTGTCTCTTGTGTTTGATTGTTGTACTTGTTATTCTCTCAGTTAAAGATCCTAATAATGCTAGCTTAATGTTGAAAAACTAACACGGCCATGCTAGGGCCAAGAAAAACTCTGAATCACTTGCTTAGCCTAAGTTATGTTCACCATTTGGTTGCCATCCCATTTCCACAGAGCCGTGAACTGTTTGGTTTTGCTGTGTGTATGTAGTGGATGGTCTTTGGACTGTGTTGGAGTGGGAATGAGGGCTTGGTTTGCTTGATAAACCTAGTGTGTTTGGGAGCCACACAAATAGAGCTAGAGGGTTGGCTTTCTTCTCCACTACCCTTGAATAGCACTGGAAGGGAGGTCAGGGCCTGAGGGACTGTGTAGCAGATAAAGGACTGATTTCCTTGTGTTGGCCCATGTGTGGGTGTCCTAGAAGTCAGGCTAGTTCTGGTGTAGGTCTCCTTAGCTCTTCAATGAGCTCACCATCTTAGCATTCAACTTTTCCCAGCTCCTTGATGGCTTGATAAACCCAACTGTGTTGGCTTGGCTGATTTGTTGAGGGTCTGATAAACCAAACTGTGTTGGCTTGGCTGATCTGTTGATGTCCTGATAAACCCAACTGTGTTGGCTTGGCTAATTTGTGTATCCTTGGCTATGTGTAATCCTACTTGTTCCTTATTCCTTTGGGAATCATTCCCAGCTCGGGGGTGGAAGCGTTGCTGAGAGATTAAGGAGCACGCTAACCTATGGTTGGGTGGAGCGTTGTAGTGATGTAGCTGGTTGTGGAATGAGTTCTTTAGAAGATAAGTATTCTTGTCTATTTTACTTCTGCAATCATATTTGATGTTTAATGAATGATGATGAACATGTTAAATGCTGGAATGTGTGGTTTTGTTTCTGCTATATGTTAAACAATTATGCATCTCTGCATGTTTTTACTTCCAATCATTTTTCTTCAGTTTATATGTATGTACATGTTCATGGGGCTAGTTTCCCAGATGTTTAGTGGTATGGTAGTGTCCTCTTCATCAATCGGAGGGTCGGGGATGTTACACCTCCACACACTCAAACACCTCCAAACACCTCCAAATTTTATACTTACGTCATTACATGCGTTCACCTCTATACATATAGTATACTCACAATATTTTATATTTTTTTTTCATTGGGAAAAGGACAACCTTAAATTAGATAGTGGTTGTGTCAAAAATAATAGCATGATACATACAACAAAAAGCATTTGTACCGTAATGTATCAAATGATCCAAGTAAAGCATAAACAATCAATATTCCTATCCAGCTAGTAGAAAATTGATACTACAACATCATAGAGGCTAGAGATGCACATAACATCCATCAAAAGAATATCAAAAAATAGTCTTTTATCAAAGAAGACTCTGAAGCAAGTCACCACCAAGAGTATTCAAAGAGTTCAAAGTACCCAAAAAAGTCATAGAGGACCATCCAACTGAATATCATAATGTTAATAACAAGGCATATATCCTTCCTCAATAATGTTCCCATTGAGGAATTCCTTCCAAAAAAGCACACCAGAAGAAAAACCAACACCCTGCTTGGAAAGTAAATCAGCCTGTGAATTATATTCCCTTAAGATGTGCTAGAAAGACAACAAGGGGCAATGATCGATCATATATCTAGTTCTTCCAAGCCAGTGTGAGAGGAAAATAGACTACAACCTATGTCTGTTGAGAGCCCAATTAATGATGGCTTTGGAGTTTCCCATGACCATATGAAACATAATACCACGAACCTTAGCAAACCACATAATCCCCAAAAGGCCAAGAGCTCATCCCAAGTGTTGGTACCCTTACCCTTACATACATATAATACTAATAACTATTACATATAATAAAATACATATTATAGTATATACAAACATACAAGCATTCATATATATAATAATGCATCTATTCTTATATATAATTTCAACAACTATACATATCACCCATATCATATTATACATATTTATGTCGATGTCATATATATATAATATTATCTTACACTACAATACTACTTACTTATACCCAAAATAAAATAAAATAAATATTAAAAGAATATGAGTAATTAAAGACAAGTGATCCATTTCCTCCAAAATAGACTAGGAGTTGCATCTCTATAAGTAAAATAAAAGAGAATATGAACCATTAGAGACAAGTGGCTCATTCTCCTCAAAAATATATAAGGAGTTACATATCTATAAGAAAAATAAATTAAATAAAAGAGAATATAAACCATTAGGGACAAGTGGCTCATTCCCCTCCAAAATAGATAAGAAGTTACATCTCCATAAAAATTAAAAAAATAAAAGAGAATATGAACCATCAAGGACAAGTGGCTCATTTTCTCCACTCAATAAATAAATTAGTAAGATATCTAGGATAATAATAATGCCATCACTAAACCCAAAATAAATCAAATAAATAATAGAATACAAAAATAGCCCATAGTTCTGCTTACCTGCAAGTGGAAATTCCACCACTAACTAATTAGATAAGTTAGAATAGTAATAATTAATAATTAGTATAAAAACATACTACATGCATAAAAAAAATGGAAACACCATTTACACAAGTCTCACATTCCTAAAATAGACAGGAAGTTACTCATCCATGTAACCACCACCATCCAAGTGGCACAAATAAGACTATAAAAGCATACCATCCATAGAGAATACAAAATCCATATACGGTATAAATGCCACTTAATAAATTATATTAATATTTAATAATAATAAAACTATATCATCTTAATAACTTAGTATCAAATTAATACTGATAATGGTACATAGTACATACTATTATAATGCCAATTATTTACTTCTCAATTCATAACCATAATGTACCAGTAAATAAGTCACACTGCAAGAACTAATCTTTGAATTAAGGCTGATTGTTCGTGTATTAACATAAGGGAGGTTAAATTCATTTCACCAAGCACATTTATAAACTCCAAAAGATATTAACTCTGTAGAACGTCCAACAATCGCAGTGTTGGAACCTAAGATATGATACCACTTGTAATGTCCCATGGGGATATCAATGGGTCTAAGGGACATATAATTAGCTTTGTAAGGATAATTAAATAATTTTATCACAACAGATTAGTTAAACAAATATTAAAACTCATTTTTCAAGATTTAATCATGACAAAGTCCCTTTAATTACCAATAAATTAAAATAAACTCAATAATTATTCCAACGTATGATCCAATGGCTGGGAAGGATTACTAACACCTTCTAGAAACATCAAATATCCATTCCAATCCAATTCAGACATAAATTCCACCTCTAAATGCCATTTACTCTTAATCATGATTAACTAGTAATTAGTGTTATACTTGATGACACTTAGCCCACAATTGATGGTACTTATTATAATTTCATTTGTTTATCACTTAACTATTGTTTATAAGTTCCAACGGATAACTAACACCTAATAACATGTAAATCAATCATAATTAATATTTTCCAACTAATTAAACACACTAATTATGAAAATGATTCCACAAGAACTAGTTAACTATTCATTCAATACTAACAACTAGCCTTGCACAAATTATACACGCAACCATGCCAATGAACCAAAAAGTGAACCTATAGAAATTATACACATATTTAAGCATTCATGTACAACAAAATAAAATACTTTTGCATATCTGATCTAAGTACATAAACAAAGGATATTTCAAGTTCAATTAGTACAACTAGTTAATAAACACTGCCACGAATTCAATCAAACCAATCTTACCGAATTCTGAGGAACACAAAGGTAAGGGTACATATCTATAAAATAGAATTCTATAGCACAATTAAAGTGCCAATAACAGATCATATGGTTGTACATTTATCTTTTACCAAAAAGAGAATTTCAAATCCAAAAACTATTTGCCAATTGCAATGTACCTAGTTTCCAATTGAAATTTCCAAATTCCAAATAAAGAGAAACATATGACTATTGTATCTCATGGAAAGCATATCAGGGATCACTTACATTCATTTGGATGTAGCTTTCATCCCATATACATTCCATTAAACAATCCATAAAACAAGTTAATTCTACTCATCCGAATTGATTAGTAATTCTAGGAATCACTAGAATATTTAAATCCACAACTCATAGAATAATTCAAATGCAATTAAAAATGTAAATAAAATGTTTTATCAGTAATAACATAGGTATATATCATTCTAAAATTTTGTCAAACACTTCATATGCAAAGTCACAAATCTACTCAAAACAATTCCATTGAAGGAGCTAGAAATTGGAAATTGATCTAGAATTTCGGTAAACATTTACCCAACACTACCAAGAATATTTATCCTTACATTCTCACACACATTACAATATTAGTTATCAGAAATAATCATAAAATCAACACTCATGAATTTTTACAAACACTTCATGTGATAATTCTCCAAACTATGCCAAAGAGTCCGATCGAAGAACTAGTTTTCGAATAAAAGGTAGAAGCATCAAAGGGAAGTGTCTTAAACCATTCCAATGAAAATGTACCATAAAAATACACAATATATAATGAAAAAGGGAAGAAATATTAGTTCTGTAGCAGAGGTACCAAATAATTATTTCCTCAAACAATTTGTGCACAAAATCCCAAAAACTAGTTTCCAATTCCTTCACAAAATTTACTTGCATAAATAGATTGAATTCAATGAGAAATTTCTTCCACAAATAACTCATACGTTTCATCAAATATTTCATGTGAATACATAAATAAATCAGATCAGAGACAAGTAAAGTAAATAAACATGATATAAATCACTTATCTTATCAATGTACAACTGGCTTGGTCCCTGACCACATTCCACCCACCCTTTGGCACTGCCAAGACAGATGTCACTTTGATAGGACAACCCCTAGCTGAGGCCACATATCCACAATAGAGGCGCACTGAAGAATAACTCAAGTATAATCTTGAGAATCCAAAAATATATTCCTCACCACATACTTACTCTTCCACCCCACTACCAGGTGCAATGGTAAGCAAGACCCCCTAATCCATTACGATATTTCCATTCACCATCTGGATTTATGTGCAGGTCCAGGAAAAATCCATGTAGTGGAAAGAGAGGAACATCAAAGTTATGAACAACCATAATCAACAACTATCCAAAAGAACCGTGAAAAACAACAACCCTAAACCAAGGATGTCAAACATGTATTTATAGAACAAACAAGGTAATTCTAACTCAATGGGGTAAAATCAAACCAAGGTAATCCAACTTGACTCAATCCAAGGGGGGTAATTCAACCAGAATAGGTTAACTCTAATCCAACTCAAGTAATTTGAATGTCAAGGAGAATGACTCCAAGCCACTCCACCCAACTCAAATTCATGTGTGGACACATAATCCATGAATAGGAATCAAATTTAGTGAGGTGAGGTGTCACGCAAGCCAAGTCATCTTCCCAAATTAGAAAAGGGGGGTTACACAAGGATTTACACAAGAGTTACACAAGGAGTTACATAATTATTTACACAACGTTTGAGGTGTTAAGGATAAAAATAGCCAGTGAGG
This sequence comes from Pseudotsuga menziesii, assembly GCA_001517045.1. Classification (NCBI taxonomy): domain Eukaryota; kingdom Viridiplantae; phylum Streptophyta; class Pinopsida; order Pinales; family Pinaceae; genus Pseudotsuga; species Pseudotsuga menziesii. Next base: position 170,828 of record LPNX010488404.1, on the reverse strand, counting down.
AAACACTTGTGGAAATGGGAGTTACAAAACCAAGTGTAACCTCCACAAAGGAGTTACAAAACCACCAAAGGGGATCAATAAAAATGTGGCACCCACCCAACCATGAAGGAATCCCACTAAATCATGAATTAGGCTCAATGATACCAACATAGGTTGAAATAATGAAAACTTGGGTTCGTTGTACAATGTTTGGGTGATCATCAACTAATAAAGCCACAAAAACAAAATATGGACCAAGATCATGCAAACAAGTTCTAACATGATAGGAATGTCCCCATTCCCCCTCACATTGTGGATCTAGGCCTCCCATACTCTTTTAGTGGTCCCCGATGTGCCAATTATTTTCATTAATTAATTATTTACAAAATAATAATAATGTCTCTAGGTCCCTAAAGACCCTTTTTTCCGGCACCCTAAGCCACAATAATAAACAAATACAAATTACATATCTCTAGGGATTAACACACAAGATATTACAGTTCATGACCCCGAGCAAGTCTTAAAATTAACTTAATACAACCAACATTGTAACCTCCCTTGAGGAAAAAAAAATATTGTAGCTAAGTTAGGACTTTGGGGATAGGCATCCAAACAACACCCCTCTGTCCCGCACATCTTGAAACATAGTTGTTGTCCATTAGGGGATGAGAGACCTATTGTATTTTTTGACACAGTCACATCCATTTTGTTGGGAGGCCCCCTACTCGGAAGGAGTAAGCCACAAAGGAAGGGGTTCTAGAACTCGGGGTGGAATACCGCACTCCATCTTGCACTTAAGGCTCAACCTTCACAGTCATCCCCGTATCACCTAGCTGGGGGTCAGGGGCCAAAGGGATCGAGCGTCAGTAAACCGAATGGACATGTCATGAATGAGGTATCCTAATGGCCATTCTTCTAGGGATATTTTACCCAGAGGTCCTTCTCGGTATGGGATTCACTTAGCATATATTGTTCTTCCATTTTGTATTGTCTAACTGGGATTTCATCAACTTGTCGAGGATACGATTGTGAAGGGCTTCCATCTTGTAGTTAGGAGCTTGCTTGCACTCATACCCCATAGGTTAGTGAGTCATTTTTATTTCATAGGTAGTGTTTCTTGTTGGTTTTCTGGCCCCTTTGTTGTAGACTCACCTTGTTGGGACCCGTTGTCACAATTTGGTTTTAGATATTGTTGTTGGCCTATGAGTCACCATTTCATACGCTCTCCTTCTACACACTCGGTTATATTTGGTTTTTTGAGCCTGCGATTGATACTCTTGAGTTTCTTTTCATTACATAGCACTCCATATAGTCATCATAACTCCACCATGCTACTCACGTATGCTTAGGGGGCACACCCCCCAGTTTGGTTCTTTGAATCGACATCGTTGGAGCCATCTTCGATGTCACTCGCCACCTTCGGAGCCACACATGGCCTCTGAATCTTATTCGAATTACTCATATCAGTCTGAACCCACCTTGTTCATTGCTCCATCTAGCCCCATGGCTGGTGTACATCCTGATCCCTTTCAAGGGGGGATTGTTAGTAGTGGGATCACGTCCATTCCACCTATCATCATAGGTATCCCTTCCCCTGGGCCTATAAGACTTAGTCCTAGTGGGACACTTATCACTGCACACACTATTTTTGGTTCACTACCCACTAGTGGTGGTTCCATTCCATCCACCATTGTCACTACCATTCCACATTTTATACCTGAGGGGGTGGCCATTCCACATCGGTTCTGATTATTCCTGCCATACCAGTGTCGTTTCCTACTGTCGAAAGTCAACATCACCCACCCCTAGTTATGCATGGGAACTACCTTCCTATGGCTACTAGCACCCTTGTTGGTCCTTCCTGAGCTAACCTCGGCTCTAGCTTAACTTGTATGGCTAGTCTCCACCTGCAAGATTTAGCACAGTTAACCAATGACCCCATTCGTCACCACCCATAATGGCTTCCTATGCCTACCAAGCTTCCCTTAGACATCTCTAAGTTTGAAGGCAAGGCAAGAGAGGACCTTCAAAATCACATTAGAGGAAATTTCAAATCAATATGGGCCTCCTAAGAAAAATTAATAAAATAATAGTTAAAATAATAAAATAATATTTATTAATTATGGAGGAAGAAAAGAAAAAACTACTTTTTTGTTCATATTTTTGACATATCTCCCTGTGTTTTTACTCAAATTTTGATTAGGAGAGCTCATTGGATACAGAATTAAATTCCACATCCAACGAGTACCCACTCATCATACTTTTGATAGGCCCTGCTACCCCAAAAACAAGAAATACCTTAAAAATGTGATGATGATGTCATCATCACATTTTCAGGTATTTCTTATTTTTGGGGTAGCGGGGCCTGTCAAAAGTATTCCGACTGGGTACTCGTTGGATGCAAAATTTGATTGTACATCCAATGATCTCTCCTGATCGAACTTTGAGTAAAAACACATGGAGATATGTCGAAAATACAAACAACAAAAGTAGTTTTTTTAATGATACCTATCCCCAAATTTATATTAAAAAATTGTTTAAGAGGAGCTCCCTTTTTGAATTTTAAATCATTTTGATTGGCCAATACATGATGACATGGAATTTGTATTATTTTTGGAAGGCCCATTTTAAATTGAAATTTCCTCTAATGCATCATGTCATTCCACCTATGGTGTTCATCTAACAGCATTGTGGATGATTCCATCTGGTTGAGGTTGTTCCAGTGCACACTCATTGGTGTTGCATCTAAGTGGTATATCAAATTACACCATGCTACTTACCTCGAATTCTCCTCGCTTGCTTTGTTGTTCCTTTAGCACTTCCAGTTACCTATCTGTTATAACAAGGGAGTGGATATCTTATTATCATGTCAAAAGAACATAGTTACCCACATCACAGACCATATCCACGACTGGCGTCATCGTCATAGCTTGTGTAAGATCTAGTTAGATGATAGGATCTTCCTATATTGGTTCCTCAAAAACTTAATCCCTCCCATAGCCAAGGACATCACATCTGAACACCTGCAAACTGAAGAAGAATCCATCCTTAAGGCTCAGTAGTTCGATCTGATATACGCCTAATCAGGATATTTGTATACCATCATACCCCATTCTCCTCGGGTTCGCACCTCACGCCAAGATACGTCGGGGGAATATCACATTTTTTATGGAGTTACCCTCAATTTTACTCGGCCTCTCCCATGATGCCAGCCCATCTTGGAAACACCCATAGTGTTACCCAACCATGTTATGCCCCTGATTACTCACATGTGATGGCTCAATCCAAGGTTTCTTCCTCCTACGTGCCTCACCGTTACGCCTCTTATTATTCATGCATAATGACTTAGTCTAGATCCACCCCATCCTATGTGCCTTCTGCACTAACTCCTCATGTTCATGGACCAACTTGTTCGACACACTCATGTTTTATCAAACCAACTGGATTTGCAGCCCCTCCAACTCCTTCGATCTATTATGAACCACCTGTGCAACCCACTCCGACTCAGGCCCTGAATCCTCTTGTTTCTACAGGACAGATCTATGTACAACAGAACCTCCCTAACCAACCCTCCAAACAAAAACGACATCGAACCTCCTGCATAGAATCCCCAGTGTCCCTCTCGACCTGGGAAGAACCCAAAGTTATGAACTAACCATCTGTGTGTTATCTGTAACACCTATAGCCATTACACTCATCAGCGTCCTCACATGGGCTGTATCCAACAACTAATCTGAAATGATAGTCAACGTGATCCCAACGCAGTTCCTCCAGCTCCGCCAAACCCATCACCACCAGGGCCTCCACCTATATTTCTCCAAAACCCCCTACCACATCGAGGAATGGTTGCAACCTAGCCCTTGGGCCCATAATCTCCTGTAACCACTATTGCAGCCCAACCCGTTGTGGTTGGTGTCCATCACCTTATGACATTATCATTTGAACTCAACCTCCATACTTGATGAAACCAGTATGGATCCACCACAGAAACCACTGAAAATTAGCGACATCTACCTCTACCACTCTTCACATGTCTCTACACTTGCTGATACCCCCCACAGATGGGGCAGCCAGAGTCCCACGGTTCCCTATGCTTCATGTCGTAAATAATGCTAATGCCAGAGCTGCCCTCAACTACAATATAGTTAATGCCTTGGCCCAGTATCCTACATCCATGTCCACTCTGGAAGTGCTTAAAACTTGTCCATCACAGCTTAAAGCATTGTTCTTCGTGCTAGGTGTCACTGATTCCTCTGATTCTAGGTTGATCGCCTTCAACCTGGATCAATGAAACCCAGGATGTCGTCAACTGTTGCATTCCAAGTTTCGGTCACAATTCGAAATTTAGTCGTACATCGATGCAATATTGATGAGAGGGCATCTACCTATGTTATGACAACCTTCATTTGGAAAAAACTTGGATATACTACCCTTCAACTATCCACCACCGCTCTCCATGCCTACGATGGCTGCTCTACTTAGCCCCAAGGTATTCTCACAAATGTTCCTGTTGAGTTAACCATCAAAACAGTTTTGATTGACATTGAGGTTTTCCATGCCCAACTTAATTACAAACTCCTCCTAGGATGTAGCCACATGCATGCCATGCGAGCCGTGGCCTCTACCGTCTTTTGACTCCTGATGTTCCCTCATGATGGGAAAATTGTCACCGTTGACCAACTGATGTACTATGATCCAAATGGGTTGGACACACTGGAACACATCCTTCCCATTGTTGACACTGCCATTGAAAGTACATCTATTCCATCCTTATATTTTGTTGGCTCGGGCTTGTTTTCCAACACTACTATGACGGATGCCTTTTTGTCCTTACCACCTCAACCTTCATTGACTGACGTATCGAATTTGTGCACTATCACATATGGTACCATCACAACCCCAGCCATAGTCATCGAGGAATTATTGGAGTTCATTTTTTATCCACATGATTCCCTTCTTTTTTCCACCATCTGGCATCGTGAGCAAGCTTGTCATGGCTACTCTCAACTTACCAAATTTTATGCTGGGAATTCTTGTTAGGTACCTCAATCCACCCACCCCACCCCTAAATCCCGTCCAACCCATTTAGACGATGTCACACCCACCTCCTGGTCCACTAAAGACAACTCATGTCACTACGCCTCCCCCTCCTCCTCTAAAGAAGGTTGGGGACAACACCACCAAAGAAATGTCTGAACCACATCTGGCTCCTACTTGCACGTTGTGCAATGTCCAAGTCCACGTGACACAAAATAGTCTAGAGTTGCCTCTCCTTTTCACCCACAAGGAAACTATAGACAAGATCGATGGTGCTCCAGAAGTCACTATCCCAAATCCACCAGTGGTTAAGAACAAGTCATTGTGAACCAAACATCCTTGTGTAGTTTGCACCTTGTATGGTCATTACTCTCACCATTTCCCACACTTTCCTAAGTATGGGTCAGCCCTTTGCAACCTTCCGAAACACTCCCATGAATCTTACATTACCATCCTTGAGGATATCTACCCTCTAATTTCTTCCTCATACACAACCAACACCATATACATGATCTCCAGTTCTAGTAGTCCTTATATCTCCTCAGTCATAGAGGATCCCTCTAATATATCTAAGCATTGTTTTAAAAATTATGAGGAGATCCTTGAAGCTCTTTCAACTCCTGAGTACCCTTGGGATGATATGCACCATCACTCATTATTTATCCCGGATGAACCTCTGTCATCGTCAGACCATTACTCATTTGAATCCAAAGACTTCATCCATGGAAAATTAGACTGGTTCAAGAACCCCATTCCGGCACCCGATTCCGTTGAAGAGGGAAACATGGATAACATTTTGCCAACCATCAAGGTCAATATATCAACTAAACCCGAGTTATTTTAATATATTACACTCAAATCATCTCGCTCCCCTGAAGAATTTGCTTCTTACAAAACACTTTTTTCAGGAATTCCATGATATTTTTGCTTGGTCCTATACCGAGATGCTTGAACTTGATCCATCTATCATCGAACATCGTATTGACACATGGCCTGATGCTACACCCATAAACCAAAAGAAAATATCCACTCACCCCTCAAAGGCTCATGCTATCAAAACCGAGATCGAGAAACTGCATAAAGTAAGTTTCATATACCCCATTGCGTATACCACTTGGGTTTCCAATCATGTTCCCGTTAACAAAAAATAAGGTACAATTCACATTTGTAGTGACTTCCGTGACTTGAATTTGGCATGTCCCAAATACAACTTCCCCACTCTGTTCATTGACCAAATCATTGATGCATGTGCCAGCCACGAAGTCTTTTATTTCATGGATGGTTTTTCCGGTTACAACCAAATTCAAATCTAGAAAGAGGACCATTACAATACTTCTTTCACAACCCCCTGGGAATGTTTGCATATTGAGTTATGCCATTTGGCCTTAAAAATGTTGGAGGCACTTTTTAGCGGTCCATGATGTTCTGCTTCCATGACCTTATCCGCATTATCTTGGTTTACCTATACGACCTCATGGATCTCTCTGGAAAGTGTTCCCAGCATCTATATGACTTTCGACAAGTCTTCCTACGATGTCGCAAATACAATTTCCATTTGAACCCCCTCAAGTGTGTTTCTTGTGTCCCAGCTATGCATTTACTCAGATTCATCATATCTCAAAAAGGGATTGTGGTTGACCCTTTTAAGGTTCAATCCATTATGAATCTTCACCCCCCACGTACTTTGCACCAACTACAGAGTCTCCAAGTAAAGGATAACGTCCTTTGTCATTTCATTCCAGACTATGTGACAAAATTCCATGGCTTCTTATGACTGCTTCATACCAACATTCCTTTTTTTTGGGATAAGCATGTGCAAGACGCTTTTGATGCATTGAAACAAGCTCTGACTTCCACTCCATTGTTGTATCCTCCCAACTTCTCTAAGTAGTTCATCCTCTATGTGTCAACATCCGAAAATTCCATCGCTGGAGTCTTGGTCCAACAAAGCGATTCTCGTCAAGAGCATGTGATATATTATGTAATCTAGAAGCTTTCCATACCCCCTCTACATTACCCACATGAAGAGAACATGGCCCTCATCATCGTCTTTTTCATTTAGAAGCTACGCCATTACATCTTGTTGAGTCACACTCGAGTCGTGGTCGATTCCAACCCCATGAGGTATCTCTTTAGCCACCTCCTTATACAAGGTCATGCTTCCAAGTGGATTTTTCATTCTCCGAGAGTACAATTTGTAATTTGTTTCCCCCAAGAGAACCAAATCTTTGGCGTTAACTACCTTAATGAGAGACCTCCATCCGTCGTCTATCACATCACTAATCACAATCAACCTTCATGACGAATTCATATTTGTCATTTCTACAGAAGACCCATGGTATGGGGGAATTCTCCTGTATCTGTGCACTCAGAAATTTGGGCCCCATTTAAGTCATGAAGATTGTCGGTGCATTCGACACCAAGCTGCTCACTATCTCCTCATTGGGGATGTCCTATACTATCACGAAGTCGATACCATCTTACGTCATTTCCTCACCCATGATGAGGTTGAAAAAGTCTTGAATGATTGTCACAATGGAGCCTATGGTGGCCACCTCTCTATTTTTTCCACTGCCCAAAATATCCTTTGTGTCAGTTATTTTTGGCCCACCATATTTTCTAATTGTATCCATGCAGTTAAACACTGCTGTAAATGACAACTCTTTGTTCCAAAATAAAGGACACCTCCTGCGCCATTACATCATGTAGTCATAGGAAGTCCCTTATGCAAGTGGGTGATTAACTTCATGACTTGTAATCCTACCTGAGTCGATGGTCATAAATACATCATTGTTTCCATTGATTATTTCACTAAATGGGTTGTGTCCATGCCTAAATTCAACTGTAAGGCTGATACAGAAGCATGGTTCTTTTTCAACCACGTTATCACGTGTTTTGGTGTCCCCCAACAAATAGTCTTGGACCATGGTTCTCATTTTGAGAACATCGTTTGGATAGATATTTCTACCTTATTGAAGTTTGAACAACAATGCTCCTTTGCATACTACCCTCAGGGAAACAGACAAGTTGAGGTTGTCAACAAGATCCTCAAAACCATGCTCCAATGGATGGTGGACAAACATAAATCCAACTGGAATCATTTTCTCTTTTTCTCCCTATAGGCCTACCAGACATCAATGAAGACTGCCACCAGTTTTACTCTGTTTCACTTGTTCCATGGTGTGGAGTTGGTACTTCCCATTGGGTGCCATATTCCATCACTCTTCCTTGTTGTTGAGCTCCTCCCCGATACCTCACCATTATAATAACACCTAATTATGCTTGAACATACCAATGAGCACTATCGTGCTTCTCTCCAAATGATCGAAGCAACCAAGACTCAGTCAAAGTCCCATTTTGACTCCCATGTCCACCCTCGCACCTTTAGCGAAGGAGATCACATCCTCGTGTACGACCAAGCCAATGATAAGTTATGAAAATGGAAATTAAATTTCATTGGTATGGCCCATATGTCATCCATCACTTCCTCGGCAAGGGGGAATATGTCCTTGCAGACTTTGATGGGAACCTCTTGAAGAATCCCTGTAATGGGCTCTACCTCAAGAGGTTCTATGTGTGAGGTCACCCACCGTGAGTACACTTGTGTTATAATTTTTCTTTTTTGTTTTACATCATTCTTGTCATGAGTCTTACAGTTTGTTTCCTTGGTTTCTCCAGATGGATCCTACCTCGCATTACTACATTGAGTTTTCTAATGGAGCAAGTAGATGCACAATAGAATTTGAACCCATAACCCAACGGCTTTCATGTCTAAAATTCGACAGAAGCATGTCGGTAACTCGACAACAACATTTCTTTTTGTCATCGATGGCATATCGTCGGATATTTGATGACATGCCAAACCCCGTTGAATATATGACTCCCATATAGTCAAAAATATGACTTCTCTTTCCATATGACATAAGGAATTCTTTGTCGGATTTTCGACAGAGACGTGTCGAATGTCCAATGACTCTTTAGCATTTGCTCTGACGGTGAATTATGAATTGTCAGACCTCACCTTGTCGTTTGTGTGACGCTTAAGTCGTCGTATTTTTGATGGGTTCTAGTCGGTTCTCCGATGACGTCTGATGGATCTCTCTTTTCAGATGTAATGTCTCAAATTTTGCATTGGGTCACAATGTCCAAATCACATTTTCCATGTTCATGAAAGTTGTCAAAGGGATGCTAAAAGTTAAATAAATGCCAAGGAGAAAAAACACTAATTTCCTAGGTTGGGGGTGGAAGCTTTGAGATTTGGAATAAGGGGGATAATAAATGATGTTTATACATTAGAAGGGGATAAATATTTAATAATGTATATTATTAAATAAATACAAGAGAAAATGGAAGTGGCAATGCAGCATGAAGACACATGGAGACTATAGGGCCCACACTAGCTAGAATTCCTATGTTAAATGGTATCTTTCTCTTGAAAATTCAAATATATGGGAAGCCTAATGTTGTTGGATGGATTTTAAGGTTAATATACTTTTCCATATACTTCATAGGTTGAATTTGGAATGAATTGTAACTTACATGGGAGAGGAAGAGCCAAATGGGAGTTTCATGGACACTTGGCTAGATTCCCCTTACATTTATGACATCTATTACACCAATGATGGAGATTCTATGACAGTTATGACAAGATTCAGATATGAATGCTGACATACTAACATACTGACATGTCAGGAATGAATAGAGTATCTTAGAGGTCGAATTTTGGAGTTGGAGAAGGCCAAGAGGCTCCTACTCAAATTTGGGAGAAGAGGGAAGGTGAAGAGAGAGGCCACATGGCATAGCATGAGCAGCCACACCAATTCAACTTTTATTTGGTTTATGGATGGATTTGGAAACTTAGGAGACTAATAATATTTATAAAATATAGTTATCATCCATGAGAAGAAGCTTTTTCTCATTTGTGAGTTGTGAGAGCTAGTGGATGACTAGTTTTCTTGCTTAAGCCAATTTCGAGGGTGAAAGATTCCCATCCTAGTTGGTGTTTGGAAAGGCCACTCAGGTATTTCATGGAGATTTAATGGAGTCTTATTTTCAGATTTAAGCTACAGGAAATCATGTGGATTCTTTTATGGAAGCACTCTCTCTCAACTATTTCTAGTTTTCACACCATATTCATGTCAATGGAGGGATTGCGCTTTGGGTGAGCTATTGATCTCTTTGGGAAAGATTATATTGTGAATTATATTATGTTATGATGTATATGATATTTATTTCATTTTAATAATACACTCAGGTCGAAATACCCAAAATAATGCATGTAAAAATGTTGAACAATGAAGAAATAGTGTCATTTCCCCAATATCTTGTTGTGAACCATTGGAATGCTGATGATTTTGAATTGGGAGAGCCTTTAATTGTCAATTTATGATTTTAATCCATTCAATATTATCTTTTCCTAATTCTCAGAAATTTTCAAGTCTAAATTCACAAGAGTTGTATGTCAAAATGACTTTTAATGAGCAAACAATGACCATTTCCACTCGATTTTGATATATGCCATGGTAATGCTTATTATTTTGAATAGAGGAATGTATATATGATAAATGTATGATTTATGTAGTATAATTAATTTTTTTTAATTCTGATTTTTATTACTTAAGCATTGGAAGCCATTTTACTCATTTTTATTGCATTGGGAGAAGATTTGGTGCATTTTCCCCAAGGGTCGAAATTGTGACTTGGGAGTTGTTTTGGAAAGAGTCATAACATCCTGTATAAACTGAAAAATGATGAATATGAGACTTTTAAAAGGTACCTTACACATACCCAGCCTCTGTTCAGAAATTCAAGTTCCTTTGGGATCATTTGTAAAGCCATTTCCGGCATTTACCCAGGGGGAATTGGAGCCCCAATTTGCTAGTAAAGAATCCTACTTTGAACATAACATTAAAAAAGTTTTCAGAAGTAATTTGGAGGCCAAAAAACATACATGAGAATTATATTTAATTTATATTATCATTCATGTACCTTCATATAAAATTTGGAAGCATTTGGGTCAATTTGGAGGTCTAGACATCAAAACTAGTCAAGAGCCAAAATTGTGAAAAAATTGGAAAATTGGGCATTTTAATAAAAATTCCAATAAGGGGAATTGGGTCGCAATTTCATTTCATTGGGTCATAATTTTCAAATCACATTTTCCATGTTCATGAAAGTTTTCAAAGGTATGCTAAAAGGCAAATAATTGCCAAGGAGAAAAATCACTAGTTTCCTAGGTTGGGGGTGGATGCTTTGAGATTTGGAATAAGGGGGATAATAAATGATATTTAGACATTAGAAGGGGATAAATATTTAATAATTTATATTATTAAATAAATACAATATAAAATGGAAGTGGCAATGGAGCATGAAGACACATGGAGACTATGGGGCCCACACTAGCTAGATTTCCTATCTTAAATGGTATCTTTCTCTTGCAAATTCAAATATATGGGAGGCCTAATGTTTTGGGATGGATTATGAGGTTAATATAATTGTCCATATAATTATTATATCTAATTTGGGATGTATTTTAACTTACATGGGAGAGGAAGAGCCAAATGGGAGTTTCATGGACACTTGGCTAGATTCCCCTTACATTTATGATATCTATGACACCAATGATGTAGATTCTATGACAGTTATGACACAAGTCAGATATTAAGGATTACATACTGACATTTCATTACTGAATAGAGGATCTTATAGGTCGAATTTGGGAGTTGGAGAAGGCCAAGAGGCTCCTACTCAAATTTGGGAGAAGAGGGAAGGTGAAGAGAGAGGCCACATGGCATAGCATGAGAAGCCACACCAATTCGAATTGTATTTGGTTTATAAATGGATTTGAAACCTTAGAATACCAATAAATTTTATAAAATACTGGGATTACCATGAGAAGGAGATTTTGCTCATTTGTGAATTGTGAGAGCTAGTGGATGACTAGTTTTTTTGCTTAAGCCAATTTCAAGGGTGAAAGATTCCCATCCTAGTTGGTGTTTGGAAAGTCCAATTAGGTATTTCATGAAGCTTTAATGGATTCTTATTTTCAGGTTTAATATACAGGAAATCATGTGGATTCTACTATGGCTGCACTCTCTCTCAACTATTTCCTGTTTTCACACCATATTCATGCAAATGGAGGGATTGCGCTTTGAGTGAGATATTGATCTCTTTGGGGAAGATTATAATGCAAATTATATTATGTGTTGATTTATATTATCTGTATTTAATTTTCATAAGACTCTTAGGTCGAAAGACCCAAAAGAATTCATGTAAAAATGTTGAACAATGATGAAATAGTGTCATTTCCCCACTCTCTTGTTTGGAACCATTGCAATGCTGATGATATCGAATTGGGAGAGACTTTAATTGTCCATTTATTATTGTAATAATTTAAATATTATATTTTATTCATTCTTACAAAGTTTCAAGTCTAAATTCCCAATATTTGTATGCCAAAATGACTTTTGATGAGCAAACAATGACCATTTCCACTCTATTTTGATATATGCCATGGTAATGCTTATTATTTCGAATGGAGGAATGTATATATGATAAATGTATGATATATGGAATATAATTAATGTTTATTTTAAGTCTAATTTTCATTACTTAATCATTGTAATCCATTTTACTCATTTTTATTGCATTGGGAGAAGATTTGGTGCATTTTCCCCAAGGGTCGAAATTGTGACTTGGGAGTTGTTTTGGAAAGAGTCATAAAAGCCTGTGTAAACTGAAGCATGATTAATATGAGACTTTTAAAATTTCCCTTACACATTCCCATCCTCTCTTCATAAATTAAAGTGACTTTGGGATCATTTGTGAAGCCATTTCTGGCAATTACTTGGGAGGGATTAGAGCCCCAATTTGCTAGTAAAGACTCCTACTTTGAACAGAACATTAAAAAAGTTTGCAGAAGTAATTGGGAGGTCACAAAACATACATGAGAAAAATATTTAAGTTATTTTATCATTCATTTTCCTTCATATAAAATTTGGAATCATTTGGGTCAATTTGGAGGTCTAGACATCAAAACTAGTCAAGAGCCAAAATTGGGGAAAAAGTGAAATAATTGGTCATTTAAAAAAAAATTGAAAAATGAACATTATAGTGGTATCAGAGCATGATCTTGGCACCTGATGTGGTCTGATATTTATCAGGACAATAATTCATGTACCACCATTATATATTGAAACCCAAAAGTGCTTTTGTTGAAGAGGAAAAAAAAAAGTAGGAGAAGGCATGAAAAGAGAACCTCATATGATGGTGAGGAGATAATAAAAAGAATGGAACCTATATTTGAATACATTACCAATAATATTATTAAAGGATTTGAATTTTTGGCTATCCAAAGTTGGGAAAAATATATTGATTTTAAGAAAACCAAGGAGAAAAATGCATCAGCTTGTTTGAAGGAGAAAAAGGAGGAGACCCATGAACCACCTAGTTCTGAAATAGGTGGAGTAGAAGAAGTAGTACATGAAGATGATTGAAATTCAATCCCAAGTGACTCTGAAAAATATGAAGATACATCACATGAGTATGAAGAAGTTTTTATTGAAAATACTGAAGATAATTTTGAGACACATGCTACCTTGGAAATGAAACAAAGAGCATCTACTGATGGATGCTTGAACTATGAAGGATTACCTACTGATGGGTGCTCACAACTCTATGTTGGGGACATAGAGATCAGATTTCAAAATGTTTTTGCAATCCAAAATTCCATTAAACATGAAAATGAATACCTTGTAGCAGTTGAAGAAGAAACAAGATCAACTTCCCCATCACCACTTGAGCTTCATGAAGTTGGTCCAAGCAAGAAGGAAGAAGATGATGAGGTTCATTTTCAAGAGCCTCATTTTCTTGAAGGGTAATTAAATATGAAATAAAATAATATCCAAGAGGCCCTTATAATACTCCATGACACTTAAGCATTGGTATCAAATTCTTTTTTGGAGATCTACTTCCTTGGAGGATCCATCCTTCCGTGAAGACATGGAGAAGATCCAAAGAGAAATGTGCAACATCAAAGGTAATTTCATGTCTTTTATTTTTGATAGAAAAAATTTCATTGAGCTTATTGAATGGTTACATGAATCCTACTTTAAGAATAATGAAGTTATTCATAAGCTCACAATTCAAAATGAGCAACTTCTTGAAAAGTTGCAAGACACTTGTTTTTCCTCCGATGTTTTGGATTTTCATAAGGTAGATTGCTTGGAGGATTCTCATGACATGATATATCATGAGAAACATGAAAAATTGTAGGTTCTTGATCTACTTGAGGATTATAGTGATGAGATCCAGTCACTAGTAATGGTGGAAGAGGAACTTGAGTTGCCTCTTGAAAATGGTTACACAATTTTTAAAGAAGTGCATAATTCCACCACCTTGGAACCAACCCATGAAAAAAAAAATTAATTTTATAGGGATGTGAATAGTCCTACCCCTATGGATACTTCACATTATGACAATTTTTCACTTACTGACAATTTGGGTGAGTTGGTTCTTTCTCCTACATCCTACACTTCTAAATTTTGCAGCAGTCATCCTAATGAAGTATGGGTGAAAGGTTTCTTTTTTATGGTGCCTCCTGAAGAGCATGGAAATTCTATTTATCCTTTTGATGATGGAATTATTAGAGAACCATCTTATTTAAATTTGAAGCAGCATCCCTTTTTACATTATGATTATACACATATACATGGGTGCACCTATGATGTTCATTTGAGTCACTTGAGGACTCATGGTTTTTCTTGCTCAACACTTGGTTCATTTGATGTTGGAGGAACTTCATCCAACAATTGGGTGAAGAGGGATATGATTGAGGAAATTATTATTGGAAACAACATCCTCTATTATTTCATGATGATATACATATTCATGGGTGTATTGATGATACTTATTTGAGCCACTTGAAGTCTTCATGTTTTATTTGCTCCTTATTTGGTTCATATTTTGGTGGAGGTTCTTCATTCACTTCTTGGATGAAAGAAAAAATGGCTGATTATTATTTTGACTCATATTTCATTCTTTGGGAGCAGAATTATAGGACATGGGATCCTCACCTATGTCATTGGAGCATATTTGATTGGTCACTTGAAGCTTGTATGCACTTGGAAAATGGCAGTCTACTCATTGGGAGGTATAAGCACTTTCATGATTTCTTGGTGAGGCACCTCCTTGATGTACATTATTATTATGTTGTTATATACTTTGATGATATATATTATGCACTCATGATGTTTGGAATAATGCATACAAGAAAATGGGATCCGGGAATTATCTGTCCAAATGGTATGCGTTGGATAGCATTCTTAATTGTTGGAGTGCAATGCAAGCAATGGGACCCTGGGATAGTTTTTAGTCTTATTGATTTCAAATTATTTGGGAAACAAGTAGTATGGGAGATGGATTCCCCATTTAATAAGGTGATGTTAATAATATTAGTGCAGAAGCAAGCATGGTGGTTCCTCTATGAACTCTTCATGGAATCTCAAAGACTCAAGGTGGGCAGCTCAGTGGCAACTTCAAAGAATCATACAGAAAGCAGGTTCTTCAACAAACATGTTTGAAATTGCTTGAGGACAAGCAATATTGGGAAGGGAGGATTTGTAATGTACCAAATTTTTCCTTGGCTCAAAATTTCCAAATCACATTTTCCATGTTCATGAAAGTTTTCAAAGGGATGGTAAAAGTCAAATAATTGCCAAGGAGAAAAATCACTAGTTTCCTAGGTTGGGGGTGGAAGCTTTGAGATTTGGAATAAGGGGGATAATAAATGATATTTAGAAATTAGAAGGGGATAAATATTTAATAATGTATCTTATTAAATAAATACAATATAAAATGGAAGTGATAATGGAGCATGAAGACACATGGAGACTATGGGGCCCACACTAGCTAGAATTCCTATGTTAAATGGTATCTTTCTCTTACAAATTCGAATATATGGGAATCATAATGTTTTGGGATGGATTATGAGGTTAATATAATTTTCCATATGCTTAATAGGTCAAATTTGGGATGTATTATAACTTACATGGGAGAGGAAGATCCAAATGGGAGTTTCATGGACACTTGGCTAGATTCCCCTTACATTTATGACATCTATGACACCAATGATGGAGATTATATGACAGTTATGACAAAAGTAAGATATGAAGGATGAAATACTGACACACTGACATGTCAGGACTGAATACAGCATCTTAGAGGTCGAATTTGGGAGTTGGAGAAGGCCAAGAGGCTCCTACTCAAATTTGGGAGAAGAGGGAAGGTGAAGAGAGAGGCCACATGGCATAGCATGAGCAGCCACACCAATTCGACTTGGATTTGGTGTATGGATGGATTTGGAACCTTAGAATACCAATAATGTTTATAAAATACTGGTATCAGCCATGAGAAGGATCTTTTTCTCATTTGTGAATTCTAAGAGCTAGTGGATGACTAGTTTTCTTGCTTAAGCCAATTTCGAGGGTGAAAGATTCCCATCCTAGTTGGTGTTTGGAAAGGCCACTCAGGTATTTCATGAAGATTTAATGGAGTCTTAATTTCATTTTTAAGCTACAGTAAATCATGTGGATTCTTCTATGGCAGCACTCTCTCTCAACTATTTCCAGTTTTCACACCATATTCATGCCAATGGAGGGATTGCGCTTTGGGTGAGCTATTGATCTATTTGGGGAAGGTTATAATGCCAGTTATATTATGTTTTGATGTATATGCTCTATATTTCATGTTCATAATACTCTCAGTTTGAAATACCCAAAATAATTCATGTAAAAATGTTGAACAATGAAGAAATAGTGTCATTTCCCCACTATCTTGTTTAGAACCATTGCAATGCTGATGATTTCGAATTGGGAGAGACTTTAATTCTCCATTTATGATTGTAATAAGTTAAATATTCTCTTTTATTAATTCTCATAAATTTTCAAGTCGAAATTCCCAAGATTTGTATGCCAAAATGACTTTTGATGAGCAAACAATGACCATTTCCACTCTATTTTGATATATGCCATGGTAATGCTTATTATTTCAAATGTAGGAATGTGTATTTGATAAATGTATGATGGATGGAATTTAATTAATGTTTATTCCAATTCTCATGTTCAGTGCTTAAGAATTGGAAGACATTTTACTCATTTTTATTGCATTGGGAGAAGATTTGGTGCATTTTCCCCAAGGGTCGAAATTGTGACTTGGGAGTTGTTTTGGAAAGAGTCATAACAGCCTATGTAAACTGAACCATGATGCATATGAGACTTTTAAAATGTCCCTTACACATACCCATCCTCTGTTCAGAAATTCAAGTGCCTTTGGGATCATTTGTAAAGCCATTTCCAGCATTTACCCAGGGGGAATTGGAGCCTCAATTTGCTAGTAAGGACTCCTACTTTGAACATAACATTAAACAAGTTTGCAGAAGTAATTTGGAGGTCACAAAACATACATGAGAATTATATTTAAGTTATATTATCATTCATGTACCTTCATAGAAAATTTGGAAGCATTTGGGTCAATATGGAGGTTTAGACATCAAAACTAGTCAAGAGCCAAAATTGGGGAAAAAGTGAAATAATTGGTCATTTAAAAAAAAAAAAAAAAATGGACATTACATCGGACTCATGGAAACCTCATCGAACTAGTGCCACAGCTCGTTGGATAACCAATAGAATGATCTCATTGGAGCCGAAGCTACATCGTTGGAGTTTAGCGCCAAGGTGTAGGAAATCCGATGAAGCCACATCTGAGTTGCTATCAGAAAACCGATGATATTTTGTTTATTAATAAAAAAAATAACATGGTTTTAGATGAAACCTACATTGAGTAATCCGACGAAGCCACATCTCATCTTTTGAACCATGACCTGATTTATTTATTTAATTTACAGTGTGGTGTTATTGTGTGAATTTACATCTTAATGCCAAAGATATTACATATGATTTCCTTATAGTTCTACCTTAGGAGTTCACATTGGGTCCTTTTCAATCTTGTATTGCACCTTAGTTTCTAGTAGGTGTTGTTTGAAATCGATTTCATTTATGTGTGGATTGGTGAGTTAATTTATAGGTTTTGAACTACTTTAATGATTTTATTTTTGTACAATACCATGTTTGAAAGAAGTATACCAGGGAGAGCAAGAGACCACAATATTATTGTACGCAATGGATCCACAATCGCCATGACAATATCGATCTTTAAGTATGATGCAAAATTATGCTTCACAATTTTTTCATTTATATAATCAAGCATGGAATGACCCAACACCATGGCATATTGGATGCATCAAACTGCTCCACAATAGCCTTGGAAATATCATTATCATGGGATATCATAAGATTCCATGTTAAATTCTTGTCATCATGAAATGCATCCATTTCTTTCAATGTTTCTTGTAGCACACACATATCTTGCAACACCCATGCTTCCTACAACACAATCATATTCTACATATGCCCCACAAATCCATCAACCACAAATCAGTAAGTCAGTGCAATTACAATTTATTTCTCCCCCAAATCCCCCATGACCAAAAACATTCCCTAACCAACCCATATCCAATCCAAATAACAATAAAACAATCCAACCTACCTATAATAATTAAATCCAAACCTTCCCTACATACACTATCATTCCTTTGTCACTACACTAAATCCATCTAATATTAGGGACACTTTTAACCAAAATCCTTTAGTAGTCATTCATGAGAACTATGAGGAGGAAATCCCCACTCCATTTGACTCAAACACCAATAAACAATCACAACTTCATGTCCAAAATCAGAAAATTCAAAATCAGTCATTAGCCTTACCAATAAACACTCAGGAGCTACAAACGCCACAATATAATCAATGTCCATTTCTAAAAAGGATACATGTGCAAAAGACAATCACTCCCATAAAATTCGTTTTTCCAGTAGAACTCAAAAATTTATGTGTCAAAATACCCTTACTAAATGCCCTAAAAGATATACCCATCTATGATAAAATAGTGGGGGATTTATGCATAATAAAACAAGAATTCCAAAAGATGGAACCACCAACCATACAAATTATAGGAAAATTAGATAGCTTTATGTGTTCTCATGTCACTACTAAAAAATATGTGGGCCTATGAAATCCTTTGGTCACCATTTTTATCAATAACATTCATATTGAAAACATTCTCATCGATTTGGGAGAAACAATAAATGTATTGGCTATAGAAAATATTTCTTGATTAGGACACTACAATATTTCTCCTACCCCCATAGTACTTGAACTAGTTGATAGATCCAAAATCAAACATAAGGGAGTATTGGAAGATATAACTGTCTCACTTTATTCATGAGAGTATCCCGAAAACTTATTTTCCTTATGACCAAAATAAAACCTGGGTAGACATCCCTTAATATTAAGAAGACCCTAGATGGACACAACTAATACCTTTATTAGTTGCAGGTCATGAAATATGGAAATCACACATGGCACATAGAATAAACGGATCACACTTTACCCCTTCCAAAACTGCAACTAAATTGGAATGTGCCCAATGGATTGTTTAGGGTGATCATGATGAAGAAACTATTCAACATATTTTGAAAATAGACCAATACATATTCCTAAAGGAAAATACTGATGAAAATATGATTAAAGATTACATTTCGGCCAATCCATATTTCTGACAATATTTTGGGGGGTAGTCATCCTCTCAGTCCCAATATTCTATAGACCACCTCCTAGATAAGAATTTGCAAGAAAAATGCACCTCAAAGGAAAAATATTTTTCTTTTTTATCAACATCTCCCACTTGTTCAATTTCTGAATACGATAGAAAAACTGTAGAAATGTTTCCTGAAAAAACTCGAAATATAAGACTACATTAGATAGTTCACAATAAGAACTACTAATTCAAGTTTTGAGAAAGTATGCTAACACTTTTTCATGGGATTGTACTGACATGAAAGGAATTCACCCGAATACTTACTCTCATCACATTTATACCCAATGAAATTCCAAGCCAATCAAGCAGCCACAAAGAAGAATGAATCTGATATTAAGGGTAGTAAAAGAAATTCAAAAATTACTCAATGTAGGTTTCCAAGCTGCATCAGTTACTATACTCGAAGAACCTGAATTCAAAGAGGAGTTGGCGTTTCTACTTGACACTCTTTATTAGCCTCAGTCTTACCAATATTGAGAATGGGACTTCATACCATAGAGATAATTGTTTTGTTGTATAAGGACTTTCAAATGTGTTACACCTAATGTTACATGCATGTTTCTATACAAATTCAGAGGGATTGTTTTCTTTTTGGGGATACACTATGTTATTGTTGAGTAATTGATAAATAGAGTGTATATAAAAGAAGGATTAGGGTATATTTTGAGACCTATAGAAAGGGTACCCTAATCCTTCTCGGATAACCGATGGGATTCACTATAGTTTAAAAACAAATTATACATGTGGTATATGGTCAACCCCAAGCATAGAATATGGTCAACCTATAGCTTAACATGGGAACCTGTAGCATGACTTGAAGAAATTCAGGCTCATAGAAATCACAGTATTGGAAACGATCAAAGATTTGTTCAATTTCTCCTTCAAAAACCATTAGTGCTCAACACCTTAGTTCAATATTCAATTAAGATTAGAAGTCAAAAGACTGCACCTAAAGCAGATTTAACAATAACATACCTCTTGAACCAGCATTTTTTCATCTCTTTCTTCTCGACTCCGCATAAGGGAAAGCTTTCTGGAATCAAATTGATCAGTAGCCACAGAGTTGGATCCTCCATTTCCATCGGCATTCTCAGGACACGCTTGGATGTTGGGACTTATGTTATCTAGCCTAGTTGACTGCAATTTTGCATTTAAAGGGAAAGAAGGTGCAAGCTTTGGAGAAGAGAAACTGGGAGATACTGGAGCTGGTGTTGATATAGGTACACTGGATGGTGTCCTACCAAAAGCTGCATTTTTTCCATCTACAGAAGAAAACACGAACAAATAAGTATACAGCATTTGATGATGTAAACACAACAAGAAAATATCAAAGAATGACAACAAAACCTGTGCTAGTCCATATCTGATGTATGTGCAAAATGCTTCACTTGCATTTTGTATTTGAGAGAATATGTCTACCTGCATCAGAATTAATCTTGTTTGAAACAATATATAAAGCAATTATTGGTTGAACAATCCTACAACCACTCTTTCACAATGTTAGTGGAGGTGAATCCATCCCATTAATATATGAATGGCATAAAATCCTCTGAGAAGCTTACTTGTGGATATAGTTATGTGATGCAGTAAAGTTCATATAAACCAATTGTACATGTTTTTTTATATCCAATATTTTTGAAAACTGCGCCAAGCTCTTTCTGTAGATACATAAGGTAACATATACAAATACATAAGAAAACAATTAATTATCCACTAGAAGAATACAGGATATAAACAAATTATGAAATTCCAAGACAATTAAGTATCCTATTAGCCACTTGAATCAATTTGGCATGGCACACATGTTTATCCCCTTTATTGAAGGAAAACCTGCTACAAGAGGTCAGACACCTTCCCTCACACACATAATGGCTCTACACCCATTGAGGTTTAAAACTAGATTGTTTGCATAGCAGTTCCACATCCCAACCACTAAACCGAAGCCAAGGGGACAATAGTGTTGGAGATAGCAATACACACATTTATATGCAACTAGCATGGATTCCCATCACAAAAAGAGAAATAACCTAAGTGGTATAGAAATCTGTCAACCGAGGGTGGATCATAGCTTTGATTCCTAGCATGTACAATTTTCAACAAGGTAACAAAGGAAGGTGGTTGGCGATGGGAAGGAGACCTGAGCCAAAGTGTTATTTGAAGGTAAACTGTTAAGATATCGATACACACATTGAAAACAAACCACTATGGATTCCCATTATTTAAAGGGGTGAAGCTTAATGTTAGAGCAACTCATTGGCCAAAGGTAGCTGGTATGTTCAATTCCTATCATGTCTACTTTTTAACAAGTAATTTAACAAGTCAGCTTTGTTGTAGTTAAAGAACTCGACTTTATTATAGTCAAAGACACATCCAATTTGGATATGTGGAATTTGAGAGCTAAAACAACATTGTCGATGGACACACTAAATGTATTTAGTTCAATTATTTTAGATGCATTCAATATCTCCCAGTCACCAATTGTAAACAAGATAACTCATTCACTAAGTGAAAGGATACCTTACATGATCTTAGAAACACCGTGGGCTCACAAAATTAGGACCCTATATCTTAAAAACCTAATGTATATTACACAAGGTAACATTATTACATTCACTTCATTTACAATTCCAAAACAAAAAGAGACACAATACTACCTCTTAGCTTGTATCACACTATCAGCCTCAAAAGGATTTGATTTATTAATTATGAATAGAATCCATTATATGCCTCCCACAAAATACCTTATAAGATCACATAAATATCATAGACTCTTCACCGCAAGGGTGTGTTGGAAAAGTCAAGGAAGATTAGTTTCAGTATATTCTAGTTTAGAAGAAGGGATAAGAAGGGTATCCCCTTTGATACATGGAATAGAATAGTGGTTCTAAAAGATATCAAGAGATGGGGGTTGAATAATCCTCAATTGTTTTGCAAAATATTTGTAAGCCAAGAGTATTTGAAGGATATAAAGTGGCAAAGGGATTTGGTGTCAATTTATACATCAAAAATATATTCATCTAACTTCATTGGATGAATGGATTCAAAACCCATGAAAATCACTTCATAATGGTTCACTAATTTGGAAAGAAACAATTTTGACTTTTTCGGTCATCAGAAGGTGGCTAGTATGGAAATTGGTGGATGGTCAAAGAGTTACAAGTGGATGTATATCCCTCTGGGTTTGATGTGGGAAGGAGTATAAAATCTACAGTGCGTTGATTGAGTAGTTGAGAGGAATGGGTATTTTGTATATACCATAGGATGAAACTCCACTTCAATCCTCCATATGGAGTCAAATGTAAGTCATAAAACATGTTATGTGTGGTTATGAATAACACTAATGAATGGGGAGATTATATCAGAAGCCTAAAATTTAGGAATGTGGGAATAATGGACTGTTCTGACAAATTAATATGGTCAAAAAATCTTGCTTGATGACGCTATACTTCTAAAATAGGGTATAAATACATGTGTATTCCTTATTAGGAGGATATAAATCCATGTGTTCCATTATTTATATTTACCAAGAAACAGATTCTTCACCATCATTTATAAGATCACTTACTGATATCAAAGAAAAATATCACCTACTAAATCAACTGGATCTACTGCTTCATTGACAAAAACATAAAGGGTTGGGTCTCAATATAGAGATTTAGTCAAAAAGTGAAGGATTACTCCACACATACTCTAGATGGAGCCAATGCTCAATTTTGAATGTTTGGGGACACCAATTTGATTGGTATCTTGACTCCAACAATGAATTTGGCTACAGGGTTTCTTTGTGTGATAGCTTAGGGTTTCATTTTCTATCTGGAAGCTACGAATGCAATCTATGTTCTATTTTTATCAACTTGGGTATACAGATGACTTTGTTAATACATGAGGCCATGATAGGGTATATCCCGACTCTTTTCACCTAAAAAAATTGTAATCTACATAAATACATATGATATAATATAATGATGCTTTATTACTGATAATAAAAAATTAAACATGAAACTTGTTGGGAAAAATATTTAAGATCTCAACAAACATGTGTCTAAGAAGTATCATAGAATATGGCTATCACAAATTCAAAGCATTCCCTATATTTACTATTAACAATTCAACTACAAACATACTTTGAACATAAATGATAAAGTAAATAAGTCATCATTGTAAAATCCACAACCAATGCTAACTCTCCTCCCTTTAGAGAAACAATATGTTAATAATATTCATAATCCCCAATACTGATATACACTGATTTTCAAGATCCTTCTTTGAGGATCTTGATGGATTCAACCAATCTAACTCCCAAATAAAATATGTAGTATATAAATTTAGAATCGAAAAATGCAAGTATTCCTTCCAATGAAAAAGGGAGAACACACTTTATATATAGGATGAAATCCAAAAAAAGTGGCATAAAAGAAAGGTAATACATAAAAAATAGATCCAAACAAAATACATACGTCTATGGTTATCCTCTTGATTTCAAAATAGTTATGACATCGTACCAAAAGGAATGCTTAACACTAGCTGCCCTCTATTGGTGGCATGGGGTGCATATTAACAATATTAATTTCTTTGAGGATAAAAAACACCAAACTAGCTTCCAAATGAAGTATACCTTATATGAATGAATGTATAAAGAGTGGAAAAAATTCAGTAATTCTTTACACCCAACAAAGAGGGACACACTAACATAGGTTTTTTTACCCCCTATTTTGTATGGGTGTCCATCTGTGATTTTGATCACAATCTTTAGAGGGGTGACCTACAAATGTTGCATGGTACAGTCCTAATGTGACAATATGCTAAGTTTGATCTTTCCCTTGCCCATGGAAAGTTTCTTCCCATAGAAAATGATATAACCCTTTCAACATTGTTATTTTTGGGTATTGTTTCCTATCTTGATGTTCTAGTCACTGTTTGAAGGCACTATTTTAAATCTTCCATATTTACATAATTCAAACAAGCAAGGTAATGCCACATGTATCAGTAGAGTTATTCAGTGTAATTGATGGAATCCAGAAGTAAGGGAATTTTATGGATCAACAATAGTGACACCCTCATCTTCATATATGGGCATTAAATCAAGTAAACCTGGGCATGACTTCAGAACTTGGAAGTGGTGAATTTACCATTCTATACAAGTTCATGGGTAAAATATGGTAAAGAGAAGTTTATTAACACCAATATTATTGATTCCATGCATTTTTCATCGTAGAACAAGGTGTAACTAGACCTAAAAAGGAAATTTGGATTAAATTTGAGGATAGATCTATGTACGAAATACTAAAGGGAAATTCTGGGAATACATGGCCTTAAAACCACTATAAAACAAAAATCTAGGAAGTCTCTGAAGGCATATCAACTGTAAAAGGATTCACATCTAGTAAACTATAATTTACAATACATCCAATAAAACCATTTCCTTCATATTGCTTGTTACCCACTTTTTGGCAAGTGTGTCAAAATGTGGTAAGTAGGGTTAACTCACATTTCTGGGTAGTTAACAGGTCTGCTCAACACATTAGGAAGTATTTTTGAGTTTAAAATCATATAGCCTGCAAATCTGAATGCATTAGGGTTACTTTTGAGTAGTGAAGGTAATGAAACTAAGGTATAGTCCCCAACGGGAAATTCTAGGAGGAATTATGACCTTCAAGCAAGACAAAAAAAAGATATGAGCAGCAAGTGTGGGAGTCATATAGTAATATTCTATACAATAATGAAAACAACTAACTTTTGGAATCGAGACTAGTTATTGTAGCAATGACAACAACAAATCTGGTTTTGGTAATGTTACCACCATACTAATATGTACCTGGTGTGTAAAACAAGTATTTCCCTAGTTTCCTTTTTTACCACACTCACTCTATTTATCAACTCAAGTACTGATTTTCCTATTTCCTTTATACCTTGACCTATAACATCAACAAACAGACTGGGAATTTTGAATGAGAAAAAAGGGATATGTAACACATCCCTTGGAAATTATGCCAGTTTGGTTACGTTATCAACCACAACTATCAGCAACAGGTGGATCTATAGGAAACCATACCAATATGTCATTAGTAACATCAACAAAAATATTAAGCATGCTAAAAAAAATGAGATGAAACACATTCCTTGGTGGGAATTCAGGAAGCTTGGGTGCATGCACCCTTACTTGCTATATACCTGAGAAACATTACATATTTATGTATAATGGTTTGGATTCATACGGATTCACATAAATATATTTTTGGGAGTCATAATAGGAAGTATATCAAATATGGATCTTCACATAGGTTCTCCCTCCCTTTTTGGTCCATGTGACCTTGAACAAGGATGTTAATTGATTGAGAGAGCTATAGCCCCCCAATATCAGATACATCGGTGCTTCCAGATCTCCCAACTTTGAAATTTGAAATGAAATACTCCCTTCTTCCTTCTATTAGTCAAATCTATGCAAGGACTTGGATTCATTTCCCCCCTTGGAATACAAATGATTAAAATCATGTACCTAAAACTTTTATATTGAGAAACTAAAATTAATCACTAAAATTGCATTCACCAAAACCTAGAATGTTATGGCCCCTTGGAAACCATTAAACTAAAATCCAAAATAAGCATTGTCACAAAAATCAGCCATCGCCTATGTTACCAAAAACCTCATCTAACAAGGTCATTTATGATAGAAAACTGCCTTGAAATCAAAACACACCAAATCCCATTTCTGATATCCATTCCCATTTCTGCATAATAAGCCATTTCTCAAGAAATGGGAAGTGTTTCTGCTGGCCACTTCTAAGTTCTCACAAGTTCTTGGAAGAAACAAAAATCCCTAGTTTTAGAGACAAAGTGGCTAGACAATGGTATGAATCAATGTCTCATTTTTTTTAAAACACTTGTTTTGGTATTCCATCTCCACAAGGATGATTTCATTTATGGTTCCAAAAGTGCCACTGGCCCTCCTAATATGGGTTCCTTTGATGGAGAATAAAGTTGAACTATTTCAGAAAATTTTGTAGCTTTGTTGTATTGGGGATCCCAATACTGATGATTTTTTCAAGCAAAGAAAGGAGTATATTCAACGTTTTTATTATCTTTGAAATTAGATACCATTGAGTGGTAAAAAATGTGCTTGATGGGATACTAGATTAATGAGTCATATTTAAATACGTTATTGAAGAATATACACGTCTACTCATGAAATAACATGAAACACCTGTGTTAACCTTAAAATAACATGAAACAATCCTAACTATTGAACCTGGACAAATTCTAGGTGATGGGAAACAAATTCCCCAGTATTGCATATAAAATGCTAGTGTTCCAAATGTATGAATTTTTTTTAAACCAATAGTGTCCTCCTTACAAACCTAAACTACTTTCAGCTTAGTAAGCTTGTGTGATCGTGTCCTTATACAAATATGAAATCATGTATAGCAATTTAATGGGTTGTTTAAACATATTATTTTTCTAAGAACTCTCTCTGTCTCTTTTGATTATGATAATGGTGTATCTAGGTATATAATAAGACATCAAATGAATCAATGGATCATGTCATATTTATCTTTCACAAGGTGTTTTACTATTTTTTGCTGCTCAGAAATGCTCCCAATGTACCCAGAACTTTCACACACTGCTACATGGGTGCTCATAATTGGGAATGTTTTTAAAAATATTTGTGAAAACACTGGATTCTACGACTTACATGGTTATAAAGATCAGAATTTTCTTTTCCAAGTTATTTAATCATAGAAACAACCTGATAAACCAAACTATTTAAGGTAAGTTTTTAGATCAGATAGAACAAAGTTCATCTGAATATATGGTAATCACCATAATCAAGTAAATGTGTGTGTGTGAACATGCATAAATACCCAATACAGAGTTCAATCAAAAAAAATAAAACATAACTATACCTTGATTTGTGGAGCTTCACACTGTCTTCTTCTACTTTACTTTTCAAAACACCATTCAACATACTTCAAATTTTGTCCTGTTGCAATAGTTTCATGTTAGGACCCATCAAATAATTTTTGTTTGTTTATGAAAATAACAAAACCAATATAAATAAATACAATACCATTACAGTGTAAATTACAATACTATTCAACTATTCAAGTAAATTAATTGTTAATAATAGATCACCTGATAAAACATGGAGAACCAAAAACACTATGTATACAAGGCCATCGATCACATCAAAACACCATTTCTTGCCTCTTAACTATGAAAATGTTTCTCAATGCTATCTGTAACAAGTTCCAATGGAGGAGTCAAATAGCAATAGTAAAAATTAAACACAAAAATTATAGAAATAGTTGTTTTTAATGTATTCTTCCTTACCATTCATTGAGCTCCTCTCTGTTTCGAGAATAATTTAATATTCTCTACTAAACAGGATCAACCACGTGAAGGTGGAAGCTCTTATGGCCCCTGCACCCCCCCCACCCCCTCTCACATCACTCTCAATTCCCCAAACCCAATGCATCTACTTGCAAATAACAATTTACTGCAAATTATTTCACTCAATTGCTAAAAGAAGCTCTCATTAAATCATTCATTAAACCATTCAATAATTCAACAGCTGAAAAAAAACTCATTAAACCATTCATTTAGTCAATAGCTGATTAAAAAAATCGGTAAGCCATTCATTAAAGCATTCATTTAACCATTCATTCATGAAACAAAGGAAAAAAACATGTAAAATTTTTTATTATAAATAAGAATTACGAAAATTTTCTTTAGTCACCTCCTTTTTACTTTTCTTCTCTTTAAATGGTTAGTAAGAAGCGCATCTTCTGGAATCTGATCCTTGGTCTCCCTACTATATTGCTCGCAAGGTTGAACTTGCGGCGAGGGGCGATGAATTTTTGCAATAATGTGAAAATGTTTCATTAATATATTTTTATTTTTTATAAATGCATGTAATTCATTTAAAAAAACATTACGAAGGTGTTTTTTTACCTAGCATGGGCACATCGGCATGTTCATCATTATCCTGTACAAGATCAACTTGTTCAGTGTTATCTGCATCTACATGATCTGCAGTTGAATTGTGTAGAATTGGAAATAATGTTCATCATCCACAGTTATCTATTAAAAACATTAGCATATTAATAAATTCATTACCATGATTTGAAGCATGATCTTTGTCTTGCTGGTGTACATCCTCGACATGAATGGGATCATTACTTTCCTGCTCAAAAAAGAATAAATAATTTATGTCAATTTTTTATAACAAATAAATTGCATGAGAATTAAAAAATTATCATTAAACTATATAGTTTTTATATACCTGCGCACCAGATGGATCAACAGAAGATCATGCAGTATGCCCAGACAAACTTCTCCAGCGTTCAACAACGGCGTCAAAGCCCTATTCGAGGCCAATATTCATGTCTTCTTTAGTGGGAAATTCTTTGAACCGGTCGGCCTGCATATTTGCATGATGTCATTATTTTTACATTTTTTTTCCAGAATAAAACGAAAATAATTTTTTATATATTATTTGGATGTGGTTTTGGGTTTTTGATACTTACATATTGGGCTGCCAAGTTTGAATAACCACCAAGCCCAAGCTTGTGTTTATAATTTTTTTCCATTCTTTCCTTGGTGGCCTTAGATGTGTCCGACATCCTAATCAAGTGTTGAATTATGTTAGTCGATGTGCTAAATTTGATATAAAAACTAATAATAATAAGGCTTACCATTACATTTTGGAATGTATTGCATACCTCCCTGTTCCTGGTGGTATCTTTCTTGCTTTTCTCAGACACTTCTCTTTTCCATCTTCCACCGGGGATTTCCACTCCCTAGATGGAATCATTGGAGAGCGCTCATACCTAGGGTTCTTTTCTAGGTGAACCCTATACTAGTCTCGAACTATCTTCAGATGTTTTCCAACCTTCTATAGGACCTTCAATGTATCGAAGGTATCTTTTCCAAACAGACCAACCATGTGATTAGTCAACTCATCCTTTAAAGATTTTTCCTGCTTGTCCCACCTTGTGCGAATGGTGGGCCCGAATATCTCCAAGGACAAATCATTCAAATGTTTATAAAATATATCATTTCCTAAATTGAACAATATATAATTAGTCAACATTAAAAAATATTATCGGTATATTAGACACAATTATAAAAACTAAATTGAACAATATATAATCACCTAGATTCTTCTCTATATTTATTGGAACCATTTCTTTGTTCACCAAAAAAAATTTCACTACTGAACCAGTGCTAGTGATATGAGAAGATCCAGGAAATACATCCACCTCTCTATCTAACCCTGCATCCACCCCTTCTTCTACAGCTTCTTTTGTGGGTCGGTCAGCATCGGCTGCACCCTCTGCTATCCTTGGGGGTGTCATAGAGCATGTTTCCATCTATTCAGTGGACAATTAGGGAGCAGTATGTGGTGTACATGGAGTGGTTTGTTCACTGGTACCAACAACGCCTTGACCACCACTATAAATATGCATAACTTCCTGTAAATTCAAACCATTGTATTATAAGTTCAATAGAATATAAAATTAAATATTATAAATTTATAAATGAATTTACATTATTATTCGGGAACTTACTTGCAATTTTCGACATCTCTATAACAACAATTGAATCTTTGATTTGATCTCTTATGTTTGTGGAACTGTCAATGTCAGAAGAAGAAGTTCCTCATTTTATTTTTCCATAGTCTTCTATAGCACCCTTGACGGGTCTACATACCTAATAATTTCATTATATTTCATCAAATGGGAGACCTCAAACTGTAAAGAGTGTTGAGATGGTGTTTCATAAACCGAATCCCCTGTATGCAACAGAAATATATAAAAAATTGCTTAGTCTTTGAAGCAATAGTGTGCCCAAAACATTGTATGAGAAAAAATTGTCTATCATGGTAGATTCATAGGATTACATATAGGTTTACCTGATGCCTAGATGAGGGTGTGGTTTGATCAACATTTGGGGACTTACCCCGATCAGCCACCAGCAAAAAAAGTAGAGAACATTATCACAGTGAACGCAATATGTAAAAGCAAACAAATACATAACAAAAATAAACATTATTCTACATGTTTTATATGTGTACAATTTTGAAGTATTTAGAATGTGGAATTACATTTAGGTTAACAGGATTCCTTGAGGCTCCAATCGTCTGATAAACAGTTGGAGACTTTCCCCGTTTATCAACCTGCAAAAAAAGTAGAAAAAATTATCATCATGAACGCAAACATAAAAATGAAAAAATACATGACAAAATAAACAATATGCTACAAAATATACATGTGTATGATTTTAAAGTATTTCAAATGTAGAATTACATTCATGTTTACATGTTTCCCCGATGTTGCAGTTGGTTGATCAATAGTCGGTTGGCTTCCCTGATCAACACTCTGTGTGGAAAATAGATAAGATTATATAAACGAACCAAATATACTAATGAAAATACATAACAACAGATATGTTTGTCCATCCTAAAAGTATTACAATGGAAATATCGATGTATATGTGTCGCATTGATTTGGGTCTACTAACATTTACAGAGAGGGAGGTACCCCTGAGAGAACCCTGCATCAAAAACATACTAAAAACTACCTAACGAAACCAGAATACTCACTAAAACAATTTTAAAACACAACATTTTGATGTATACATGTTGCCTCACGGATCATGTACTCCTCTCACCTTCTGTTGGGGTGATGAGCCCCCCATCACCTCCCTACGAATTCAACATAGGAAATTTATTAGAAAATTATAATTATATGCTAACAAAAAATCCTATAGATGTTAAAATAAGTAATAAAAGGTTGGGTAAATTGTTGGATGTACCACAACCATACTAACCGTGTTTGTATCTACACGATTCAAATTGTAATTAATAAGCATTTCTTCTCTAGCATCTATTGATTTAATGGCACACACAAATACACGGTTTCCTTCATATGACTCGAATATGCAGTTGGCTTGCTTAAGTGTAGATCCTATTTATGTACTATTTATAAACCCCGCAATATTACTAGTTGTTTCCCTTGCATCAATGTACAACGTTGCTTCTTTATTTTGATCTTTGTCTTTCAGTTGTATATAATTTGCTGACAACCTATATCTATGCATACTTCGTGTATATTGGACCGGGTGCATCCAATAACTGTAGTGTAAGAGGGTCCAACATACTCCATCAATTATGTACATCTGTCATATCCAACCTTTATGCCATCCATGCAAAACAGCCCCAACCCATGTAATGACGATGCAATCCTCTATATCCTCTCATTCACACAAAAATCAGTGTTTACTTGAGGAAGATCCCTAAGCACCCATTGTTTCACTAGGTGTTTGTACCTTAAGGGAACCTCGATGTATCCTACTATCTCATCATCATAGGAACATGACCCCCCTCCTTTGAGAAAAAATTTCATGTGTTTATTGAATTTTATTCTGATCTTATGACATCTAGTTGATCTAGCCCTTATAGACCTACTGGATGTCTCACTTTCCTCTAGCCTTCTAAAACTCCTCTCGCTGGAGGAAAACAGGTTGAAAAATACCTGTTTGGTTCTACCTGCACCATAGCCAAAAAAAAATTGGTAAATAATAGAAAAATACCAACAAAAAACTTGGAAAGACTTATAAGCATGACATAATGTTGATATCATTATCCTGAATAATATCAATAATTCCCTAATATAACAATTCAACACATAGTCCTTTAACATGATATAGATATCAAGTCGTTCCATATCAAATGCTTCAGCCAATTAATCTCAAAATACAAACTATGTTTTTTACAATATCGATAGGTGTGCCTATTTTAATTTAGTTTGTTTCCTCACCCAAAAATATAAAAGACCCAGTTTACGGATCTCAATATATGTGATAAAAGCATTTGCAAATATTCTGTATCTTTTTTTCAGAATAAAAAGAGGTGTTCCAACTTGATATTCAGTGGTGAATAAAAGGTAACTTTTACATAGTCCTAGAAATAGGTCAGTCCATTAATGAGTGGATTCATAAGTATCAAAAAATATCTCAAGGGGAGGGACAGAACCCACAATCCCAAGATGATTGAAGTAGCAATACCACACGGAGTACATACATTAGAGGAAATTTGGGGTCTAAAATGGGCCTTATAAGAAAACGTGCCAAAATAAGTTTTTGTGAGTTGGAATTCAAGAACCAATAGAATTTCAATCAAATAAGTCAACCATAATGGTTGAATTGACATTTTTGTCATTAAAAAAAACTACTTTTTTTGTTCGTATTTTCAACATATCTCATTCTGTTTTTACTCAAATTTCGATCAGGAGAGCTTGTTGGATGCGGAATTTGATTCCGCATCCAACGAGTACCCACACTGCATACTTTTTATGGACCCCACTACCCCAAAAAAAAGAAATACCTGAAAAAATGTGATGATGACATCATCATCACATTTTTTCAGGTATTTCTTGTTTTTGGGGTAGTGGGGTCTGTCAAAATTATGCAATGTGGGTACTTGTTGGATGCAGAATCAAATTCCGCATCCAACGAGCTCTCCTAATCGAAATTTGAGTAAAAAAATAGGGAGATATGTTGAAAATACGAACACAAAAAGTAGTTTTTTTCTTTCTTCCTCCAAAATTAATCAATATTATTTTATTATTTTAACTATTATTTTATTATTTTAACTATTATTTTATTATTTTCCTTAGGAGGCCCATTTTAGACCCCAAAATTCCTCTAATGAGGAGCCAAAACAACTAATCCAAGGATGCATCGAGGGTGGAGAAAACACACCCCTAAGGGGATGAAAACAAACTCTATATCCCCAGCTAAAACAAGAAATATGATGATGTATCCCATAGTAGAAAGAACCAAAAAAGACTATTCTGCACAAATCAAAAGGCTCTTAAATTAATTGTATCATGCCTTCCTCAATGATTTCTCCTTCTAAAAGTTACGAGAAGGAGAGGAGGCCAGCCTTCATATTCAATGCTTCATTTGATAAACGGTCTGCACTCATATTATGCTCCCTATAGACATGTCTAAAGCCATATAAACGAATTTATGGTGTCGGTGGTATAGCATATATGTCGGATATCCGACAAAATGCATTACTTTCTCCAACCTATTTAGATGATTTCACATTCTGAGAGCTTCTAACACTACACCGGCCTGGTCACACAACTTCTAGTTCAGTTCTCCAGTATACATTGGTCTGATTATTCATTTTCTTTGCCATTCATCTCTCCTTAATCTACACCCATAGTCTTACATATAACTAAAACTTCCAACTCATCATAACAAACTCCCGTCTAAATATTGTCCTGATAGCCATTATGGTTTTGAGGTTGTATCAGTTGCATCTAAATCCATTGTTTAGGGTTGAATTGAATGGAATTCTTCATAAATGGAATGGAAAAACTTCCATAGTTTAGGATTACAACCAAACATTGAGAGGTATATGAGAGATAACAATAGACAAACAATAGGGAAATTAGGGTTTGCAGGTTTTGGAAAAAATGAATAATGCAGTCTTGCGTTTGCAAATATAAGGTGCAAGGATATGCCAGAAATGAGCAAACATAGAGGATATACAAGGAAACGTAGACCTAAAAAAATCATGGAATAATTATTTCATTTATAATACAATGTCCATTCCACACCCTAGCTATCCTATGGCACCACTAAGGTGAAAAATGATGTATATAATTATCATGACATTTTCTATAACTAAAAGGAAAGGGTAGGATTTTCAAAGTATACCACTATTGAAATTTTATGTTGGATCAATTGTTTGAAAACCACAATACTTACTTATGCAACACAAGGAGAAAACATTCCTTCTCTAGACATCAATCCCTCATAATTCCATCCCTCCAGTGCTATTCATTTTGGCATATATATGTTTAGACTACTATCCATTAATTTCCAACAAAGTTTATGTGAATCCTTATTTTAAATTCACGTTTTACTAAGTATACTAAGGGGTGAATAAGGAAGAAGCTACAAATATTTTGGTTGAAGCAGGCTACAGAAAAGTATGTTTCTCTTATTGTTGAACCCTTAAAGTATTGAATTGGAAAATAGTTATCCTCATACAAGTGGAAAGCATGCTTTGAACAAGAAGGTTGAGACTATATAGGTGGAGAAATGACTGACTTCCATTGCAAGTTTTGGCAAAAATGAATATTGCAGTCCTGAGTTTGCGGATATAAGGTGCAAGGATATGCCAGAAATGAGAAAACATAGAGGATAGACAAAGGAATCATAGACCTAAAAAGGTCATGGAATAATTGTTTCATTTATACTACAATGTCCATTCCACGCCCTAGCTAGCCTATGGCACCACTAAGGTGAAAAATTATGTATATAATTATAAGGACAATTTCTATAACTGAAAGGAAAGGGTAGGATTTTCAAAGTATACCACTATTGAAATTTTATGTTGGATTAATTGTTTGAAAACCACAATACTTACTTATGCAACACAAGGAGAAAACATTCCTTCTATGGACATAAATCCCTCATAATTTCATCCCTCCAGTGCTATTCATTTTGTCATATATATGTCTAGACTACTATCCATTAATTTCCAACAAAGTTTATGTGAATCCTTCTTTTAAGTCCATGTTTTACTAAGTATACTAAGAGGTGAATAAGGAAGAAGCTACCAATATTTTGGTTGAATTAGGCAAAAGAATAGTATGTTGCTCTTATTGTTGAATACTTAAAGTATTGAATTAGAAAATAGCTATCCTCATTCAAGTGGAAATCATGCTTTGCACAAGAAGGTTGAGACTATATAGGTGGAGAAATGCCTAACTTCCATTGCTAGTGTCGGACATATCTAACCTAATTGAAACTGAAGGTACTTTTCTTAACTTGAAAAAAAAACACTAACACAAGCAAACTACTGAAAAGAGATTGCTGGAAATATAACAAAAATAATCCATTCTATAATAGTCACCCAAGTCATAGCCAATGCACCATACTGTTGAGAAGAAGAATGAGGAAGTGAAGTCTCAATGTCTTGTTTTATGCTGCAACTAAAGCATCCAGACCTGGTTCACATGTGCACCCAAAACAATCACATGTGAAACAATGCTAAGAAGACTTCAGAGATAGAAATTCTAACAGTGGTAACACACACAGGTTGTTGCAAAACACTCCAGGGGCCCATCAATACAGGCCACTCTTCTGAGGACATTAACAAAGAGGTTCTCAGGGTGGAGATATTGCCATTTGTTATGATAATAATAGTGATTGATACTCCTATCTTAGTTCTACTTGTGTTTGTAGGTATAGTTCTCTTAGAACTAGGTTTTCTATTGTTTTTTGGAAAATCCCTTTGCATTCCACTTGTGGCCATTTTAATATGTTGTACTTTATAGTATTAGTATTTAGCGGGTGTTAATGCACTCTTAATATTACCCTAATATGGCACTAATATGATCTAATCTGATTATGAACCGTCATGTTTTAAATACATTTATATCAATCTGTAATATTTGTTGATTTCTTCCTTTTTAGCTTGTCAATTTGTGTTGTTTCATGTGTTGTCTTAGTAATGAGGGATCG
The DNA here is from genome assembly GCA_001517045.1 of Pseudotsuga menziesii. Lineage (NCBI taxonomy): Eukaryota > Viridiplantae > Streptophyta > Pinopsida > Pinales > Pinaceae > Pseudotsuga > Pseudotsuga menziesii. The sequence continues at coordinate 134,555 of LPNX010488404.1, read as the reverse complement.
TTTCAAACTCCCTACAATTCTCATTTCAGAACGTAGGATTGAACATCCAAGACCTCAGTAGGATAAGAGATAGGTTTCACCCATCTCTTTATGATGGAATGTAAGTGCAAACCCTTCAACATCATATCATAGGATATGTACAGTTTTCCAGTATAATCAAACAATACAATACATTAATGGTAGTCTTTAGTCCAAAGCGCACTCATAATGAAGTGCATTAATGGATGTTAATGGTCAAAAGAAAGTGGGAATGAAATAGGACATAAAACCTCATCATTCTTATGTCGTGTAGACATTTACTTCAATTGTCGGTACAAAGGAGGTGGCATCCAAGCATCTTACTAGTACCAAACTTGCTCATATGAGCTTCAAGTTATTCATCAAGAATAATTCTTGCAAACTTAACCTTAAATATTTTAAGTATTAAAAAAATTGCACTAATATCATTTTTCTAAATATTTTTTTTAAAACATCTTGTGGTTACACTTGCTAGTTTCACACGTAAACTATGTTACAATGAAATGTAAATAGAGTGTGTTATACCCAAATTTTGTCACCACCATGTGATAAGACCTTTGAATTACATATTTTCCCTTAATCCCAGCACTTGGAGTGGAGACCCATGTTGTTTTTCAATCATTCATAAAAATACTCAACTTCTCACTTTCCCCGTTAACCATGAGCGGTACCTTGCTCGCACCGCCTGTATCTTGTTTGTTATAAGCGGTGCCACCGCCTATGGCCTTTGGTCCATAAGTGTTTCTAACCTAAACCGCTCTATCATAAGAGGAGAAAAGTGGTACCCTGGGTAAAATGGGAAAAAGAGAATTTTCTCGAGGCTTCTAGATCATGAGCCTCATGTCCTCCCTTATCCCTAACATTGTGGGTCAGTTGAGCTCAAGATCCCTCATCATAAGATCTTAGAGGCCACCTCATCCACAAATATCTCAACCATTCCTATCCATTGAGCCTTATAAATACAAGCTCATTTTCATGGTTGAGGGGGAGAACCATAGAGGTATTGTTATGATGTTGGATTGGCCACTTGGCCCAAGCCATTTGAGAGCATAGAGAGAAACGTTGGAGCTTATGGGGATGAAGTGTTGGTTTCATGGAGATGCATGTCAACACTAAGGATTAATTGGTTGTAAAATTCTCCATTCATCTTAATGCAAAGATGATTTCCATCCCATATTACTGTTGTTTTGATTTCACATGTAGATGTTGTTAAATTCCTTAGTCACTAACATGGATAAGTAGATGATGTTCTAGTAGCTTTGATGTGTTTGCATGTTTGATCTGGATGTAGGTACACAGGTTTACTATCGAAGCAGCATTCCAGGTGTCTACGACATCCATGGAGGGTCTTCATCCTTTGTTGTTCACTCATTTGTTCTGGATTTGAACCATTCAGACCAGAGGAATAGCTTCTGTCCGCAGAAGGTGAAATATTCCTGCTTACAAATCTGCCAACTCCACTAGGGACAGGAAAAGATAGGAAACATTTTTTTATTTATGTTAGATGTTCTCTAGATCTCTTTTTTATTTTGCCTTGAAGATTTTTTGGAGTGCATTGATATTTTACTTTTCGTTTGAAAAGATAGAATTTCATTTGCATTTGGGTGTGCATTTTGGAAAGAAAAGTAAATCTCTCTCCCTCTTTTAAGTAGAATTTCATTGAAGAGGAAAACTTGCATTATCATATAGATCAATGTGCATCTTCTTTAAATTCAAGTTTTCACTCCATGGTTCCACTTAAACGCACAAGATAAAATTAATGGTAGTACCAGGTTAAAACTTTTAGCAATTTGAGTGATAGGTTAGAGACGTGTTCGGGCGTCGTTAAGCATAGGAGCTATTGTTATTTGTCCGCATTACATCCTGAGACTTGCGCAGTTCTTTCACGTACAGTTGGTATATCGAACGGCCTTTCCCGTACCCTTGAGGTATATAGAAAGGTACTTCACGTACTCGATTGTATATAGGAAGGCCCCTTGTGAACGGTTATGCATTAGAAAGTACTACTACCAATTTGAGCTCCCACGTATCTTGTGTATATCGGGAGACCCTTTTAGGAATCCTCAAACCATCTGAGTTATCCTTTTGGCCTATCCTGTGAGGTTCCTAACTCTTATCCACTCCTTTCACATGTTTGCTTGTTGCTTTTAGTTTGAGTAGTACTTGCTTATGCATGGTAGTTAGGGGGTTATTAGAGAGTTTAGAGATGGCATCCTCATCTTGGACTACCACTCAAGAGGTCCCTTTCCAAGGTGTACCTTTTGTGTTCCCTCCAAGTAAAGGTATTGGTCCTCCCTTTTTTGCCACTCTAAATCTTCCTGGGTTAACTATAGGATTACCGGTCTGGCTGTTTAATCCGGTAATTCCTATTACACCTAATGTCTCAAATGTCACCTCTCGTCCGAGAGAGGATTGACCTCAACCTAATATGTCTCCTTCTTCATCGGTTGTTGCTTCATCCCTTTCTTCTTCTTCACTTGACCAAAGCTCTATGGTTAGTAGTCATGTGGATAAGAAGAAGAAGAAAGAGAAGGGTAAGAAGAAGAAGGATAAGAAAGAGAAAAAGAAGCAACCATCTGCTACTGATGGTGCCTAGTCTAAGAGAACACCCAGAAAACCCAAGTTCCCTTGTAAGCTTTGCAAGGGGGACCACCTTCTTAAGGAGTGTCCCAGTCTCTCCCGTGTACAAGAAGAGTGGGATAAAAGTTCTAAACCATCTATGTCATCAACCTCTGATCATCATGTTGATGATACTCCCTCAATCAGTGACCCATTGCTTAAGAGTCAAAACAATAAATTCAGAAATCCTTGCTTTCTTTGTAAGGACATGCACTTTACTTACCTTTGTCCTCTCATGGATGAAGCTTCTAAGTTGTTGGAAGATATTATTGTTTCTCGTCAATGGCTTCCAATAGGTTATCGTAAGTTGTCTCTTGAACCCCCATTGGTTGGTCAAGTGGTTGATTCAATTTCACCCTCAGTCGATCCCACTCTTTTGTTGAAGAGTGAAGTTGAAGTGGTCAACCCAAGTTCATCCTTGGTTGATCCCACTCTTTTTTCAGAGAGTGAATTGGTCTAGTCAATGTCATTTCCACCTGATCCCACTCTTTCATCAGAGAGTGTTAAGACTGAAGTATTTATTTTGACCAAATATTCGTCTTGTTCTTCTCTTCCAGTAGAGAATGAACTTAAACCTGCTGAAGTTTTTATGCTTCATTCTGACTGTTCTTGACAAGAGGAAATTTTGTCTCTTTCGACAGAACCCTCTCTAAGTACTGAGGTTATTTCCTTTGACTAGAGTAACCTAACAGAGTCTCGTCTTCATTCGAGTGTTCCTTTCCAGATATTTGTGAATGTTACTACTAGGCGGATACTTCGCACTATTGTTGATGAAGGGGCTTCTGTTAGTATTCTATCCTCAACTGCTTGGAAAGCTTTAGGTTCTCCTCAGCTTGTTCCAGCCACCGACCAGATACTGGCTTTTAATCGTAGGCCTACTGCACCTTTAGGGACCCTTCCTTATTTACCTATTACATTAGGAGGGAAAACTGTCTGCATTGATGTTATGGTGGTCCAAGATCCTTTAGATTTCAATCTTCTCCTTGGACGTGATTATGTTTATGCCATGAAGGTTGTTGTGTCCGCACTCTTTAGAGTTATGCATTTTCCCCATGATGGGAAGATTGTGACCATTGATCAGCTTTCTTTTGTTGCACCTAACCATCACATTACTCCTAGTAATCAGACTACCCTGAATGTGTTGCATGTTCTTATGGCTCTTTCCCCTTCTAGTTAGCTTCTTCCTATCATAGGTAAAATGGGGGGCGTGGATCTAGTCTATGGACATCATAATGGAGCTAGGCCACTAGATTTTATGAAATGGGGGAAACCTACCAACCTTTGGATATCATGTTGGGTAGGAGCAGGTTTACGAGCATAGTTCCCATTCTATGTCAAGCTCAATAAAAAATGAAACAGATGCCTTTGAGAAAAGTTCCCATTCTATGTCAAGCTCGTTAAAAAATGAAATGGATCTCCTCAAGCATAGTTTACCTTTTGGTTTCAAGCTTGCATAACAATGAAATCATTCCTGAGCATAGTTCATTTTCTATTTCAAGCTCATTAAAAAATGAAGTAGATTTCCTTAAGCATAGTTTACCTTTTGGTTTCAAGCTTGCATAAAAATGAAACCATGTTCCAAGCATAGTTACCTTCTATTTCAAGCTTGTGTAAAAATGAAACAGATCCCCTTCCCTTGAGTCAAGTCTTCACTTTAGTGTTATAACTCAAACCTTCTTTTCACCTTCCTGATTCTCGTTCTTCCTACCCCCCTGGTGAACATTTTCACATTAGTAACCAGGTTTGTAGGTTGGGTATGGAAGAAGAATCATTAGCTGAAACGAAGCTTGGGGGCATGTCGAGCCGCTGGCAACCATGCTAGGGGTAAGCTTCGCTAGAAATCATGTCGGGGGAAATATTCCAACCTCTGTATATCATTTTAATGGGATTTTTCAAGCATAGTATACCCATTGGTTTCAAGCTTGCGTAAAAATGAAACCAATCTTTGAGCATTCTTTCAACTGATCTTCGAGATCGTTAAAAACAGTAAGATGGTGTTGAGCTTACTTTTCATTTTTCATGCTCTGGTTGAAACATGAAATTTGGTTTGAGCTTAGTTTATTACTTTTTCATGCTCTGGATTCAAACATGAAAAATTCTAATGGAGTCTTCTTTCAACTCTTTTCAGACTCCTTAAACACGAAAAGATCGTCGAGTCCATTCCAATTCTTTCTAGGCTCATAAAAATCAACATTGTGTAAAGAAACCAAATAGAGTCCTCTTTAAGATCTTTTCAAACTCTTAAAATATGAAAATATTGTCGAGCGATTTTGTCTTCTTCATGCTCGTTAAAGCATTTGAAGAGTCATCTTTCCAACAGTAGGTTATCTCTTTTTCAGTTCGGATAGACTATTTACGAAAAAGGAACACTTGAGCCAATCATGACTAGAAGAGTTCTCTAAGGTATGATTTTACACTTTTTCAGGCCTTAGGGACTAAATCATATAAAAAAGGACCCCTTTGGAGTCCTCTTCTGTAATCGTTCATCCTCTCTAAACATGAACGATACCGAATTTTCTTTCATTGGACTCGTTAAATTAAATATTGAGAGACCCGTTTTAGGAACAAACCCCTCCTCTCTCAGGTTCATAAAACATATGAGTTTGGACTTGTCTTCAAACAAGCTACACCAAGTGTTTGTTACCCTCTTTGAACTCATAAAACCGAAAAGAGGCACTCATCAATCATGATGGGGGAAATGGGAAGGGAATAATTTTTCAAATAAATAGCAATAGTTTGTCATTACCTTTGAACATGGCACTTGTTTGCATATCATGTTAGTCAATTGGGAATTCAGCTGATATGTAACACCCTGGTTTCCACCCCGTTTGCATTAAATATACATGATACATATATTGTAAATAATCATGGTGCGAAGCTAAAGGCAAAGGCCCCACCATTGATTTGGTTATGTTATGTTTCAGATAGAAATTGTCACCAATGGTATATTTGGACATGCGGCATAAATATTAAGTTGTGGCATCATGTAACTATACATATTTAATTAAATAACCCCAACCATCTATGTTCACTAAAACAAATTGAGAAGGGGCATGATTCCTAAGGATAAGGAGGGGCGATGCTAAACCTTGAGCCATGGGGGAAAATCCATGTGCCACCACTCTTTTGCTCACCTTCCTTTGTCTCATCCAACCACCACCTTAGTTATTCTGTTGTTAGTTGGGGTAGCTATTGGCTAGCAGGAAAACCACTACTACACCCACGCCTGCACTCTCTCCATGACACGCCTTTTGGGTTGTGGATGGTCTGTCCACTATGGGGATTGTGAGTCTGTTCATTTTCCCTCATGCTGAGCAAAGTTAAAGGGGGCCACAATTCATTGATTGGGGTTTGTTCTCCTCTGCGTCACGGATTGATGGCTTGTGGGTTGATTCTTCCTTCTCTCACAGAGTTGTTAGTCTGCGGTGGTGTTCATCCTCATGTTCACGCAGAGAGTCTATGTCTTTTCCACCATTATTAGACTGTGTAATGTTCTGTTTTTCCATCGTTGAATCATGGCTGTGATTTTCATCTACAGTTCTATGGGTTGCATCTTTTTTCCCTCATGTATAGATTGGGATCATGTTCCTTTCCCATTTCAGTCGGTGTAAGTACTCCAGCGATTGCATTGGGGGATTGTGTGCTGTGGGTTCATGGATGTTCGTGGGTTGTTGTTTTCCATGATTTCTAGACTATGTTTTTCCCATGTGATGTTGTAGGTTTTTGTGGAATTGTTTTGGCCACGATAGGGCCAAGAACGATTCAGGGTGTTGTTTTCCCCTATTAAATCTTGAATAGTTGTTTTGCTACATGCGCGCAGTGGCTTTGTCCTTGAACTGCATTGGAGTGGTGAATGAGGGCCTGATGTGCTTGATAAACCTGGTGGTTTGGGAACCATGCAAACAGAGCTAGTGGGTTGGCTTTCTTCTCCACAACCCCTGAATAGCACCGGAAGGGAGATCAGGATCTGAGGGATTGTGTTGTAGAGAAAGGACTGATTTCCTTGTGTTGGGTGTGTGCGGGTGTTCTAGAAGCCAGGCTAGTTCTAGTGTAGGTGTCTGTAGCTCTTCAATGAGCTCACCAGCTTAGCATTATCCTTTCCCAGCTCTTGGATGGCCTGATAAACCCAACTTTGTTGGCTTGGCTGATCCGTTAATCACCTGATAAACCCAACTGTGTTGGCTTGGCCAAACTGTGTACCCTTATGATGTTGTTATCCTTGGCTATGTGTAAGCCTGTTAGTTCCTTATTTCCTTGGGGAATCATGCCCGGCTTGGGGGTGGCAGTGTTGTTGAGAGATTAAAGAGCACGCAGGCCTATGGTTAGGTGGAACGTTGCAGCGGCATAGCTAGTTGCGGGACAAGTTCTTTATAAGATAAGTATCCTTGCCTAGCTTGTGTCTGCAATCATATTTCTTATTAATGAATGATGATGTATATGTTGAATGTTGATTGGATGTTTTTCTTCCATTGTGTATATGAACAATTATGCTTCGTAGTATGTTTTATGTTTTTAATTATCTACTTCAGCATTATATGTATGTATGTTCATATTCATGGGGCTAGATGCCCAAATGAATTTGGTGTATGGTAGCGTCCTCTTCGCTGGTCGGAGGGTCGGGGAGCGTCACCCAGGATATCAGAAGATAATTGATATAGCTAGAAAGCAGTACTTTTGGCTAGGAATGGAAAAGGACGTGGCTGAATACATTTCAAGGTGTGTGAAATGTCAACAGGTAAAGGTTGAGCATCAACATCCCGCAGGTTTATTGAAGCCTTTTCCAGTTCCGAAATGGAAATGGAAATTTATTTCCATGGATTCTATTACAGGATTGCCGATGACTTGGAGACAACATGATTCCATCATGGTTATGGTAGACAAGTTGAAAAAAGCAGCACATTTTATACCGGTAAGGTCTATGCACAAGACTGATGACATTGCAAATATCTTCATGAAGGAGATTTTCAAATTGCATGGATTGCCAAAGGCAATAGTCTCTGACAGAGATGTCAAGTTCACTTCCAATTTTCGGAAAGGATTGTTTGTGGATTTGGGTACAAAGATAAACTTCAGGAAACATACCATCCTCAGACAGATGGGCAGACAGAAAGAGTTAATCAGGTGCTTGAAGATATGCTTCACATGTATGTAATGGACAAACCAACCAAGTGGGAAGATTACTTACACTTGGTAGAGTTTGCTTACAATAATGGATAGCAGGCATCCTTGGGGATGAGTCCATACGAAGCTTTGTATGGAAGAAGGTGTAGGACACTAGTGACTTGGGATAACCCAGTGAATAGGGTTGTGCTTGGACCAGAATTGCTCAAGGAAATGGAGCAAGAGGTTGTAAATATCAAACAGAATATGAAAGTAGCATAGGATAGGCAGAAAATCTATGCGGATAAGCATAGGATGAATAGAGAGTTCAGTGCTGGGGATCATGTTTACCTCTGAGTAAAAGCCAAGAAAAGTTCCTTGAAGCTTGGAATTTGTGCCAAGATGTCACCTAGATATTGTGGGCTATTTGAAGTGCTTGAAAGAATAGGGTATGTTGCATATAGACTTGCATTTCCTGCTAGTACTAGAGCTCATAATTTTTTTCATGTTTCTTTCCTTAAGAAATATGTACATGATCCTAACCAGGTGATAAATTGGGATGTGATTCAAGTGGAACCTGAGGGAGAGTTCCAAACTGAGCCAATGCACATCCTCGACAGGAAGGTCACAATGCTCCGGAACCGAGCCATAGGGTAGGTAAAGGTTCAATGGGAGCACTACGTACCTGAATATGCTACGTGGGAGCTGGAGGATGCCATGCAATTGGCACATCCATTTTTGTTCAATTTTGCGGAACACTAAGGCGGTACTAGTGTAGCAATTTGTTTGAATTTTGTAAACCACTGAGGACAGTGCTATTTAAGGGGGAGGGGATTGTAACACCCCAGTTTTGACCTCATTTGCATTAAATATACATGATACATATATTGTAAATAATCATGGTGCGGAGCTAAAGGAAAATTCCCCACCATCGATTTGATTATGTTATGTTTCAGATAGAAATTGTCGTCGATGGTATATCGAGACATGCAGCATACATATTAAGTTGTGGCATCATGTAAATATACATCTTTAATTAAATCACCCCAACCAACTATGTTCACTGCAACCAAATTAAGAAGGGGAATGATTCCTAAGGATAAGGAGGGGGAATGCTGAACCTTGAGCCATGGGGGAAAAGCCATGTGCCACCACTCTTTTTCTCACCTTACTTTGTCTCATCCAACCACCACCTTATTTATTCTGTTGTTAGTTGGGGAAGCTATTGGTTGGTAGGAAAACCACTACTACGCCCATGCCTGCACTCTCTCCACGACTTGCCTTTTGGGTTACAAATGGTCTGTCCACTATGGGGATCGTGAGTCTGCTCGTTTTCCCTCACGCTGAGTGGAGTTAAAAGGGGGGCCCAATTCATTGATTGGGGTTTGTTCTCCTCTGCCTCATGGATCGCTGGCTTTCGGGTTGATTATTCCTTCTCTCATGGAGTTGTTAGTCTATAGTGGTGTTAATCCTCATGTTCATGCAGAGAGTCTGTGTATTTTCCACCATTGTTCAACTGTGTAACGTTCTTTTTTTCCATCGTTGAATCATGGCTATTATTTTCATCTACAGTTCTGTGGGTTGCATCTTTTTCCCTCATGTATAGATTGGGATCCTATTCCTTTCCCATTTCGATCGGTGTAAGTCCTCCAGTGATTGCATTGGGGAATTGTGTGATATGGGTTCATGGATGTTCGTGGGCTATTGTTTGCCATGATTGCTAGAATTTGTTTTTCTCATGTGATGCTATAGGTTGTTGTGGAATCATTTTGGCCATGATAGGGCCAAGAACAATTCAAGGAGTTGTTTTCCCCTGTTAAAGCTTGAATAGTTATTTTGCTGCATGCACGCAGTGGCTTTGTCCTCGGACTGCATTGGAGTGGTGAATGAGGGCTTGATGTGCTTGATAAACCTGGTGGTTTGGGAACCACACAAATAAATCTAGTGGGTTGGCTTTCTTCTCCATAACCCCTGAATAGCAATGGAAGGGAGATCAGGGTTTGAGGGACTGTGTTGTAGAGAAAGGACTGATTTCCTTGTGTTGGGTGTGTGTGGGTGTTCTAGAATCCATGCTGGTTCTGGTGTAGGTTTTTGTAGCTCTTCAATGATCTCACCAGCTTAGCATTAGACTTTCCCAGCTCTTAAATGGCCTAATAAACCCAACTTTGTTGGCTTGGCTGATCTGTTGTTCGCCTGATAAACCCAACTGTGTTGGCTTGGCCGAACTGTGTACCCTTGTGGTGTTCTTATCCTTGGCTATGTATAATCCTGTTAGTTCCTTATTTCCTTGGGGAATCATGCCCAGCTTGGGGGTGGCAACGTTGTTGAGAGATTAAACAGCACATGGGCCTATGGTTGGGTGGAACATTGTAGCGATGTAGCTGGTTGCGGGACAAGTTCTTTATAAGATAAGTATCCTTGCCTAACTTGTGTCTACAATCATATTTATTATTGATGAATGATGATGTACATGTTGAATGCTAATTGAGATGTTTTGCTTCCATTGTGTATATGAACGATTATGCTTCGTAGTATGTTTTATGTTTTTAATTATCTGCTTCAGCATTATATGTATGTATGTTCATATTCATGGGGATAGATGCCCGGATGAATTTGGTGTATGGTAGCATCCTCTTCCCTGGTCAGAGGGTCGAGGACGTTACATGATCTCTGTGGTGATCCACTTTCATGAGTCATGCAACTCCTTTGAGTCTTTCAAAAGAATGTATTGTCCACTGTCGCATTGTGTATTTGTCCCGTTCAGTCATGCTGCCAAGTCTTTTGTTGTGCCACCTGATGTTCGAAGGGAAGTTGAAGAAGTTTTTCCTCTGCAGTCAGAATAGTCTCTATGTCAGTACTTTTTAAGTCGGTCCTATGGTTACTACATTCACATCATTCCAGAACTATGTTTTTAGTTTCATGTTGTCGATGTGGGACTCATCATGGCCCTTCTTCAACGAGACTATTCCCGTAGACATCAACTCATCATCCGAGAAATAGTCTTAGAAACAAAAACTTAGTACCTCGATATCTGTATGCCTTAATGACAGATTCTCTCGCTCTCAACATAGGTTTACATCATTGACCTTTGATCGATAGAATTGACTAGGTGTTCGACATCAGGACATCTATTCACACTAAGTAGATTGTACTAGGGTACCTTGGGAATCATTGACATCAATGGTGATCTCCCTCGCACTTGTTAATGGTTCATAGCATTGGTTGGAAATCAAGTGTTTTCTACCATGTTTGAATTCAGATCATTGTAATCACATGGATAGAATTGTACTTTGCGAAAGAAGAGATGAAGACCCTGGGTATTTGTTTAAAGTGCTCATTGCTTTTCCCCAGGTTACGATGGAGTTTTGTATATCTAGCATGGATCCACATTTGTATGATCATGGCTATGCTCAATTCGGCATCTTTATGACACAGATCTACATTGTATGTCTGGTAGCTATGTCCAAGTTTGAGTCCTCTATCACATGGATCTACGTTGTATTCTAGTAGCCATGCTTGTTTATTCCTCCCATGGATCTGCCTTATATTGGTCTGCAGCCATGATTTGGTTACTTGTGTTTATGAGTCAAAAATATTGATGTACTACAGATGCCTACTGGACGACATGCTCCAATCGAGTTGACATTTTCAGCTCGAAGTGACAACTTTTTCTCTCAAAGCTCTCGTTTATCGTATCCCTCTAAGACTCATGCTTTGGGGGGCATCCTGTTATACCCAAATTCTGTCACCACCATGTGATAAGACCTTTGACTTACATATTTTCCCTTAATCCCAGCACTTGGAGTTGAGACCCATGTTGTTTGTCAATCTTTCATAAAAATACTCAGCACCGCGCATTCCCCGTTGACCATGAGCAGTACCTTACTCGCACCGCCTATATCTTGTTTGTTATAAGCGGTGCCACTGCCTATGGCTTTTGGTCCATAAGCATTTCTAACCTAAACCGTTCTGTCATAAGAGGATAAAAGTGGTACCCTAGGTAAAATGGGAAAAAGAGAAGTTTCTCGAGGCTTGTAGATCATGAGCCTCGTGTCCTCCCTTATCCCTAACATTATGGTTCAGTTGAGCTCAAGATCCCTCATCATAGGATCTTAGAGGCCACCTCATCCACAAATCTCTCAACCATTCCTATCCATTGAACCTTATAAATACAACCTAATGTCCATGGTTGAGGGGGAGAACCATAGAGGTATTGTTATGCTGTTGGATTGGCCACTTGGCCCAAGCCATTTGAGAGCATAGAGAGCAAAGTTGGAGCTTATGGGGATGAAGTGTTGGTTTCATGGAGATGCATGTCAACACTGAGGCTTAATTGGTTGTAAACTTCTCCATTCATCTTAATGCAAAGATGATTTCTGTCCCACATTACTGTTGTTTTGATTTTGCATGTAGATGTTGTTAGATTCCTTAGTCACTAACATGGATAAGTAGATGATGTTCTGGTAGCTTTGATGTGTTTGCATGTTTGATCTGGTTGCAGGTACACAGGTTTACTATCGAAGTAGCATTCCAGGTGTCTACGACATCTAGGGAGGGTCTTCATCCTTTGTCGTTCACTCATTTGTTATGGATCTGAACCATTCAGACCAGAGGAACAACTTTTGTCCGCAGAAGATGAAATATTCCTGCTTACAGAGTGTAATCCTTGGACAATGGATTTAGATTAAAAGTAATGAGATGTTCTATCATATTGAAATATTATAAGAAACTCTATAAATCTAATATTGTCTAGTGAATTCTAAGCAAATAAAATTTCAATATTTCTTTCAACTTCAATTGGAAAATGTAGTTATTAAGATAGGGACCACTCTCTTATTCTTTCTTAGAAGGATTGGAAAGATTGTAATGTAACTACAAGGGATGCATAGTTTATCTAAAGGTCACTCCAAGTAGCATCTACACTTTGCAACATCTCTCATGTATTTTCTATCTAATAAGGGGAACCTTGAAATCTATATGACACTAGTGGGAATATACCAAGTGGCCTTCCAATTAACCTTTATAAAATTGTGTAAGAAAAGAAATACCAAAACATAATCTAAAGCATAAGAAACAACAATGGCTCACACACAGGGTACACATTATAAATTTACCTTAAAACCCTTAAACATGGTTATTTTGATAAAAACCCATTATTCCATCGTGTGTACAAAGAATGAATCAATATTTACATATAGGAAATTTGAATGACTTAGGAAGGAAATTCAAAATTCTCACTAGTGAATGAAAACCTAGTTAGGGCTTAACTAGAGCTGAAATGCCCTTAATTAGACATGTAATTTCTCAGAGATGAATTAACAGGGTCATAACTAACCTAAGTGGACAAGTGGAAGCTTAAACACATAAAAGCAAGGAACAATTGCATTATCAACTCATGCATGTGAGGATTCTTTTCAGAATAGTCAAGGAGGGAACTACATACTCATAATAGTAAAGGAGGGCACTTGTAGCTCTTAAGTAGTGGAGTTAACTCCCTAGAATCACTCCAACAAATCAAACATGTAGTGTCGGACCCTAAAATTAGGGAAATCCTAATTGAAGGAATGCTCCCTCAAATGATAGAAATAGACATGAGGATCACTTCCATGATATAGAAATAGCATATTACTCTCTTGAATCTATCCTGGGATGAATCTCTCAGATGACTTAAATGGTGAGATATAAGTTTGTAGGTGAGTATTGATGCTATGGAGAGGAAAATATGCTCTAACAAAATAAACGTCTGAAATCACAAAAGTCACGAGCTCTTAGGATAACACTTTGTGGAGTTAAAAAAATACTAACACAAATTAAGTTGTTCAAAATCAAATACAATGTGTGTAATCTACACTAGATAATAGCCATGATACTTAAACAATACAAAAAAGGGAATGTGTTCATCCTAGTAGACTGGGATGGGGCTCTCATGGACCATATATTAGGTTGAGGCAACCTAAAAGATGAAAGGAAGACAATAAAAAACTAACCCTAACATGTAAAATATAGAATGAGAGGGACGATTAATTTCATAATGGAAGATGAAAGACACTAGGGAATTGGTTCAATGTCTATACTTACAAATTCATAAAGATGAAAATGGTGGATGGACCACCACTCCTTAATGAAGTCATTCTTTAAATAGAAAATATGATGGCTAATAAACCCTAACCATTTTAACTGTCTTTCAAATCTTTGTGTTTGAGGGGCTTGAGTAATTTTTTCTAAAAAACATCTCAACCAACCCTCAATGTAATCTTGCATCAATACTACAATTATATCTTGTAAAACTCTTATTTTGAATAACCCTTCTTCAATTTTTTTGAGATCCTGGTGATGCTTCCATGAGCTAGTCACTTGATCTTCATTATCATTCACATATACTACTAGCCAATTTCTCATTTTTCTTTTGGAAAAATTGGTGAGGTTATCAAATTGATGCCTCCACAAGGTTCTAATATTACAAATAGTCCTCTATTTTCTCCCTTTTTAGAAGCATTGAATCTCTTATGAAATGCGGGCCCCCAAGTTTCTTTTTTACTTCAGTGACTTTCAGAAAAGTTGTGTTCTTTCTCTCCTATATAATACCAAAAGTGGTGATAAATTATCAAAGGATGTCTATATGCCCTATCCATCCAACCTCTATTTTATTTTATTTTTTTAAGAGGGGAGCACATACTTCTTTCTTCTCACCAAAATGATGCCTGATACCTCGGACAAAAAGGTACTAACCGTTCCACAAACCTAAAAACATCACATAAGAGTTATTTAAAGCTGATATGGATTATATTCATTAATTAATATAGGTGTAAGCAGGAAGAGAGAAAAATTCAATGATAGTTGTGTCCTTTCCAACGTTTAATCTTCTTGATCTTCCAGCTATTGCTTTTCTATGTTTTTCTTATATTTTGACAGCCAAACAAAATAACTTCTGGAAAATATATGTTGTCGCTACAATTTGGAAATTATTGGGTTAGGTTCGAGTTGATTTCTAATAAAAGTTTTTTATAATAAAAAACCTGAAAGAAGAAATCCATAACATTTGGAAGACTTTTGGAAAATCCCTGTTGTCGCTACAATTCGGAAAATACTGGGTTAGGTTCGAGTTTCTTTCTAACCTAGGGCTTTTATAATGATATTGAATTATAGTCGAAGTTTTGTGTAAAATACCTAGTGGTTAGGGTACTTGTGCCTTCTCCTCGATTTCACACTTGGGTTCATCTAATATACACCCAAGGGTAGGATGTCACACCCCCAAACTCTGTTTACCCCTATTACCTCTGTTTTTATGGGTGCTAAATGAGGGTAGCCTGCTCTAATAGCCTCTTCCTTTCCTCTATTGGCCTCTAATATCCCTTGACTTTCCTTTATTGTCCTGCTCTAATAGATCGTTCCTGTAGCCCATAATATATCTCGGTCATCACTACAATAGCAATCTCACTGAGCTATAATAACAGTATAGTATAAAACTAATAAACCTGAGCCTACAAGTTATTTAGAGAAGGACATGAAAGAACGTAAAGGGAAGAACAGGGCTGTAGGGAAGGCATTAGGGCGATATGGAAAAAATAGTAAAGGGACAAGAAGGGTGAGACAACATGCAGAAGTGATACTACCACGATCCTATACCGTGAGGGAAATATTATCAGTCTAGTCTCACTAAGCTTAAATCAATCTCGTTCAATGAACTTCTCTAATAGATCGAATTAGTAATGAATCCTTGGAGATTTGCAAAATATTTTTAATTTTTTTAAAATCAAAATGAATTAAGGCATTGTTCTTGTTATTTTCTGATTATGTTGTCCCTTGGGCATAAATATCCCTAGAATCAAGTCTAAAATATTTTTGAAGGAACTATGTGCATCAAAAAAGGAAATGCGGTCCATTTTGGAGTGATTATGGACATGGACAGTGGTGGAAAGCAACATATTTCACAAATATAGGCACATAAACAATGATGAAGAGGGTTATTTATAAGGTATGGACCCAAGTAGGGATTTTCCAAACATATCTCAAACCCAAACTTAGCCCTGAAATGGAATTCTAGACCAACCCAAAACCATCAAGCAGCAACCCTTTCTCAATTCTGGGTGCATAAGAAGCAATTAAGGGTTGATTATGAAAGCTGAAAATGATCTTTTTCCCACTAAGTCTACAGCCCTATGAGTTATTTCCATAGTAACAACCCTAAGCCATGAAACCCATGCTTCATTTTCTAGGTTCTAAGAATGAATAACCTTCAAACATCTGGGGTACCTTCTTTTTGTTCATCGTCGGAGGGCCGAAGGATGGACACAAACATGCAGCAATCTCCCTCTAGACACAAACGCGCAGCAATTTCCGTAAGGGTGAGAGTTCTAAACGATGTAATGGAAATTTCCACAGGCACAAGAATTATAAACGTTGTAATGGAAATTTTCGCAGGCGCGAGAGGTCTAAACGCTATAATGGAAATTTCTAGATTATTAGGCATTAAACTACATAAACTTTGAACAAATTTCGTCCAGCACCAACCTCCAATGTGGTCATTATTGAGTTGTCTTTTCCTAATTAAGACAGGATTAACTCAGTCCTTCAAATTATTGATTATGTGTAATTATTGCATATGATATTTTTCCAACATCATCTTAATTCTCCCTTGTTCTTCTCAATGCTCTTTTACAATATTTATTTGTAACACACCCATTATCTTTGGTATTCAATTAGGGTATAGGATGTAAATTATCATTATTTTTTTTCATTTCATTTCTTAATAAGTTGTGGAAAATCATTTTTGAGAGATCTAAAGCATTAGACTCATTAACCATTAAAGTGTAAACCCTATATTATAACATAATCATTTAGTAAACTATATAGAGATGTGCATTAAGATCAAAAGTGTCTATTGTCTATTGGCATAAAAAGGAATTGCTTTCATAATCAATCATTGTTTAATATTTTGTATATATTTAAGTACAATTAACTAACTATTTCCATATAAAGATTATAATAATAAAATTGAGAGTTGTGACATCTTTTTATATAAACATACCAAGTATAAGAAAATGAATTATAGTGTTTGTATATTGTTATCTCATAATAATTAATCAAGGTCATAATTTCAATTTATTTGAAGTCATTATCTCTTGATTATAAAAATCAAACATCTACTTGTGGAACTATTTACATTAAAACCTTTCCAAAATAATTAAACATCAAATAATTTCCATTTACCTTTATGCATTAAAGGTGATGGTAAACTATAATCCTTGTCTTCCATTCTTGGGAATATAAATCTTACATGTACCTATGTTCATTAAGATTGAGTATTTTCTAATGAATTTAGATAAATCATAGTATTTATGTTATGATACTTTACCATTCATATGAAAAGGTTGTTAATAATAATAAATCCCAAAATTTTCGATGAGAGGCCTCACTACTTTGGGATGTGTAATTAACTATTTAATAGTCTATTCATCTACTTTTATGCACAATAATAGATATGTTTAAGAATATATGTAAATTTTTTCATTAACTGAAATTATGACATTGTTGTATGTGTCATGTACATTTGGTCATGGGTTTTGAATATGGATGGGGATAAATACAACATACTTTCCCAACCACCCAACCTACAAGAGGAAACCTCATCATCATCATCATCATCATCATCGTCTTCATCACCGTCGTCATCATTGTCTTCATCATCATGACCCTCATCATCATTGTCATCATCATCATTGTCGTCATCATCATCATCATGGTGGTAATGGTGCTGATGATGACAGTGATGGTCATCATTGTCATCATCATCATCATGATGACGATCCTCATCATCATGAACCTCATCATCATCATTTCCATCATCATCATCATCGTCATCATCGTCATCACCATCTTCATCATCATGACCCTCATCATCATCATCATCACATCGTCATCATCGTCTTCATCACCATTATTGCCATCATTAGCATCATCATTCACATCATCATCATCCTCATCATCATCAGCATCTTCATCATCATGTTCATCATCATCATCGTCATCGTCATCTTCATCATCGTCAACATCATTACAGTCATCATTGCCATTACCATCATCATCATCATCGTCATCATCGTCAACATCATTACAATTTCAAATTTAAATTACAATTACATTACAGTCTACACATTAGAATTCAATTACAATTTAACATTGCAATTCTTGATATTCAAATGTTACAATGATTTTGTAATACTTTATCCTATATGTTATTAATCAGCCACCATCTAATATATTTATTCTTGGTCTTAGATGATGACAATGATGATGATCATCATCGTCAATTTGATGAAGACAATGATGATAATGATGATGAAGACAATAATGATGATGAAGACAATGATGATGATGAAGACGATGATGATCATTATGAAGACAATGATGATCAACATGATGATGATGGTGATGTGGATGGTGATGATGAAGATGAACATAATGGTGATGAAGACGATGATGCTGAACATCATGGTAATGACAATGATGAAGAAGATGATCATGATGATGAATACGATGACAATCAACATGATGATCATGATGATGACGGTGATGATCATGATGAGGGTCATGATGATGAAGATGATGATGATGATGATGACGATGAGGGTCATGATGATGAAGACGATGATGATGAAGATGATGATGATGATGATGAATACGATGATGGTTAACATCATGATAATGATGATGATGAAGAAGATGATCATGATGATGATTAACATGATGATTAAGACATTGATGATAAACATGATGTTGATGGTGATGGTGATGTGGATGGTGATGATGAAGATGAACATAATGGTGATGAAGACGATGATGCTGAACATCACGGTTATGACAATGATGATGAAGATGATCATGATGGTGATGATCATGATGATGAATACGATGACGATCAACATGATGATAATGATGATGACGATGATGATCATGATGAGGGTCATGATGATGAAGACGATGATAATGATGATCAACATGTTGAGGATCAACATGATGACGATGGTGATGTGGATGGTGATGATGGTGATGATGATGATGATAATGATGATCATCTTCATCATCATCATCATGATGAAGACGATAATAATGAACATCATGATGATGATGAAGATGAAGACGATGATGATGATGATGTTGATGATGATGATTATGCTGATGATGATGATGTTGATGATGATAATGATGATGATTCCAATTTGATGAAGGTGATGTTGATGTTGATGTTGATGAAGACAATGACAATGATGATGATGATGATGATTACCATTATCGTGATGATGACGATGATGATGATGATGATGATCAGGGATGATTTTAAGGGTGAATTTTAAGGGTTACCCAAAATAAAGTGGGCGAATTTTTATATTAAAATGTTTTTATTTTATTTTATAAATTCACCCATTGTTTATTTTGTATATAGCTTCCCCAAGGTAAATTGCATTCATCCTGATTTAGGGAAAAACTAGAAAATGAATATTAGCCCACGGAATTATTGATTTTTGCCCACATTCGCCCGAATTTTTTCGACTGGGAGGAGATATTTGCCCAAATTCGCCCGATTTTTTTTCGATTGGGAGGAGAAATGAAGAGAGTTCTCTGGATTTGTGGATAATAGCTTGAAAATTTGGTATTTCGCCCAGGATTTATGGATAATACGATTAAAAATTTGGTATTTCGCTGGGATTTATAAATATTTCGGTAAACTAGTCTTACTTCGACCTCGAATGGGGTAAATTAGACATAGTTCATCCTGGATTTGGATTTGTGGACAATTATTTCAGTAAAATGTGGAGATTTAATCATTTGGGGAAGTTTTTTCACTGGATTTGGTCCATATTTGAGCAAAAAATGGATAAATTTAGACAAGCGAGGAAGTTTTTTACCTATATAATGGTGCAAGAGTCAGGACTCAGGCTCAACATCAAGCTTTATTTATATTGCAAATCGGTCTTTACAGTGGCTGAGTGGATTCATGGAAAGAAATTTCACAAAGTTTCTTCTATCTGCAGGATTTTTACATGTTAGTTTATTGAATCTTTGATGAGATTTTCCTCATTGGATATTATTCTTTGGCACTCTGTTGGTTTTATTCTGGGTGTAAGTTATATTATTCAACATCCATGGAGCTCATTAGCAATTATTTTCCAGGGCACATGGTACTGATTAGAAGAGTAGCATAGATTTCTTCACTTTTCCTTCTATTTTTCTTTTCAAGAATATTCACTTTTCAATCCCACGATTTATTCAAAGGACCAACAACACCTCCCATTACAACTGAAAAACCATACGATTTTTTTCCACCTCAGGATTTTTCACCCACCACCTATATATACCATACATTGCATCTCCTGGACTTAGATAAATGAAGGTACAGATCAATCAAAGTCATCCCTTGTTCTGTTTTGAGAAGGAACAAGGAGAAGCAGAAGAAAGTAAGATTGTTCTTTGACTCGGGGCGTCTTGTTTCCTCTGGTGCTCTATCTGCTTACATTACATGAAAATGATGGACAAGCTAACAAAGGAATAGATCTCTCAGTTCAAGGAGGATTTCAGTATGTTTGAAAAGAATGGAGACGGTAAGTACTCACAAATCCCCTTCAATTATTTGTCTTTCTCTACATGTTTTCGATCTCTGCTTCTTCTGTAAGAATAGGAAGAGATGCAATGTATTTAGCTTATCTGGGTTGTGAAATTTTGAGTTTATTTACATAGATCTATTGGCCAAATTGCTTTATGTGATGAATTGTGTACTTATATCGGTTGAAAGCAATGGCATTTTTTATTACCCATTTTATTAGATTCTAGGATTATCCATTTATGTTGGGTAGTTATGGTAGAGGGATGTAAGTAATGGTCGCATGGTTGGTACTCTGTAGTCAAATCATTTCCCTGTAACATTATTAGTGTTCTATGATGAATAGGGGACAAGGTATTAGATATGGTTCATTCAGTTGGTTCTCTTATTGCTTGATTTGAGTTTTCATAAATCACCACTCATCAAATTCTAAACATTTTTACTTGTATAGTTAACTGAAGCTTTTAACCCTCTTTCTGATTGGAGTGGGTAGGAGACTTTTATGAGAGATCTATTGCAATTAGACCTCTTGGTTAATAATTTCATCAAAGTCACCCAAAAATTGCACTTAGTCTCATTCACAGAATGAAGATTGCATTAGCACTGAAAACATCTTAGTTTAACACTTTTTGCAAGAATGAGCCTAATCCTCAACCCCTCCTTCAGAACTTCAGTAGCATTCTCTAGGCTCTCAAGCAAACATTTCAAGAATCAAGTTGCAGCACAACAAACAACATCTATATAGGATTAGGCTCATTCTTAATAAATTCTTGTCCACCAACCAAAAACAATTATGACGCAATATTATTTAGAAAGGTCCATGTTGTGTTGTTTTTCTCTTCAAATTCAGCTTTAACATTTATTTGCACTGAACTATGCTTCAAAGTCCTCAAGAAAATGGAATGCACATCTATAATCGAGTCAAGCACAACTTGTACTTGTTTGGTTGACTAGTTGAGAGTATATTCCCAATTATTTTAGTATGAAGAACCATGAAATATAGAAAATGATCGTAAGTTTTTACTACAATACTATGGAGCATGGATGCATGGTAAAATTCCTCTTCCACGGTGGTAGGAATATCAGCTAGAATAGATGCTTTTAATTGTTGAAAACAAATCTTCTGTGCAATTATTGCATGGAAATTAAATTGACAGTCCACAGATCTTTCACATAAATTGCAAAGGCAAGGCATGATTCCATCAAATAATATAGTCCAAACTATCATGTCCTTTGTAGATCCACCCTTACTTGTGTCTATAGGTTTAGAATCTAGATTCCCCAACATCAATGTAATTTCTTAGCAAAAGAATTTTTTATTCAGCACAGATCATGGAATAGTAGTTAGGATGCCCCTCAACGGACATAATATACCAAAATATATGTGATGTTGAACCTCTTCATCCAAATCCCTCTTGAAAATTTTTGCAAACTGCTTGATCTCTTTCAACTCAGTGAAAACCAAATTTAGGGTCCGATATTCATGTGGCTTATTAAAGGAAACATAAAAACAGAATTACTTGCGAAAAGAGGTTCATGTTCTTAGAGAAAGGATCTAAAAAGACAACTAGAAACCTGCAAAAACTTGAGAAAATAATCATAACTGTGTAGATATGAAGACATTTGCAAATGTGGAGAAGAATCTATCAGGCTATAGGAATTCAGCAAACCATTATAACTGAATGTCTGTTTGACTCATATGGACTTTTATAATCTGCTCTTTTTTATTTTTTGTGTTTGTTTGTGCTAAATTTCTCATCTTGCAGATTTGTCTTCCTTTATGTTTTCTGACAATATAGTTTTGGCTTAATAGCAAACAAGTACTACTCACCTCATTTCATCAGGAGAGGACTCTTTTACTGAGAATCGGGGAGAACCCAATTGAATGGGAGAATGTAACTTTCCATGACGTGGTCCGTGGACTCTTTTGTTTTCAAGATTAATATATTGAATATGTTGTTTGTTGTGTTTTCTTCTATTAACATTATATGTTTTCTAATATCATGCTTGGAGGGAAGTAATGATTATCCAAGCTAGCTATTGTTGGAATTATTGTGCATGTGTGCCTTCTAGCAGCTATTGAACATTGCTGAAACTGTACCTAGTGATGCTTAGTGGATTTATTATTGTAATTGCACCTAGAGGTGCCTATTATATATCAATACCATTGCACCTTCCAACACTTAGTGATAAATAAATATTACCTTTGCAACAACATTATTGTTGCAATACCCTGGTTTGTATCCATGAAATGCAATATGTTAAATCATGTGTTATTTGTAAATGATGAGGTTATGTGACAGGTGTCAAGATTTGCAGGATGAGTTATAATTGTGCCATGTTGTAGAAATGTTAAATGCATTGTGTTATCTCCACAACCTGCACTCAAAGAAATTCAAGTCCCTGAATGAAGTGCAACCCTAGGGCTACATAGGAATGTTTCCCACTGTCACCATAGCAACTCTTTTACTCACTTTAGGTTGGCTCTCCTCTGGCACAAGGAGTGAAACCTGAGGAAATATGTTTGTGATATACTTATATTGAAGGCATGGTAGATTGCCAAGATTAATGCGTATCCAATGGGTGATGAAGTCAGGATCAACAATCAAGGGGGTTTGAAATTATATGGAAAGAGGTGTGGTTAGGCTATTATAAGCATGCTCTAGAGTCTAGCCAACCACATGGATTTACTTCAATATAAAGAAAATTAAAATAATGCCCTACTAAAGATTCTCCTCACAATTACCAAATCAGCCAAGTAACAACATGCATCCGTGGATAATCAAAGGAAAGCCACAAATGAAACCATAAAGGAAGTAGACCACAATAGGAAACCTTTATATAGACAAAAATCCAACAATACATCATTATATATTTAAATTTGACCATAAGATCAAGAGAGCCTAACTTGCTACACTTAACCTTTGAACCCTAGTTAGGGCATCCCTCAAAATAGAGTGAACAGCCCTAACTGAGACTTCACAGCAACAAATACACTTCAATGACTATAGTGATTACTGAAAAATAAAGGGAGGATTTCATCTCCATCCCAATGTTTCTTCTTGGAGTAAAAATTGTTAAAAAAATTTAGCACATGGTAATGGCCCTAGGCTGATTTCTAACCTACCTATTTAAGAAAACATAAAACTGAAATCTCTATAAAAACTGCAATTTGATTTTTACTAGGAACTGAAACACATCAAGGTGAAGAAAGTAGCAGCAAGCACACAAATCTGAAACTCATATCACATCACTGCTTACTAATATTGAAATTAGGAACTACATTGAAAGTTTCAAAGTCTACTTCACCATTGTTTCCTCATTTGAAAAATGAATTAATAAACATGTCCCCTAACACATGCACAACAGTGCCTCAAGGACCTTGTTCAAAAAAAATGATCTTTGTAACTAGCATGGTGGTTCAGCTTAATGACTCCTTCAAAGCATGTAAATCAAGATCTAGAAGCCACTTAAAACGGATTCAAGTTCTATTCATAAGAGAGACATTTTGGTGACAGATTAACTATTCAACACCAGATGAGAGGAATTAACTGGATAAAATATTTTTCATAATAGGTTATCTTTGGAAACCAATATCAATAATTAATATATGGAAACCGAAATACCATTGAACACAACAATTTGTTATCATGTGTTATCCAATTTTTAACCCCTGAATTATAAAATGTTAACTCATGGATTATTTAAATGATGTATTTTATGTGACAGAAGTCAAGCCATGTGTCAATTGGGTCTGGCTCAAGTGGTAGAGAATTTGTCCTCCCCACCCGAGTTGAAATCCCACTTGTGACATGATCACACTTTACGAGTTGATTGTTGAATGGGACTATTTGTGAGCTAATTGTTGATTTGGGGTTGGCAATATTTCAACAATTTCATTCTCACTTATGAGCTGGAGGGTGGGAGCATGGCAACTTGGAAAAAAGGATAGAAGTCATGTGGCCTGAGTTAAACGACTCCATGGATGGTATGACTTGATAATTTTTCTTTGAAGGTACGACCTTTCATTCCCATGCTTCTTCACAAACATTTCCCATCAATCATTGACTCAGTGATCTTTTACATGTTTCCCCATGCTTCTTGGGATGGGCACACATGTCTTATGCAAACTCTTGTTGAAAAATCAGTATTCACCATTGCCATGGATAATACTTACTCCATTCAAATTGGGAACATTATCCTCCTTGTTTTTGAAGAAACCTTGTGTGGAGCCATGGCTATTTATGCCTTGAAATTTCAAGACTGTTCTGAGAAAATTATGACTTGCAAGAGCCTATGAGGGATAGGGACTTGCTGTGTGAATTCAAAGAGGAAAAGGGATGGTAAATAATGTCCATGATAGCTTAAGAAAACACCACAAACCTGCAACCACATTAGTGTTGCTTATGGACTATTTTGGTGAAGTGTTTCTTATATGGGTCATTCACAGTAGGAAACCACTAGTCTTTAACTCTTCCTGCCTACACTAGATGGGAAGAAGATCCCTGAGGAGCTGTGGAGCAGAGAAAGGGATGATTTTCCTTGTGCTATTAAGGAGAAGAAAGTGCCATCATGGACTAATGGCTGGATGAGGGACTGGAGTGCTCAATAGTGAGGATATTGATTATGTCATGGGAGTAGTGGGTTGGGCTGAGTGAGATTATTGCTCATCAGCAACCAGTTTGGTGGACTTCACTTGAAAACAAATAAGTATTCCATAATCAGCTTTGTGTGGAATGCTTGTGTTTACATATGTTTTGATAATGGATAATGAATGAATTCCAGAAATATGCATGTTATATCTGCTGCTAATTGCTGTGCATATGGATTTGCTCATAAAGGAAGAATTTTCATATTAAGTGCCCCAATGGCCAAAGAAAGGCATCCTGGTACATGAAATTTCATTTGAGACATACAATTTGAAAACATTGAATGAGTAATTCATCTATGAGAAAAAATTTCATGATAGGATGGCATTGATAAGTGCATCAAATGTTTTGGACATATTAATTATCAACTACCATTGAACACAGAAGGAGACGGGCTTATTCCTTCTTGTTAAAATACAACAACAAGAGAAGTAAGAAATACTTTGACAAAAGGTAGCCATTAAAATCAGTATCCATTCCAAATAACCTCTACCTTCAATCGATGTCAAATTTCATAATTATTAGGAATTTCCTTCAGCAATATAGACAAGGTTGGTAAATTTGCTAGAGGAACAGTGAGCTAAAACTTGGGCACAACCAAATGAGTATAACTTCTTTTGCAATAGATCTCACAACAGAAAGAGATTAAATATTCAAAACAACATATAGAATCCCTCTTGATGACAAATGGACAAACATTAGAGTTTCTAGGAACATCGTAGCGCTCTGAGATTCATTTTTGCTTACCCTTTCTCTAGTCTATAACCTTGGAACTCATGGAAAAGGTAACAGACTCATACTTGTATTCCAGCACTTTTGATAATCTTGAATCATGATGCATGTGTTGCTTTGCAAATAACAGTTGTAAACAATGCTATATATAACGTGCCCTATAATGGATTGTGTTCCATTTGTATACGACTACACTACTTATAAGAAATAAGCATTATTTGGCATAGGACAGGAATTAGAAAGTCAGATAATGTATACATGTAATGTATACATTCCATGTAATGTACCTACATAATAACAAAAGGCCCAATGGACTCGATGTACATGATCGATTAATTTGTCCTACCTTCCACATAATGCACCTACATCATAAAAAAAGGCCCAATGGACTATACCACATTACAAAAGGACCCCAATTGTCAAATTGAGAGGGTGCCTGCAAAATATTGAAACTTTAAGTTCTAACCAAGTTGTCTTGCATTGTAGGAATAATGGTAAGAAGATAAAAGATAAGTAAAATGCCAATAAAATCAATTAGTGGTAATAAAATCAGTTCACACCTAAGTTTAACACAATTGAATGTCTGAAACATAACACAAAGCATAAAGAGAGAGTACAGCTATCAGTGTGCAATGTGTACATACTCAATTAACTACTGGATTCTGATGCTCAAGTCATGCACTATGTGTATAGTGGATGGTTAGGCATATTTAGGGAAAGTTGTATCACCAAATCCCAAGTTTCCCAATATAGAACCTTATCAAAGGTTAGTGTCGTCAAACATGCCTTCATCGCAACTTTTTTTCCACGCTTTTTGCAAGATGGACTTAAAAGACAATCTTTAACTTGGGGACTCATGCATCATAGAGATTCTCTCTAGGGACACCTCTGGCTAGGACACACAAAGCCAATTGGTGACATGTGTTTGTTCGAGTTCATTTTGAAAATTGATGGCATGCATTTAGTCCTAAGTATTTCTACTATTGCTAATGGAAGTTGGTTCTCAATGAAACAAATAAGAGTATCACAAAAAATGGTTTTAATTGAAACACTTTGTTCATGTGGGTTTTGGGGTCCTGAAATATCCTTTTGATGTGTAGTGATTTTGACCTTGAGATTGGATTCTCAAGGTTCCAAATCAACTCCATACTTCTTAGTCACCTGCATCCTCAACATGCCTTGAGAGGTGTGCACTAGCTAGTTACAATGATATGGACACATGCACAACAGTGCCTCAACTGGGGATGATTTGTGCCATAACTAATAAGTTGCATACACTTTACTAAATTGAGCTAGGATGCATGCACCTTACTTAACTGATGCATGCAAAACTTAAATTAGAAACATAATGCATGCAAACTTGATGAAACTGAAATATGGGGACTCAGGCAGAGAAGAATGCTTCACGGTGAACTGTTGGCATGGACACTAATTCCTAGAGTGCCTGGCCTTGTTGTGAGAACTCAACCTTGTTGCTAGACCACAGCTTGATGAGATTTTCCTCATTGGATATTATTCTTTGGCACTCTGTTTATTTTATTCTAGGTGTAAGTTATAGTATTCAACAGCCATGGAGCTCATTAGCAATTATTTTCCAAGCTCTGTAAATGGAAAACAGGGGGGCAGCAATTATTTCTACTTGGAGTACAACTCTATAAATGGAAAACACATTAATGAAGCTTCTATGGGCATGTATTTTCAAATTTAAGTTTTAACTTAGAAAATTGCTTTGATGATGGTAAATTGTTGTTCTTGTGGGCATTACTTTTGGAGTTTAATTTCTCTTTGGAAATTGATTTGGGGATGAGTTTAAGTGACCATTTATTGAGTCACTAAATTTGGCTTCTATTTGTTTGCAAATGCATTTACTGTGTCTGCTATTGAGATTTTCCCTGAAAGTACCTTTTGGACCTTCTCTATAGAAGAATGATCATCATTCCTATTTGTGATGGTTGAAAAAGTTCCACTATTCAAGAGTTGATGCTTTTGGAGTTGGTTGTTGCAACATATTCAAAGATTTTTTCATCAAAAGGGAACCCCCCTACATATTTTCTTCATATTTTTCCTACCGATTATGTGCGGATGCCACTTTTTCATTTTCAAAACTTATAAATTAAAATAGAGCATCATTTTTCTGAACAAAATGGTGCCCAGCTTTTATAGGGTCCTATTATTCCTCTTCCCTTCTTACTTGCTCTACAGCAGAAGGAAATGCATTTAGGGTCTATTGGTGAGTCTCCAACATCAGAATGTGAAAAAATAAAGGATCAGTGTCGATTCATGTTGAATACACTTGAGAATCTTAAGAAAGCTGATTTGATTCTTCAAGTTGATGGCTCTACCATTGTCTTTCTTGCCGACGATAGAGATATCTAGTCTTGCAAGCAATATTTGAAGGAAGACAAGTATTTGCTTCTCCATGAGGTTGGGTGCAAAATGATTGTTAATAGATTTATTCATGCTGAAGAGGTTGGGTGCAAAATGATTGTTGATAGAAAAATGCATGATAAGTTTGTTGGCAGTGCATGATGTAATTTCAAATCTAAAAATGAAGTAACAAGGCCAATGATGTCTGAGTTAAATCATAGCATCTGTTGCACAGATATGGGAGCACACCTCCTTTAAAATCCTATTATAAGGACCATAACATTGCTTCCTTACAGACTGAGAAACACACCTCGTTTTGATATCTACTATTTGTGAACCTCCTCGGTAATGACTGTGTGCGTGAAAATATGGTTTGTAGTATGGTACTCCAAGTAGAAATTTGCATTTCCTTTGGCCCTTAGTCACCTTATTTCAAGTTTGGTACTCTTCATATATAAACTAGTTACATATCCTTGTATCAAGGGTAAATTATAACCACTTCT
Organism: Pseudotsuga menziesii; assembly: GCA_001517045.1. Lineage (NCBI taxonomy): Eukaryota > Viridiplantae > Streptophyta > Pinopsida > Pinales > Pinaceae > Pseudotsuga > Pseudotsuga menziesii. The sequence continues at coordinate 105,969 of LPNX010488404.1, read as the reverse complement.
TATTCTCAGGAAACATTCTAGGTGGAAAAGAGTCATGGATAATGTTTTATGTAATCTTCATTACCATGTTGGTAAACTCAGTATAATTGGCGTTGTTAGGTATTATTAGAATTTGATTACTCCAATTATGTATTGGAACTAGGATACCATTTTCATATGTCATTTTCAATTAGGGATTTAAGTCTGCTTGTTGCTGTTATTCATACCCAGATCTTAAAGTAAATATGACAGGCTCGATCTCTACATTGTATGACAGGCTCAGAAAATTAGATAAGGAACAGAGTGATTTTCTATATGAAGTCTTTGAGTTGAATAACAGTGAAAATAGAATCTATTAGCTTGTTTTAATATGATGGAAGAGTAAGTCATCTGTGTAAGTCTTTATCTTACATGGAATTGAATTTGAGTTTAGCAATTGAAATCCAGGTAATCAATGGGAATCTGTAAACATGAGAATTGTGTACGCAGATGCTGAAGGGATTATACACATAGAATCTATGTTACGTGTAGTGATTGACATTATGCTCGACATTGTTACTCTAATTTCTATAAATTGTTAGCTTTGTATAACAAAGAAAATATGAAGGATAAGTGTTTTATCTAATGTGTTTTGATGAAGATAGAGCATCTCAGTTTCCTTTTCAAAAGGATAGGTTATGCTAAATACATAGATTCATTTAGTGGATCTTTTAAAAGATAGGCATTCTGGCTAAATATACAAAGGATCATTTTCAATTTGTACAACTTGGGCTTAGAATTCATTGATATATTATTCATTTCTTAGTTGATGTGATGTCAATGCTTGTTATTTCAAGTTGGTGAATAAGAAATTATAGAAATTGTGTTAAAAATGGGGCATTATATACCTATTCAGTACACACCATTGGAGACCTTTGCATCATATAAGGAAATGATCCTTTATGTTACATAGAACAAAGTCTACATATGTGTATGTCATGAATGTTGGGATTTTACGCCATGATTTATGTCACGCTTGTTTGAATTATGTGGATTGTTTTCCAAAAGAATAATGTGGAGCATAATCTCTGATTCTATTAGTTTATTGGTTTGTCAAGATTCAAGTCCCCACATGTTTGTTGGACCATTAAGGGACGAGATAACAAGTGGAGTCCCCACTTGCCCTGAATCTAGTCAATGCAGTTGTGTTTCATTGACACCTTCCAGTTGTATTAGTGTTATACCTCCTTCAGGGAAAGAGTCAATTAAAAGTCATTGAAAGAGTCAATGAAAGAGTCAATGAAAGAGTCAATTAAAAGTCATTAAAAGAGTAAATGTAAACACTCATTGTAATTCGGGTCAATATAAATTGATAATGTGCCATTGTATTAATTTTATATCATTTTTCTCATGCAGGCTTCACTTCTGGTTTCTATATCGATTTGGAATTTCGATTTTGGAATATTAAGTAAGATGTCAAACATGGATTGTGGAAAGAAAAATAAAACATCAAAACAAAATGATGTAATATCATATTTTCAAAAGCCTTAGTCCAATAATCCACATCCTATTCATGCTTCAAGCTCTCTTGAGCAAGGTATCGGTGAGAGAGATGTCAACACTTTTGAGAATGCATCTGCAACCCAGAAAATGGATGGTAGAATACATTCCTCTAATGATCAAAGTGAGACAAATGCATTTCCATTTGAAATTGGTAGTTCAAATGTTGAATATTTTTCATTGCAAGGTGACACAATGCATTCACGGAAAAGGAAAAAGGGCCAATGGGACGCGGGGAGAAAATTCAAAGCTGATTGGGTCTCAAGATACCCATGTATTGAACCAATACCTCCAACAAATGAGAACGAGACCTCACGAGAAGTTAAATGCATTTCATGTAGTTGGAAACTTGGCAAGGTAGTGAAATTACAGATGAAGTTAGACACAATCGAGAAGCATGTTGGGAAGGTGTATGATAAGAAAACTGCAAATGATGAGAATAAATCTACTGCCAGATGGAAATCTGTTAGCGAATGTTGACATCTCCAATTTGAAGTGGAATATAATGAATTCTTACTAAATAAGAAAAAACTCGAGGAAAGTGGAGGAACCATCAAATCTCAATTTGGAAAGATGATGGAAACACATTTCTTATCAAACACAATACAATTAAGCACTGTATTTCACCTCCTATCCAATGGTCATCCTATGACAGATTATCCAAAAATGACAAAATATCTATCGTTTATTCAAGTGCCAAATTTTCCATCTTCTCATTGGTCTTTATCGAGTGGTTGAAATGGGGAAAATATCTAGCTCAAGTAGAAAAGGACGATATGAAAGAAGAGATTGCAAATGCTACATTTTTGTCACTGTCTTTGGATGAAGTTACAGCTATTGATAATACTTCATGCATTTGAATGAGCATTTATATGGTTAATGACCATATCAGGCATTCCTATCTACTTGGAATTCATAAAATGACCAAAATTTCTACAGTAGAAAATATTTATGAACTTGTTATCGATAGTTTGAACGAAATTGGTGGTACGGATCATTCCATGATTGCAAAAAAGTAGTATGTGTTGGAGCAGATGGAGCATCAGTAATGCAAGGACAAAGGAATGGCCTTTGTACTAGAATGCAAATCTTGGCTTCACTGTATATGCTCAGTATTCATTGTATGGCTCACAGGATGAATCTTGCATTTAAAATAGTGAGCAACTTTTCATTGGTTTCAAAGGTAGAATATCTTGTACGTGAGGTTCATGCATAATTTTGTCGGAGTCCCAAACGATTTTTAGAGTTTAAATTTTTTTCTGATGGTGTTACAAATGGAAAAAAAACTATTAAAATATGTTGATACAAGATGGATATCATTGAAGGGACCAACTGAAAGACTATTCAATGAATATGCATCCTTGGTAGGGGTGATGTATGAACATGACTCAAGTGTAGAAAAAGCTCAAACTCTTCTATTTCTACTAACTGATATAGAGACATTATTAACATTAGCTATAATTCTCCCTATGCTTCATGAAATGAATAACCTCGTGAAGATGGCTCAGAGTTGCACGATGTATATTGCTGAATACACAAGAGCAAGAAAATTAATATGTCTTGCATTGGATAATTTGTACATTATGGAAGATTCTTTTATAGATTTAGCATTTACAAATTGGAGGAAGATTATCAATATAGAAAATGATGAATTTTTTTTGAAGTTTGATGAAAAAGGGATGCTATGTATGGCAGTTTGTGGGCATATGGTTACATTTTATTATAATGAAAAGATAGGAAGATCCACCAAACAGTGCTCCATCTCAAGAGAACGATTTCACAATGTTGTAATTTCAATGAGAGACAACTTGAAAGAAATTGCAAAATCACTATCATCAGAGATAAGAGAACGGTTTCCTCAAGATGAATTGTTGGAGCCCATGTCTATCGTATACCCTCAATATTGGGACCATAGTCAAAATGAAAAAAATTTAGAAGCTAACTTTATAAAGAAAATCAAGATTTTGCAGAGCCATTTTTGTCGAGAGGCCGAGATACAAGGAGAACATATCCAAGGTATTTTAGATAAAGAAAAAATAGTAGATCAATCTCAATGCTTTAGTAAAACAATGTGGGACCAATTTTATCCATCGGATAGTAAAGAATATGGTGCAATTACAAGATTATGGACTAAGCTTAGTGGTAGCGAAGTGCTACGGGAAAGAATGCCAGAATATTTCAAATTAGCAGATTTATGTCAAACCATGATTTTGGGATCAGTGGAGGATGAGAGAATGTTTAGTGCACTGACATTCTTGAAGTCAAAGTGGAGGAACAAGCCTGATAAAAATGTGGATACATGCTTAAGATTATATGTAACAAAGTATGAGTTTGACAATTTTCCATATGAAAGAGCATTAGCTCTTTGGTGATCAGATAGTGAAAGAAGGGGAGAAAACAATATAACAAATATCTCTAATGAACTTGATGTGGAAAATCGGGACCAGAGCCAGAATGTCAAAAATGTCGAAAATGAGGACTAGGGCCAAAATGTGAGTTAGAAATTGGATTTCACCTAATATTGTATATGATCTAATACACATTAAGGACTCTTAAGTATTACTTTTGTCCAGATGTTCCATGTACCCTTGCTAGTGATCACTATATGTGAATTTGAGGTCGTGTTTTAGGTAAAAATAGATTCTACATTGTAATTTTTTGTTGTAACATTGATGATTTGAGCTACATTACCTTCATGCAGCTTATTTTAATACTGATGTTTTGATATTAACCTCTTACATTGTCTCTTTCTTATATGTGACAGGAAGTGATGGTGGAATTTGAGAAAGCTAGGCCTAGGAGCTATCTCTTCACATAGATAGTGTCCTAACATTAAAGGATAAATAACTAATTTGACAACACTTTCGCTAAGCAAGAATGAGCTCATTCAAGTACATGAAACCATGTTGTTGTTTAACAGGAATATCTTGACAAATTTTTATGGTTTGTTTATTGCTTTTGTTTGAATCATTTTGTCGCTTTTTGAAGTTTGTGTGTATTTTGGTTAAATATTGTGTTAGTCCCTTGAATGCTTATAGTTCTCATTTGATGCTTGATTTAGCCCTTTGTTGTAGCTTAAATCAAGATTGGTTTTAATCGGTTTCCATTGATTCAATGTTTGAGAAAAGATATTTTTATTACATTTTAGTTGCATGAATTAATTGTCTTCACTTTTTCAAATCTCGATTATTTTATGAACCTAGTGCATAGACCATTTTTTAGGATACCTATTGGCACGAGACCAACATTCATCTAATGCAATAATCAATTTGCATAATTACAATGCATAATTGTATTAGCCTCCAGTGACAACTATTCTTCGAAAAGACTATCATTATCAACCAAAGATATTGTGAGGTTGTTTGTACCTCATTGATGGTATTGATTCTCTAATGTTTAATTCTTGTATATTGTTGAGGCTGTTTCTTTGCTTTTTTTTGAGCTAGGTCGTAATCTTGATCGGGCTGCTAAACCTTACTAAACCTGCCTAGGCTGATATGTGAATGTATTGACGATTATATGCTGGGTCGCGACATTTGTAACCTTGCTTGACCTTGAGGGTTGTTGTAGATAGGGCCGTGAATTTTTGGGATTCTATATATGTCTTGTGAACCTTGTGGGCTTCTAGATATGAACCATGAACACTTTTTAAATTGTTAAACTCATCCGTGACTATTTAAAGGATGTTTGGATTAAGTTGTGATCATTGTGAGACCTCTAATTTTGAGCCGTAAATTTCCTAAGGTCTGTTCATCCTATTAGAAAGGGATGCAATTTTTTTAGGCCTGTTTGGAGTAGGCTATGAATATTTTGACATGTTGATATAGGTCTGGAATAATGAATTAGTCACTTCATAATAGTGATAGATCAGATCTGAAGCAGTCCCAAATTGATGTGTGTTCAAGTGGTGGTAGGGGGGTTGGTTTTTTATGGGATTGAGACTCCCTAACCATTTCCTGGATGGACAGGATGAATTTGTCTCTCATATTTTGTTCTCAGAGTCCCTATCCTCTCTATTCCTCATTTTTGGTCTATTAGTTCAATTATTATGGAGTCCTAAAGAATCCCAAACAGAATCTGAACCCCAATTCATCGGTAGTCTAGTATCTTGTGCTTTTTCTTAGACTGTGTATTTCAATGACTATCAAGGTCATACTTGCTTCAATTTATAAGGTATTCATCTATTATGATGGATCTATATAGAAACGGGAGATAACCTACTTGTGACGTTGAGTTAGGACTTTTATAATTATATCTACATTGTGGCTCTACCATTGCATTGGGAAACTTATTAACAAATTCATTATTTTTACTGATTGAAGAGGAGGGGTATTAATGTTTGAGTTGGGACTTTTTTAATTGTACCTACACTGTGGCTCTACCATTGTGTTGGGAAAGTTATTGATGAATTTATTATTTTTACTGATTGAAGAGGAGGGGTATTAATGTTGAACGAAATCCCAACAGAGGGATATGCCACTGAAGTGAGATAGTTTGCAACATCACATAGATAATAGCTGCAAGTCAATATTGAGAATATATTTCATTACTGTAAAAAAAAGATCGATCCCTTGGAGAGAAATTTACTCATCACTTGGAACAATAAATATGCTTACATTCTTCTCAACAGATCTTAGTCACTGTCTTATGTATGTCGATGAGCAAGTTGTGCGTGACCCACAGGAGATCAGTGTCTATGGTGATAAAGGTGTCCTCCTTAGCCTCAGGTCCTTCCTTCTTGCACTAAGGATAAGCTGCTTTGAAGGAAAATTCTAGCTGTTAGATTCCCTCCTTTTCCAGAGGGGAGTCAGCTACAAAGTCTCCATCCAATGTTCCATATTTGAAGGGTATTAATCCAGGTTCTTCAATTAAAGGTGCTTCTCTTCTTTAAGTGATATAAGTTAAAGATGTGGTTATATCTATCAATGACTCAATGGTTCTCAACCCCAAAATTTGTCTCATGTTGGAAGATTCATGATAGAGATATCAGGCTCTATCCAGGTTCTGAAAGTATCATCAAAATATGTTTGTAATAACATTAAAGCCTTCAAAGATGAGGCTATGACTGCTAGTTGTTTTGACATGTTGATATAGGTCTGTAATAATGAATTAGTAGCTTCATAATAGTGATAGATCAGATCTGAAGTAGTCCCAAACCGATGTGTGTTCAAGTGGTGGTAGGGGGGTTGATTTTTGATGGGATTGAGACTCCCTGACCATTTGTTGGATGGATAGGCTGAATTTGTCTCTCATTTGTTGTTCTCAGGGGGGTTGATTTTAGATCTACATCTTTTATCAAACATAGACACACTTCTTCCTTTTCAAAGATATGCTTATATATCTTCTGCACATTCTTCAAAACTCTGTGAAAACTGAAGGAAGAAACCTTATTGTTCAAAGCTTTCAGCATTTTATCCCACCAACTCTTCAAACCCCTCTAGACTTTCAAGCTCCTCCTTGTGTTCTGAATCCACCTAGACAAATGGTTGCTAGGTTTTCTCCATTCATCGTAGGAGACCTATTGGCATGAGACCAACATTCCTCTAATATAATTGGCATAATTTTCATATGTTAGGTACTAATTCCCAAAATACTTTGAAATAAGTGGAACCAATCCACCAATTGATCTTCTTTGTTCCCTCAATGTCATGATTCTTTTGTAATTATATGTCTAGTTAATAACTTTTGGAACTGAATTATATGCCTATGTGCAACTCGAGAAATATTTAGCAACCATGCTCCTACAAGTTTTAATAGCATCCTTAAATAATTGTTTTTTTTGCTCTGCATAGAGCCTAGGTGCTCCAAGACCTGTCTTCTTAATCTCAACTGATTCATGATCATTAATATATGGTTAGGTCATGAACCTCCTTTGTTGATTGCATTTGTTTTATCATGGATGGATGGCTTAGTATGATGCCTTGGAGTCCAAATTGGTATATCTTTGGTTCATGTGATGGTGACATGGATAATTTGTGATCTCATTTGATATGGATGGAGCTCTCTGAGCCCTCGACAGTTCTATGGATGATTGAAATAAAACCCGGGCATGTTGTCTTGTTTAATCCTCATACATGAATCAAAATGATTTATGGGAACATTCCTTGATGACCTGGGCATATGTTGAGCCTCCTAACAACCTAAATAGTTGATTTGGGATATTTTGGGCAGTTTTGGTATTTGTTAGCCTCAAACAACAACAGATCAAATCTATCCCAGCCTTCAAATAACCATAAATCAAGCAAATCCAAGTATTGGTGTGTTTTGGGTACATTTTTGACAAGTTTATGCATCATAGCAATGGTAAAGTGGCTAAAACTTAGACCTGTGCACTTCTGAAAATGAGTAGCAGCAGTAAACAATGGATATTTGGGAAATAAATCCATGTTCTTGGGCACATACTAGGCTCTAAAAGCAGACGAGTTAAATTCAAATTACATGCATCATATTATCCCATCTTGGTTTGACCCATTTGAATTAGTGTGTTATGATCCTGAGGTAGAAGATATAAAAAAGGTGGCATTTCTGAGATTTGTCCAGTTGCTGGTTTTTATCCATGACAAAGTACTTAATAGGATGAATTTGTACATGTCCCCAAAGCTAGGACCATTTCTGTGTGGGAACAATCCTATTTGCCCATTTAAATTGGGTTTTGATTTGGTTGCTTTTGATGAATGTACATGGCACCAAAGAAAAAAGACTTAGATGATTTAAATTCAAATTACATGCATCATATTATCCCATCTTGCTCAAACCCATTTAAATTAGTGTGCTGTGATCTTGAGGTAGAAGATATAAAAAAAGGTGGCATTTCTGAGATTTTTCCAGTTGTTGGTTTCTATCCATGACAAAGTACTTAATAGGATGAACTTGTACATGCCCCCAAAGCTAGGACCATTTCTATGTGGGAACAATCCTATTCACCCATTTAAATGGGGTTTTGATTTGGTTACTTTTGATGAATGTACTTGATTCTTGTCTTTATTTGATGCTCAAGTATCTAAGGTTTTAATATACAGGTTTGATGAATCATTCCGGAATATAGACTGGATAGGTTTGATGAAGCATTTTTAAACAGACCCAAAGCTACATAGAATACATAATCAGTAGCTGTTGTGATAGAAAACACTTCAAAGTTCAAAATATGCCCATATTTGGAATTTAGTTTGTTTATTTCCACTAAACTTTCCCAAATATGTTGCAGCATGGGACCAGGATGCTTAGACTTGCTAGATCTACTTATAATTGGACCAGATTTGGACTTAAATCTTCTTGGGATCAAGGACAGCCCTAAATTAACTCAAGATCTGCCCAGAATGTGGAGAAATTAAGATCTTTATTGTTGTTCTTTACTTGCAGATTGACCAGACTTCTTGTTGCTGGTTGATGCTAAATCATGGCTGCCACTACAAGGAAGATTCCCACATTATACCCAGGACTGGTATTGTTGTTGTTTGGAGGGTTGAGACATGGTTAAAACATACCCAGAGCTGTCTAAAATGTGCAAAAATGCTAGGAAACAACCCAACATGGAGTGCTGCTACAAGAATTAGGTTGCTTGCTTCCCATAATTCAGAATAAATAGGTTTTAATTTCCTTCCACAAACCTTTTCCCAATGTGCCCAAATTTACCCAAAGATGCTTCTTAGTGCTGTCCAAGGGCCATAACAACACTAATTGCTACTAATTGAAGACTGGAGTATGCCCATAATTTGAGACGAATAGGCCATGACTCACAAAACTGCCTAGATCTAATAAATGTTTCCATTGTTGAACTATTTTGCTTCAAAAAAGGCCCTAGTTTAACATTAAACAATCAACATATTCCATGAAGCATTATCACTAGGGAATCATCATCTAGGATCTAGCACTTAGGACCAAATCATTCAATCTCCATCACATACACTCCTTGGATGAGATTGTGATGAAGGTGGTCACCCATGCAAAATCGGGCATAAAACCTCTTATTAAACTTGTCATAATTGAAAGATAGTCCAATCTACAAAAATCCTTGTGTGATAAAGATTGAGCTTGGGGATCATGAAAAACATGCTTGTCATGATTCCATAAAAGATATTGTCCCAAAAAATGCATCATGGAGGGGTGTCCCAGAAGTTGTAGTTACAAAGATCACTTCCATGAATAGACAAGTGATGAACAACTCTGTGGTAATGCGCATTCTTGTCATAAGAAATGTGAAGCGGATGGCATTCATGAAGATATTGTCCCAAAAAATGCATCATGGAGGGGTGTCCCAGGAGCTGCAGTTACAAGGATCACTCCCATGAATCGACAAGTGATGAACATCTCTGTGGTAATGAGCATTCTTGTCATAAGAAATGTGAAGCAGATGGCATTTGTGAAATTTTCACTGAACTTGTACGACATACAAGCTCATTTCATAGCACGTCTATAAACAAAATGGTCTACAAAAGGATTATTACATTGCCATTCCACCTTTTAAAAGATGTTGTGCATTATTGTAAGGTTATATGTCAAGCTTGTGGGTATTTTTGTTAACGACCCATCAATCATTCTAGTTTACATAATACAACTCATGGGAACATGAAGAGTGTCAATTTTGCATCAGATCAGGAATTTTGATATCCATTGCCCGAAATATACTCGGGGGGGAATCTTGTTGATTTTTTCGGTGCAACATTGAGAGCCGTTATATTGTTGAATGGAGACATTTGGTCAAGGAACAGGATGTGGAACTGGTCTTGCATTGGGGGAATTCGGCCTTGTGTTGAGTAGCCATTCTGTTTAATGGATACATCTGGTCACGGACTACGATGTGGAACCAGTCTTGCATTGGGGGAACTCAGCCTTGTGCTGAGTAACCATTCTTATGAATGGGACATCTATTCAAGGACCAGGATGTGAACCAGTCCAACACTAGGGGAACTCATCCTTGAGATGAGTAGCCATTCTCTTGAATGGAGACATCTGGTCACGGGCTAAGATGTGGAACCAATCCAGCACTGGGTGAACTCAGTTGAACTGAGTGGTCGTTCTTTGAATGGAGGTACCTGATGAACCAGTCCAGGATTGGGTGACTCAGCCAATGGCTGAGGGCCATTCTTCAGGAGAATGGAGGGGCTTGATCAGTTACCAAGTATTTGACCTTGAATTCAAATGATACAGCCTAGAGCTGAGGGACCTGGTCAGTTACTAGGACATCACTGTAAGCCCTAGACCAGGTCTGGGCATGTGAGGCACTCCTTCCCTCGATCTATGGGCTTTGTAATCTTCTCCAAGGATTTTCTACCCCTGGTTAAGACACCTAGTACCCGATCTTGGTGGCACAAGGAGTTTGAGATAAAAGCATTAGTAATTCTCTCCATTTATGATGATGTACTTTGAGTGGGTTTGAAGGACACCCTATGACCACTTGTTTTGACCACAAGGCACTTGGAGAAGGTTAAAAGGTAAAATTCAAAAATACATAAGGACCTTTGGACCACCAAGGAGTCAAAATGAAAGTACAAAAAGACCTCCAGAACCACTAAAGGTGAAAGACAAAAAGACAAAAGAATAAAATATTATTATTGTCTTTTTGAGTTTTGGCCCACCTCCAGGTAATTCAAAGGCTAGAAAAGAATATCAACTCAATTCATTTGACACACTTTCTTATCATCATTTAGCTACTCCTGGATATTTGCTCTGGAGGAGAGAGAAGGTTCTGGTATTTTTGGGTTATATTCCCTAGCATGGAGGCTTTCTAGCCTTCATCAGCAACTAACTACAGCCAAACCCTAAGCAACTAGTGCATCACTGTAGATACCCAAATCTACTAGGGTATCTTCTTCACTTCTTCACGTGTTAGGGCACTCCCATAAACCCTCACGACAGCAACAACAAGGTCACGGGTAGCTCTTATACATCCTTGGGTAGTCTCCATCCAAGCTTGGTCATGCCCTAAACCTACAGACAGGTCTTGGGAAAACTTCAGGCATCCCTATAGCTACCTTTGGGCACATTTTAGCAGCCACCCAGAATCCCAGGAAGGCTCAAGATGAAGGCTTAGATCACGGACAACCACAGAGCAAGCTCCGGGTAGCAGACAGTTGTTGCGGGAAGTAGAAAAGAGTCTAGGCAGCTATATTCTACTCACGGGCAGTCAACAGGAAAACCCAGTCAACCCTAACTTTTCACGGGCAGCCTGTAAAAAGTCTCGAGCAGTTGTACAGAGGTTCGGGTCAGGTATCTCCATCTTCGGGCGGTTGTGTTTTAGGTAAAAATAGTTTCTACATTGTAATTTTTTGTTGTAGCATTGATGATTTGAGCTACATTACCTTCATGTAGCTTATTTTAAGATTGATGGTTTGATATTTATCTCTTACATTGTCTCTTTCTTGCATGTGACAGGAAATGACGCTGGAATTTGAGAAAGCTAGGCCTAGGAGCTATCTCTTCACATAGATAGTTTCCTAACATTAAATGATAAATAACTAATTTGACAACACTTTCGCTAAGCAAGAATGGGCTCATTTAAGTACATGAAACCATGTTGGTGTTTAACACAAATATCTTGACAATTTTTTATGGTTTGTTATTGCTTTTGTTTGAAGCATTTTGTTGATTTTTGAAGTTCGTGTGTATTTTGGTTAAATATTGTGTTAAGTCCTTTGAATGCTTCTAGTTCTCATCCGATGCTTGATTCAATCCTTTTTTGTAGCTTGAATCAAGGTTGCTTTTAGGGTTTGAGAAAAGATTATTTTATTAACTTTTAGTCGCATGAATTAATTGTCTTCAGTTTTTCGATTCTTTTATGCTGATTGTAAATTTTATTTGCAAATACTTGTTCTTATTCAAAAAAATAAATGAGCTCTACATAGCTAAGTGAATAAAAAAATGGTCTATGCACTAGGTTCCTATGCATTGATCGTAGGATACTATTGTCACAAGACCAACATTCTTCTAATGCAATAATCAATTGGCATAATTACAATGCATACTTGTATTAGCCTCCATGACCATAATTGGCTAGTGGAGGCCAAGATTGAGCATAATGTATGATTCTATTATTTTATCAGTTTGTCAAGATTCAGGTCCCCACATGTCCACAAGACCATTGAGGGACGAGATAACAAGTGGAGTCCCCACTTGCCCTGAATCTAGTCAGTGCAGTTGTGTTTCACTGAAACCTTCCAGTTGTTACTTATGATTCTACATGTTCTATTGATCATGATGTGATTCATGTTATTTGACTAATGTTGTTGTTCCTCTATTTTGACAATATTCTATAAATCAGTGAAAGATTCACCAGTTTTTACAATTTTTTATAATGAAGTTAAATATTCGCCAAGATTTTACAATATCTTATAACTTAGTGAAAGATTTGCCATGATTTTACAACATTATATAATAAAATGAAAGATATATACATATTATATTATTGATAAAATCGCCTTCAAATTTTCCTATATATCGGAGAGATTCGCCCATTTTTTATACATATAAATCTAGGGGGGTTCCTAAAATCATCCCTGATGATGAAGATGATGATGATGGCCATGATGGGCATGATGGTGATGAAGACAATGATGACGATGATGATGAATATGATGATAATGATAAGTGTGATCATTATGATATGATGATTATGATGATGATGGTACCTGATTAAGATTATGATGATTATAATGATGATGATGAGGGTCATGGTGATGGTGTTAATGATGATGATGATGATGATGGTGATGATAATGATGATGATGGTGCTGACGACGATGATATTGATGATAGTGACAATGATGATCAACATGATGATGATGATGATGAAGATGATGGTGATGATGATGATGTTAGTAAATCTTTTTTTTTTTAAATAAGATAAAAGAATAGGTATAATTAAATACTTAACTTTCAATATATTTCATCGTCTTCTTCATCCACGTCATCATCTTCTTCATCCATGTCATCAGATCCAGAGTCAACATTGTAAGGATTGGCCATATCATCATCATCATCTAATTCAGTTACACTCATTGTGTCATCATCGTTATAATCTTCATGGGCATTGTCTGCTACATCATCTGATTCAACTATTTCTTGGAAATATTCTACTGGATCATCATCATCACCTAACTCATGTTGATCGTGCTCTTCATCATCATCTTCTTCTTCCAGAAAACCCTCTTCATTACCATCGTCTAGGTTATACTTTACCGTCCTTCCCCTTGGATCGTGTCTCACAACAAATGACCAACCCGCTTTACCTGGAACCTCCGAGTAAAATACCTATTCACATTGGCTTGGAATAACATAGGGCTCCGTTCTTGGCTCAAACAACCATGTATTTACCATGGTAAATCCATTATCATGTTCAATAATAGTTTTATCGGGATCACGTTGATTCAATCGTAACCTGTACCATTTGACAACGAATCGAACTACCTTGAAGGATTTAAAGTCACACTATATAATATCCTCCAAATACCCATAGTATCAATTTTTTGAGAGTTCTGGATGTCTATCACTTCAAGATTAAACATCAGTCACCTCAAAGACTGCAGATATCCCACAATATGATGTTTTCTTTGTTTCATCCATTTTTTTTATCTGATATCTACAACCATTGCAGACCATAGCCGTATAGTGTTTTACCTGCAACAAGTAGTACACGAAAAGATTACACAACGATTCAATAGTTATGTAGCAATACATGGGAAAGAACAACATGTACTTCAAAATGTAATTTGCAAAATAAAAGATTTAGAGTGATTGATTAATATGCTTTCCATTTTATCTTTTAAACCATATGCTAAATTGATTTCCCTTTCTGTAAGATTTCTATCTCCATTGCAATGTGCTTCTTTTACCAATGAAGCCACACCTTCCCATGATATTCCATGACCCGATTGTTCACATCTTTCAATCCATATATTCATCCAGTCAATGATTTTTGTGATGTATAAATGAATTACATCCCATTCTCGACCAACTGCTTGATGACAATCATCATTAAAATGAAATACAAGTGTAAATTTCCTGAACAAAGTATATGCTCTTAATTGATGCAATAAATAGAAAATGCAATTATAATATAAACGATATAATAATCATCCACTAGCTAATAATTACCGTTCACCTTCCTCGATCTATCTTTCCCCTTTAGTTGCTCCCCTTCAAATTTGTTACTGGATTTTAGATCACAAATGCGACGTAAATTGATATTTGACGCTAAAATAGGAAGATATTCACTAACATACAACATGTTTTGGTATACCATATATCCTTCCATCATAGAACCCTCAGCATTTTCTTGTTGTCTCACCAAACCCTTCATAAATTTCAAGTGCCTCTCAACCATCCACATGGACCTTGAGTGCATAGGTCCACACAACTAAATCTCCTCAACTTGGTGTATGAGGTAGTGTTCTTGTGCATTGAAAAATGTCGAAGGTAGATGCTTATGTATTTCACACATGAGACAAGGAATGTCAACCATATACAAGTGACACAAACCAATAACGATATTTAACAAAAAAAAACATTAATTTACATATCATGAAATAGTGCACAAAAAACAAATATAAATTATACGAAGAATTAAAGAAACAGTAAGCACAAGCAACTAATCACTAGTTACCTCATGTATTTACCAAGATTATATATAACTTGTTTGACATTGTTGTCGAAGTTGTCTGGGAGAGAGAGAGGTAGAACATACTGTATCAATATACAAACCACGCCATTTATTAAACAAAGAGTATACAAAAAAGAAAAAAATATATATGCAATAAAATGAAAAAAATAAATTATATGGACATAACAATAATAATTGCCTTGATGAAGACATTCCAATCATGTGTTTTGAACCCCGCAAAATCACCTTTTTGTTATGATATTCTTCAAGTTCGCACAAAATCCAATGGGAAATTTAATTTTATGCATTACTTCTTTGACAACATTGCTTTGTTTCTCTATAAACATCCATGGAATTGAGTTTATATTAACTTGGTCTCCATTGCTATGAAATTGGATGACATCTTTCATTGCATGGTTTCCTTCTTGAATGTCTTTGCAAGCTCTCACAATTTTATCTTTCTCCCTCCTTAGCTCTACTACTCACCATAATGTTTCAGTCACATTCTTTCCAATATGCATTGTATCAAACAAATGAGCAATTTGTAGGTGCTCATAGTAGGGAAACCTGCTGAATTGTATAGGATAACTTTTCATTCCTCGTGGAAACCCATTAATTCCTTCATGATCACAATGGACATCATGAATATTAGTTTATAAATAAATTACATCATAAATCAAATGTGGCTGCTACAGCAAACAACTCACAATAAAAATTAAAATACATAACAATTCATATGCAATGATCCATAAGTACCATGATGACGATTTCTATTATATTGCATCTTCCAAAGGTGAGGTGTCATTCTCCATGGTTTTTGTTGATGTATATGTAACTTCGGAATGTATTATTCTATGTATCTTATGTATTGTAACCCGATGTTATTCCGGGATGTTTCTATTATGTATTTGAGTCATGTGGTCATGCCCCGATGTTCTGATCGGGAGGATTAATAATGTAATCAAGTCATATCAAGTCATTAGGTAAGTCCCCACAGTTTCGGGGAACTTGAGTTATTATACACTAATTAAGGTGTAGGCTCGAGTACTAATTATTAGGTTGATCCTACGTGTGAAAAGGAAATTCAAGTGAACAGATGAATATAAATAGAGAGTGAGAGTCTCTCTATTTATCACATTGTGAAACACATCATTTACTCTCTTAAGTGAGGCGCACTTGTGGAGGAGGAAATATACTGGGACTAGAAGGCCACTGCTGTTGGGAGATCTCTTACTGTTTTGGTGCTGATTTTATCTTAGAGGAAGTTGCGGGGTTTTCTCCTTTATGGTTTCCCCGAGGAAAATATCTTTGTGTCTCTTGTCTCTTGTGATGTGCTTATGTTTTATTGCTGTGCTTGTTATTCTCTCAGTGAAAAGATCCTAAGTTCATAATGCTAGCTTAAAATGTTGAAAACTAACATGGTATCAGAGCTAACCTGAGAAGAAGACATTGTGCAGCTACAGGAACTAGGGCTTCCTAGTTTGTGGATCTTCCTCCACATATTTTCAGCAAAAGTATGCTAGGATGACTCTCCATTGAAGGGTGCATCTTTCTGTCGATGCGGAATTCAATTTCAAACATTTTCAGTTTCGATGTGGAAATTAGAGCTTTCTACAGAACAGGAATTTTTGAGTGAGACCAGCATAGGATTGTTCTCCTCATCAAAACCGAATTTTAGAGACCTGTATCAAGAAATTTGGTTGGGTGAAACTCCAGGGAAGTCAAACCCTAGTTTGACCCTGAGCTAGTAGAAACCCTAAATACTAAAACTGCTAAGTTTTGGTACAGTCGTTATATTCTAATATTGGAGAGGTCTCAGAAGCTGAAAATTACAGGGGCAAAATATAAAATCCTGATGAAGCCTGTGTCCAAAAATCAGACTTAGATTCGCTGTACTCCAGGAGATATGATCTCTCCAAGTTAGGGTTCCAGCCTCTTCCAGAATTCATCCCTGAACAGGACATCTGGGGAGATCTGCAATATCTTGAGCTACAGAGGTCCAAATGGAATTCCTAAAGATTTTCCAGAAAGGGAACGGACTTTACTTTCAGTGGTCCAAATATCAGGCTCAGAAGATGAACCAATGACACGTGGCATGAAGTACAACTTCGCTGTTCTGAACAGTCCTGTAACAGGTCACCTTGGGAAAATGATCATAAATCCAAAATGGTGAAACCAATTCTGATGAAACTTGCGTTTTTGGATCAGGGACATGCTAGGTTACCTCAGTGTGAAATTTTAGACACAGAGGAGCATTAATTTCGGATATATCACAGAAACAGTAACAGGAATTTCTACAGAAGAAATTGGAAAATTAGGGCTTCCTGTTCCGGGAGCTTCCCTCCACTGTTTTCAGAAAAGGAGTACATTGGACAGCTCCATTTGAAGAGATCTATCTGTTTATCCAATCAGATCTAAAATATTCCAAGTTTTGAAAATTAGGGTTTCTGTGACAAACCCTAGATCAGCGAACTCCGGGACAAGGACGGACACCTCAAATCGGTAAGATCTAATCCTTTGCTATTTCCATTTGAGGTTCTCATTTCAATATGATATATCACATCAGCTTGGTAACAAGCTTGGGGAATTTGAAAACTTCCAAGCCTGGAAGTATCTGATCTCTCTGAAGAAATTGGATTGGACACCTACCTAAGTATAGATGTTCCAGTTTCAAAGGGAGACGAGGTTAGAATCCTTTCACAAGAAGAACTTGGTCAAGGCCAAAGAAGACATTATGCTCATGCTGCAGAGGATGATGAACCATCCAGAAAGAGATACATATATGAAAGTGAATATTCTTCAAGCAAGGATGAATATGTTCTGATATCATCTCTCATAGGTAACGTTACTCATGGAAGTGATGATTGGCTTATAGACAGTGGGGCTTCCAAACATATGACGGGATTCAAGGAATCCTTTTTAAGACTATCAGAACATGAATAAC
>LPNX010488404.1:7305-76760 GCA_001517045.1 Pseudotsuga menziesii | reverse complement strand
TTACATCCATGTGATGTACCTCCCATTGCTTTGAAGCTGCAATGGCTAAGGCTAGCCTGATGGAGTCCATCTTTGCCACTGGTGCAAAGGTATCATTGTAATATATGCCATGAACCTGTGAGTAGACCTTGGCTACCAATATGGCCTTGTACTTCAAAGGTGAACCATCAGCAGCAAATTTGGTCTTGTACACCCACTTACACTGAACTAGCTTCCTCCCTGGGGGAAGATCAACCAGCTCCCAAGTGTTGCTCTTCTGGAGTGAGCTGAACTCTTCCTTCATGGCTGCTTGCCATCTTGGATATCCTACTACATATTCATATGTCTGAGGATCTGATTCCACCATTAGATAGCATTTCTCAGCAAACATAGGATCCTTCATGCACAGAGCACTCTCAAATTGAGATCTAGTCCTCCTAGGATCATTAGGATTTCCAGCTAGCTCTCCAGCTACATGAATGGTATTGGCTGCCCACTTTGGCCTTTTAGGCCTGTTAGGATCTGCAATAAACACATCACTATCAGACATATCAGAATCAGCATGTTCAACAATCTCTTCACTTACATTCATAGGTTCTGGTGGTGAAGAGGCTTCTCCAACTTCCACTGCTGCTAGGGGTTCTTCTTGAAACTGAACACACCTTTTGATGAAGGATTTGTTTGTGCTCAAATTTATCAGCTTGTACCCTTTTGAATCTTTAGAGTACCCAACAAATAGACACTCTTGGCTTTGGGGCTGCAAATCCTTTCTCTTTTCTGTTGGAATTCTAGCCCAAGCCCTTGAGCCAAAAAATCCTGAAATGGGTCACATCTGGCTTGTGCCCACTCCATGCTTCGAAAGCAGTCATACCATCAAGTTTTTTATGAGGCACCCTATTCTGGATATAGGCTGCACAGTTTATAGCTTCGGCCCAGTACTTTGGTGGCAAAGTCTTAGCCTCCATCATGCACGTTGCCATCTCCTTCAGTGATCTGTTCTTCCTCTCAGCAACACCATTCTGTTGTGGTGTGTAAGGGATAGAATGTTGCATCTGAATACCTGCATCTGCACAATATTGAATAAACTCAAACTTGACATACTCACCACCATTGTCAGATCTGAGGACCTTGAGTTTCCTCCCAGACTGGTTTTCAACCAAAGCCTTAAAGACTTTGAAGAGGCCAAAAACTTCAGACTTGTGTTTCAGGAAGTAAACCCAGCAATACCTGGAAAATTCATTTATGAAAGTCAATGCATATTTGGCTTGACTCATGGACATATGAGGGAATGGGACAGCAACATCACTATGGATCAACTCAAGAGGTGCAGAGGTTCTCTCATGACTAGCTCTCTCAAATTTATGCTCTGGGTGTTTTCCTAGGATGCAACCTTGGCAGACTCCTTTGGAAAATTTTATCTTTGGTAACCCTATGACCATCTCTTTTTCACTACGATCAGAAAGATACTTGTAATTTAGGTGGCCAAATCTTTCATTCCAAAGCTTGCTTGCCTCATTAGCATGAATCAGAAGGGCAGAGTGGTTTGAGTAGGGTAGGAAGTGTGAGAACATGTATACCTTCGAAGTATTATTTGCAACTCCTTTTGCAATGACTTTACCACTTGAGATCTCTGTGATCTCAACTTCATCAAGGGAGAATATGACCTTCTTTGGAGACCCAGTGTGGGTCATCTGATACACTGATAAGAGGTTAGAGGCAAGACATGGAACATACAGCACATTGCTGAACTGACCATGATCAAGATCAATCCTCCCGTTGCCAAAACTTTCAATGAGAGAGTCATCTACCAGTACTATTGGTGGACCTTTCGACATGTCAAGTGAGGTGAATGCCTCCTTGGTCGAAACCATATTTCTTGAAGCTCCAGAATCAATGATGAAACTAGGTGAGCTTGATGTGCCAGCAACCAATGCATGAACTCTCTCTCTATCTTCTGAACTTGATCCTCCTTCCCTCTTCTTTGAGCTGTCTGGAAGAGAGATGCCATTCTTCTCCAGGAGTTGGGTTAGCATGTCTATTTTCTTCTTCATGCAGGAGCTCTCAGTATGATTTCCCTTACTGTAGTATGCGCACTTGCTCATTTCTCCTTTGTTTTTCTTCTTCTGGTAGTTCTTCTTGGAACCTTGAGGCTCCTTTGGAGACTTTTTATTGTCTCTCTTTTTCTCAGGTGGCTTTTTAGCTTTCTTTTTGCTTTTTTAATCCACCCTCAAATCTCCAGCAACCAGAGCTTGGTCTTTGGAAGGTTTGATGGTGCCCATCATCACCAGTTTGTCTTGTTCTTGTGTGAGAGATTCCATGAAATCTGCAAGGCTAGGCATCTTCCAGGTTTGAGCTGTCAACTTTGTGGAATAGAAGGTCAAAAAAAACACTGAATAGTCAGGGCCAAGCTTCAAGAGTATGGCCAAGATGAGCTGATCATCCTTCTTTTTGATCCCACATTGTTTTAGCTGCAAAACAAGTGCTTTGAACTTGGAGAAATAGAGTTGCAGGGATTCAAATCTATTTGGACTCAGGGAGATTAGTTCATTTTCAATTTGATGTCCCCTCATCTCATCTGTCTTTCCAAAAATATAAACAAGATTCTCCCATACTTCATTCGGTGATGTCAATCCATCAAGATGGAAAAGGAGGTCTCTGGATATGCTCAGACACAAGAGACCATAGGCCTCATCCCTCCTGTTGTGCCATTTTATCTTCTCTGTAGCTGCATTGGGCTCTGCTTTTGTTGCCATAGTCACTCTGTAGAGGCCTTTCGCTCTCAATAGTATCTCCATCTCTGCTTTCCATTCAAAGAAGTTAAATGGAGTCAAGATGATCTTCTGAGATTGATCCATAGATCAGAAATTGTCCCAGCAGTCTGTAGAATGCTCCCAGTCAATGATGTCGAACCTGCAAAACAAATTTGAAGGAGAGAAATTGATCTACAAAGGATCTGATACCATGTGGAAATTGAACCTAGTGATAGAACAATTACACTCACAACAATTATCAATTGTACATGCAAAATCACTCACAAAAGAGACTGAATATGGAGCTGAACACTAAACTGTATTAAATCAATGTACAATAGCCAACCCTGTGAAGTCATAGGCTGCCACAATAAATAGTTACATAAGGGATTCGAATGCATGAGGAGGCAATTCGAATCTAGTCAAAAGCAGGCTTACTAAATATAACCAAATCCCCCATAGGTGCATAAAGCAGTT
This sequence comes from Pseudotsuga menziesii, assembly GCA_001517045.1. Classification (NCBI taxonomy): domain Eukaryota; kingdom Viridiplantae; phylum Streptophyta; class Pinopsida; order Pinales; family Pinaceae; genus Pseudotsuga; species Pseudotsuga menziesii. Next base: position 73,554 of record LPNX010488404.1, on the reverse strand, counting down.
TCCAAAACTGTCAAGGAGCTCACGAATTGGCAAAAGCACTTAGGAAAGCTAAAATTTAATGGAAGGACAACTCATACATGATTTTCATAGGAGAAAAGAGTGGAGGATGTGGAGGACAAAAAACTAGTTAACCTCACCTAGTCAAACTTTCCCAATTGCCTTAAAGCACTGAAAAAGCAGGCAATAAAGCAGAAAAAGTAGAAGGGCGCTAGGAAGGCCAGGAATAAAGCAGATTTGATTCTATGAGGTTTCCCAAGCGCTCCATGAGTCAAAATTAGCAATTTTGACCACTATGGATGTGTAGATGACAACTTGCATAAGGTGGAACATGGAAACTAGGAAAATAAGACAAAAATGGATTAATTAATGTCTAAGGTGGCTAACTATGGGTTGATTATTCTAACAACCACACCACCCAAGGAATCCTTTACATACACACAATCCCTGTCAGGTCCATTCATGCACAAAAAATCATTCTAGATTGATTTGCTCTTGTTTTTCCTTTTTGTGCGACCCAAGTCTCTCAAAAACCCTAAACAGGAGCGACTGAGTCACTTCTATCTGCTGAACAGGAGAGACTAAGTCACTTCTATCTGTTGAATAGTTGTGACCCGAGTTGCACCTGTCTCCTCGATAGGTGTGACCGAGTCGTTCCTGTCAGCTTGATATGAGCAACCTGGGTCTCTTCTTTTCCCTTAGAAAAGCATGACCCGGCCCCGAGAACCCTCTAATCCTTACACAGGCCCCAAGATGAGCAATAACATAAAGTAAACCAGTGAAAAAAATGGGTTCGATGAGTTCTCTCACCTGCAAGTCACAAATCAAAAAAACGTTGGTCCAATCGAAAGAAATCAGTAGTTGAGTTCTAGGGTCATCCACTCCAAATCAATACTGACTAGTGAAAATGACACATGTCATGCAGCCCCCCTATTTATAGGCCTCCATTTGGTCTAGTTTTTATTTTGTGCACCACAAAGTCATTCTGAGTCCATTTGAGACATCGTTCACACAACCGGGTTCGGTTTTCTTCCCTTTGTCTTTTGACGAGACTCTCATCTCATTCTCTCACTATGGTTTTCTGGTCCATTTCCTGGAAGTCACCTCGATTTGTGTTTCATAACATGAATCTCCCATTGTATGTATTGGCATGTTCATGAGCCATCCACTCCATCCATACTGCACAGTTGGCTATATTTCACCACCATCCATCGTCCCGCAAGGGGTCCCAATGGTGTTCTTCATTTATTCCTTTCAGCCATGTTCACAATATAACCTATTTCCATATATTGAACACTTCCCCCTTGCTTGATTTACCATTACAATTTTTTTAGGTAAGCTCTTTTCTGACTCCCAAAAGAATGAAAAGATTGTCGAGCATGCTTGCTTCCTTTCACATTCATTAAATTATTTGAAAGGGAGTTTATGCAGCCTCATTTATCTCCTTTTTCAGACTATATAGACTATGATAAGAAAAGGACCATTCTGGTACATTCGAGCCAAGAATGTTTCCCTTTGTATCCTTTTATGCTTTCTTGAATATTTGGACTGTACTTTACAAAAAAACTCATCATAGGTTTTATTTAAGCTCTTTTCCATCCTTCTCATCAAGAAAATATTTCTAAGAAAACTTGGTTTCATTCATGCTCGTAACATTATTTGAATGATTATTCAGTCAAAATACGTTTAACCTTTTCCGACCTGGTTAGACTACCAACAGTAAAGAAGTCTCCCTTCCCCCAAAGGTTGGGAGGTCTCTCCTTTGTATATTTTTATCCTTTTTCGAGATTAGGAGACTATTAATGAAAAAGAGACCACACTAGAGTCTTCTTCATATTTTTATACTCTCTAAAAATGAAAACACCATCGAGCATTTACTTTCTCAGACTCACTAAAAATACACGAGATTGTGACATATCGAGCTTACTTCTATCCCTTCTTCGTGCCCCTTAAACTATGAATAAGGCCCAAAAGGTGTCTTTTGGTGCCACTACATATGATATCACAGTATGGCATCTTCCCCCCATTAGGTCACCTTTTTTAGAGTATTGTGCGATCAGTCTTCCTTGGATCCCCTGGATACCACTAGTTAAGTTACATCCCTCGGTATTTCCCATTTGCAATACTACAGCTATGATCCCTCTCCCATGAGTCAGTTTCATTTGTTTCCAGGTCAGCCCTGTCATCATACTATGAACAAAGAAATTTTGAGTCCCTCATACTCCCCTCCCTCCCTTCCACCATTCAGTGTGTCAGTCCCCAAATTGTGTCGCATATTTGGTTACACCCCTCGTGCTTCTAGTCAAGGACACATCATTTCCTTGATTAGTTGCAGGTCTCCCTATGTCAACATTAGCACGTCTATTCCAAAGGATAGATCCAGAGGTCCCTGTATCCTATTTTCATCCACCTCATCGATGAGTTCCTTGGACCACTTGCGAGGATTCATTAGTGCCTTTCAGGTTGGTTGTGTCTCACGTGCTTGACTTTAGCTACATCATCGCACCGTTGAGATTCGTACAGGGTATTGGTCCATTCATTATTTGTTTGAAGATCTTGGTTTTCAACTGACTCTAGCACATTGGTGATTCTACCTATGGGACCCATGCAGTCTCATGTCCCTTGTGATTTTTGGGCTACGTTGGTGATAGTGTTTGGGAGCTCCTAGTAATATGCTTCCATATATTGCCAATACTTGATGCTATATATTGTACCATGGAGACTCTGACTCTCAATCATTGAGTCCCTCCAGTTATGTACAATTCTAGATCTAGTAGATCATTAGTTGTTATGATATTGTATTCCATGAGAATTCCATTGTTAGGCTATGTATCAGTTCTTTAGATCAGCATTATATTCAGCCTCCCATTGAGGCCACTATTATGTATCATCATTTGTATATGTATTGATCGGCTCCCATGTTTTGATCCTTGATCCCATTATTTATTCTCTTGATACTTTTATGAGCATGGGTATGCCCTCCTCGTCCATATACATGTCACATATTATATGTATCTCATCCATTTTTTAGAACTAATAATAAATAACCAAAATCCATCGTAGTTCGAACAAGGAAGCTCCACTTCTCTATGGGTCTCTCCAGTCTCTCCACTGTTGTCACCATTATTCCCATGATCCTATGATGTCTATTGTCCATATGATGAGCTCTTGCCGTCACACATTAGGGGGCAATCTGTTAACACTAAAAAGTGTTCACCTAGCTCTCCATGGTCTAAACCATATCCATACACCATATTTCCCTTACTTTTGAGCTTCACAATTGTATTTCCACAAAAAATTGTCCAAAACAACATTATTCCTTCCCACAAATGAAGGGATGATGAGCGATTATTATGGTTTACCCTCACTCTCTCCCAAAAAGGGATCAAAAACCCTAAAAAGGAGAAAGGTTCAAAATACCACAGATAAATACCATGGGTCATCACCTTGGGTCAAAAAAACCTAGGACGATACTATAAATACATTGTGAATGGCTCTCCCAAAACACCTTTTCATTCACATGTGGTTATGTTGTGTCATTTTTCTCTCATATATACCACATACTTTCCTATCATTATTCCCCTTTCCATGCCATTTCCCATAGTGTACGTTGATATTTCTTCGTACCCACTTTGGATCCATCCCCCATTTGAAAACTGTCAGTGGAGACGACTGGAGAACCAACCCGTGGAGCTGTAGAACCACTTCCAAGGATGACTACAGTGGCCCATCTTGTAGGAAAAAGGTGTGTTTATTTTGTGTTTCTTGCACTAGTTAGTTGATATATATGTTAAAACCCTAAAATATCTTCTTTCATTTGTTATTGTTGTTTCTATATTTGTTTCATTTTTTTTATTCCATTGAACTCTTCCTTATGCTCTGTACAAGCTAAGGTTGGTGCATCTACATGTATCCAAGGAGAAATCCCCACTACATGGCTCTAGAAAATGACTAAGTCTTAGCCCTAATGGGTGTTTTTCACCTTGATACCCTGTGGGAGTAAATGAGCCTTACAACATACAATGGATGAGTGTTCATCTCTTAGCCATAGACTAGTTTTGATTTTATTTACAGTAGTGTCTAAAGACACTTTTGTTTTGGTGGCAGGGCATTCATTTAGAATAAATTGAAGCTCTAATCCCTTAGTGTCTAAAGACACTTTTTTGGTAAGACTACTTGTGTTCAAGACATAGATATAGACCATCCCTATGACAAGCATCACATAAACCAACACTGAGATACAATTTAGATACAGATACCTATTCCAACATAGGGGTGAAGGTGGGGGGAATCCTAGATTCCACTAGTCAAGTTACAAGTCAAGGTTAATCAATCAACAAGGGAAGGCAACAGACGAATGGAGACAATAAAGATGGTGCCAAGACTAGAAAGTTGTGTCCCTAAATGGAAATAACTAAATACATACTAGAGTTAGGGAAAGTCCAATGAGTATACAGAGGAATCTCTTGGACATAACAGCTAGATCATTTCTATGTTAGATTCTAAGTAAAACAAAAATAAAGTATCACCAACATACAACCACTATCAACTAATTATCACTGATAAAATAGACAATAGAGCAACATCAAAATCCATATGCACAAAACCATAATACCACATGGGTCATATACATGCACTGGATCTTAAACAAATCTGGCAATCACTGAAACAACTATTGCTACTACATATCATGGGCACAGTAACAATATATGCTCTGGATCATGAAAGAATGGATAACTCAGTCATTGAATTTGGGGTCATGAGGCTCATTCATGGCATAGAACTGGTCAATATAAATACTTTGGATATGGTGAAAGTGGGAGATCATCAACCGATGGCTCATCATTTGATGATCTCATAGTAGAGCACTAGCTCAAAGAACTGATCAGTACTACTCGGGAACAAAAGTAGCACAACTACTATATATGTTACAATAGGTTCATTATTGCATTTTTCTTCTTCTCTCATTCTATCATTAGAGGAAATTTCAACTCAAAATGGGCCTCCTAAGGAAAAATAATAAAATAATATTTATTAATTTTGGAGGAAGAAAAAGAAACTACTTTTTTGTTCATATTTTCAACATATCTCCCTGTGTTTTTACTCAAATTTTGATTGGGAGAGCTCGTTGGATTCATAATTAAATTCCGCATCCAATGAGTACCCACTCGACATCCTTTTGACGGGCCCCACTACCCAAAAAACAAGAAATACATGAAAAAACATGATGATCATCATGTTTTTTCATGTATTTCTTGTTTTTGGGGTACAGGGGTCCATCAAAAGTATGAATTGTGGGTACTCTATGGATCCAGAATCAAATTATGCATCCAACAAGCTCTCCCGATCAAAATTTGAGCAAAAACACAGGGAGATATGTCGAAAATACAAACACAAAAAGTAGTTTTTTTTTATGATACCTATCCCCAAATTTATATTAAAAAATTCTTTAAGAGGTGCTCCCATTTTTTATTTTAAGGCATCTTGATTGGCTAATACATGATGACATGGAATTTGTATTATTTTTGGAAGGCCTATTTTAAATTTAAATTTCCTCTAATGAGTATGCTTGAATGTTGTTGTGTTGTATATTATGTCGGGTTATGCATACAATTTATAACTATTTCTATGTAATTCCATAGACTACAACACCCTGCGAGGTACAGTAATTTGTGAAGCTGTTGTTTACCTATTCACTCGCATTAGTTGTTCTTAAATTGTGTATTTGATGTCGAGATATTTGCTTTTCTTGAAGGGCCTTATAGGCCAAAAACATATCGAATTATTTTCTCTTAATTTTTAGAAAGTAAACCCAAGTGTATATAAACAAGTCATTGATGAAGTACTTAAAACCAAACAAAGAGGTAAAAGGAAGCATACCGCACAAATCATTGTAATCAAGTTGCAAGGGGGACAAGGCGTGGCAACGGTCATATTTGTCAAAATTGTCCTGTTGGTGTTTGTCAAGAACACACTTGGGAAATACACCATTTATGCAAGAAATGAGAGGAATACCAAACACCATTTTCTAATTACATAGTTGTTGCAATTAGTGATAGTTTAAATGACCAAATCACTCGTGTCAAAGTTTTATCAATTCATTGCTACAAGCAATAAAAATTAGGGAAATGGTGATGACCCAAAGTTGTTAAATATGTACAACCTATTAATATCATGAACAATTCTAGTTGCTAGGACATTCTTGGGATCTTTTAAATTATTGATTACAACCTAGTGAGGTGTAAACTTCACAAAATTATCTTCACCCGGATGAATTATTTGATATATTAATAACAAATTGTAGCAAAGACTTGGAACACACAATACATCTTTGAAATAACAATAATCTGTTTGTATTGTTCTATATCCTATGGCACTAAGAGATCTATCATTGTCAATAAATACTTGTTTGGTATTATATTCATTTAGAAAAAAAATGGGTTTATCCTTATCCATATGATAATATGCTCCAAAATCAATGAGCCACTCATTACAAGAAGAAGAAGAAGAAGAAGATGCTTTAAAGTAAAAACCAAAAGCATAAAGTACATGTACATGAGAAGAAGAGCTAGAAGAAAAATCAAGAACGATTTTCATTTTTTTTATAGGAAACAAAACATACTTTATATTTTGAGAAGAAAATGAAGTGCATTCTTCAGATTCCTGCAAGCATAACAAACATCCAAGTACTATAGAAATACATTAGAAGAAACAACACCAAAAATAGGTCATTTACTTGTTGTTGTATTTCTAACTTTGGAATATATTCTGATGTATATTATTATTGTATATTGTTGTACCCCCATTTGAGATGTGTTTCCCTCCTTTCGAGATGTCATTATTGTCTATGGTCATTGAGGTAAAGTATTTGTTGTAAGTTTGGGCAGTAGTCCCCAACTCAAATATTGTAAAATGTATTTTTAGGTCCCTATAGGAGAAGTCGGCCGAGTCAAGTTGTAAGGTCAATCACATGAAGGGTATGAATAGGGAGGTTTCCTACCTCATTTATATACGCACTCACTGACTCAAGTTTGCATGAGAAGAGAGATAAGATCAAAGAGGAGAGAGAGAGAGAGAGAGAGAGAGAGATAGTTGTGGAATACTTCTTATACTTGGGTTTTTACATCTTGTGATATTACCTTAGTTCCAAAACTTTTCTTAAGGAACTTTGCAGAGTTTTTTCCTTTATAGTTTCCCCGAGGAAAATCTTTGCGTCTTGTGTATCTTCTTTATCTTGTGCATCTTGAATATTTTGTTGTGATTGTTATTATTTCAAATAAAGATCCTAATCAATTTGAATAAGACTAGAAAAAATAACATGGTATCAAATCCTCTAAGAAAGAAGGCACTGTGCAGCAATAGAAACTAGGGCTTCCTAGTTCAAGGTCTTCTCTCCACAGATCATCAAGAAAAGAGAGTTAGGACAACTCGCCATAGAAGGGCGCATCTTTTGGTGGAAGCAAAATAAAATTTGGGGAAGTTTCATTTTTTTACTGGGAGACACAATGGGAAGAAACTAGGGAATCAAGTTTTGGAGGCCTTGAGCCACATATTTTTAGAAAAGTTCCTTACTATAATGACCCAGTTTGAAAATTTCAAACAAAGGCATAAATTGGGGCAAAATGGTATTAACTAGTTTTGACTCTAGGGGAATCGAATGGAAAAATGAGGTATCGAATTTGGTATAGACTGATATGGTGAGTCTTAGGACCACTTAATGGACTCTCTGGTCACTTTATAACATTTTATAGGCATGTACAACTCTATTTGGGGTCATTTGCAAAAATGGAAAAATTACTAGTAAATTGTGGTTAAATTCCCCCTAGGGTGTGAGCATAAATGGATTCCCAACTCATGTGAAACCCTCCCAAATTGACAAAAAGAGTATGTGGAATGATATTATACTTAATTTAATTTCATTACGTGAAAAAATAATTTCTTCAAATAGAGTTATAAAGCTTCACATTCGAATGCATATTTTCAGTGTTATTGCTTAAGGGAATGATAGTGAAAGCTTAACTTCGACTCATAAAATGAATATCAAATGCTTCATAACAGATAATTATGGTTATATACCATCAAAATAACATAAATACCCCACTAAAAATCATTTAACATCATAGAAACCACTCAATACAAATCATATAAACAACTCCTTCGAAATGGAAACCAATACATGGAAACTAGTCAAACCATAGCTTGAAAATGTGGAAATTTTTGCATATGTATTTCTGCTAATTCAACTTACAGAGAGTATGAGGAAAATATTATAGATCCAAACATCATTCACCCATGCTTAGGAATCAAATCAACTCAACACAACAAAGTGCAAGCATCATTCACACTAGTGCGCCTTCATATGGAAACATGGGGATTGACAGGTAGGGGATGAGAGAATGGGGGAAGATATATATATATATATCAAACTGTAGAATCCTCCTATATGCAATAACAAAAATCCATTAATCTCCAAATTATAGGTCATATTGGCCTCTCTAATATCCAATTTGGATGATAATCTAACTCCCTTGAAATTGTCTCACTAGTAGGGAGAGTGAGAAATCATCGTGCAATGGACAAGCTAGTGCTTTCCAAAATTCCCAAGGAAAATTCTCAAATGATCCAAAATCCATTCTCCTTCCTCATGAAATAATTTTATAACTCTCATAAGTTCCTCCAAGTTTTAACTCCCTCCCATAGCCTTCCTCCAATTCATCCTTGATGTTTAGTAACCCCTATGACACTTGTCCTTCTCCTCATCCCTCAATCTTCCTCCAAATTAGAATTGCTGCTACCAACCCTCAAGTGCAGCCTCTTGGTGGCTATTTTTAGGCCTGAAATTTCATATTGTCATATTTCTGCAATCAAGTATGATTTTTTCATATAATATTCTATCATTGTTGTCATAAAACGCAGGGAATCTCTCTCCAAGTGGCACATAGTTTCTTCCTAGTATCTTCGTCTTCCATGGGAAGTTATTCCTATTCACCTATTTGAATCCTTGGGCTCATAACATGTTAATTTACACCTCTTCACCTTCCAAGAATGTTCGATTGCTCATAATTTTGAATTTCGGGTTAAGTCATGACAAGTGTAAGGAAGAATCTATCCACCTAAGGTCTCCATGAACCTCTAAGTGTATTCATGAACCAATGCCACTTTATTTTCTCCATATTTATTATTTGTATTACAAAATTTAATGTGTGTATTGTAAACTAAGGTTTTCTTGGGTCTAATAAATCCCTCATTGCAATATTTAATTCCTCCTCCCCAACCTAGGAAACTAGTAGGTGGGTGAAACATTGTTAACTCGTAGTCTCATTGGGATGGGGACATGACAATCCTCCCCAGACAATATTGCTTGTCCTCAATCAATGCCATGTTTGGATTCTGCAAAATTTGTTCATATTCCCAAGTGGCTTCCTCACTAGGAAAATCCTTCCATTGTACCAAGTATTCTTGTATTGTTCTGCTCCTTATCCTTCTTTCCCTTGTTTTCAATATTTTGTCTGGAATGAGAACAAGTTGTCCTGCATCATCCAAGGGAGGTAATATATATGAAACTGATATATGTTAAATTATAAAATTCTTTAGAGATGAAACATGAAATACATTATTAATTTTACTTCCTATTGGAAGCTCCAATTCATAGACCAATTCTCCAATTTTTCGAATCACTTTGTAAGGACCATAAAACCTTGGTTTGAGATTTTCTGACCCTTTACCCTTTATGTTGGTTTGTTTGTAGGGATGCAACCTCAAAAATACCAATTCATTCACTTGGAAGTGCCTCTCGAGTCTATGTTGGTCTGCATTATTTTTTGGTTGATTTTCGGCAACCTGCAAGTTACCTTTTAAAACCTTTAAAATTTCTTGACTTTATTCAATCCAATCCTTAGCCTTTGGAGCTCTACTATCACCAAAAATGTGTTCAATAAAAGTGGATTCAGCATAACCATAAATTTCTTTGAAAGGATACATGCCAATCGACATATTAAAAGTAGTATTGTAGCAAAACTCACCCAAATACAACCATTTGATGCATATTTTTCGTTTCCCACTAACATAGTTCCTCAAGTAGCCTTCCAACCATTGATTCACCCTCTCTATTTTTCCATTATTTTATGGATGATATCTTGTTCTAGGTGTCAAATTTGTCCCCACCATTTTGAATAGTTATTTCCGAAATGCACTTAAAAATTTGTTATGTGTGTCACTAAGAATGCTCTTGGGAAGCCCATGCAATTTGAAAACTTCTTTAAAGAATAGTTCATCCACTTGTGCAGCAGTGAAAGTGGTAGTTACAGAAAATAAATTAGCAAATTTAGTGAGTCTATCCACCACTACAAATATGCAATCCTTACCGAGTACCTTGGGAAAACCAGTGATGAAATCCATGGAAATGCTCTCCCATTTTTGTTCTGGAATAGGAAAGGGGTGTAGGAGGATAGTTGGGTGAGTGTGATCCACTTTGTTTTGCTGACATATGGGGCATTCACTAACATATTTCAGAATAAAATCCTTCAACCCTTTCCATGAGAATCCTTCCCTCAACATTCTATATGTTTTGAAGAAACCAGGGTGATCCGCTAGAGGAGAATCATGAGCTCTCTTTAAAACTTTCTCCTTCAAACTCGAACCAGGGACCAAATAGATTATATATTTGTAGTAGGTGATTCCTTCCAACACCTTATACCTATCATCATGGTTAGTCCCATCAAAAATATCACAAGAAAACTTATCCTTGGCATATTCTACTTCTAGTATAGCATTCCAATTTTCTGCAACATCCATTAGAGAAATAGAAGGTCTTCTAGATAAGGCATCGGATACCACATTATTCTTGCCCTTCATATATTCAATATCAAATCCAAATTCTTGAATATTACTCACCAATTTTTGTTGCCTTTCACCTTGTGAGAGAGGGAGTACCTTAAGTTGTTATGGTCATTTTTTACCACAAACTTGTTTCCCACCAAGTATTTCCTAAACTTGATCAAAGCATGCGTGAATGTAGAATCATTCATTTAAGGAATATATGCAAGAAGAAGGATGATCTCTTTCAGCATACTCTGGAAATAATTCACACAAGAAGAATCTTGGCTCATAACAGGAGAAGAGAATACAGGAGCACTAAATATCAAGCTCTCACAGTCCACACCAAAAGAAAGAAGGAGAACCACCATCACAATAAGAGGAAGGACCATTATAAGAAAAGAAAAAAGAAGTTCAGCAAAGATCCTTCCAACATTCTATGTTATACTTATGGTGAGAAGGGACATTACTCCAGATATTGACCCAGAAACAAAGGCTCCTTCAACAATACATCAAATAAGAAGAGACATCGTTCTCACACCACCGAAGATGATGAACCAACAATAAAGAGATTCAAAGCAAGAGAGGATTCCTCAAGTGATAAAGAATATGTACTTATCTCAACACTCACAGGCACTATCTCGGATGGAAGCAATGATTGGCTTGTGTATTTTGGGGCATCCAAACATATGACGGGATACAAAGAATCATTCATCAATATGTTTAAGCATGAATCACCTCACAAGGTGAAACTTGGGGATGATTATCAATATCCCATAAAAAGAAGTGGAGAAGCTTCAAACAAGATAGATTCCATAAAAAAAATTAATATGAAATACGTGCTATATGTTCCAGGATTGAAGAAGAATATTCTCCCCATATTTGCACTAGATGCAAAGGGAATAAGATTTGCATCTATTGATGGTCAAGTCCTAATGTGTCCAAAAGGAAAGACAATAGATGATGCAACTTTGATTGGAGAGCAAGAGGGAGGCTTGTACAAGTTGAAGGGTAAACCTGAACAAGCATTAGTTCATGAATCCATAGAACCAAGTGAACTGTAGAAAAGAAGGCTTGCACATGTGCATTATAGAGCACTACAGATTGTAAGTAAAGCAATTTCAAGAGTTCCGTAAATCCAGACAAAACATCCATCTCAGTATTTGGATAAGAAGGGATGGAGTTGTGACACTCGGTATAGAATACTTACTCAAGCATGAGTAAGACCGACAAAAATTCCCAGAATTGGATGATGAAGTAGAACACGTTGTCAGAGACTCCAGTTATTATTGCAAGGAGATAAGGATCAAGAGAGAGTCCACCCACTAAACAAACAAAGATAAGTATTTAATTGTCATTTCCTATATATCTAGTTACTTAAATGATATTGTTTAGTTGATGTATGGATGTGTTATCTCTCTGTAATTTTCCTATGGTTTTTGTAAGAAGTCACAGGGGTAACCATTTCAACCAACCTTTAGACTGTATCCTAGCCGATATAGTCAGAAAGGGGTCTCTCTTCTCACAGAAGCATTCACATATACATATGGCTTTAAACAAGCGTGTAGAAGGCTAGATTTATGCTGGTAACAGAGTGATGTGTAGATTAAATATTGAAAGACAGATAAATAATAAACCATTAGGCGATGGATTCACATCCTGAAAAATTTAAGGACATTACAGCATGTAATGAAAATGGGTTTCTCTTCTGTATTATGAGGCAAAGTAAGCGCAGCATTCATTCAAATTAGATTTAAAGTGATGGTAGGCAGAAATAAGGGAAGTGCCCAGTGAAAAATAGAGGCATCTATCAAGGATGAATCTCTAAGAACACCTTCAGTTGAAAAATAACAAAGGGAAACAACTAAAACAAAGAACCTATCAATGGATAGCTATTACAATCACATTATAAATACGATTTCTGATGCAGGAGAACTTAACTGAAAGTGAATTCCTTGCATACTAATCTAGAAATGTATTGGCAGAAAATAATATACATGAAAATGGCATAACATAGAATACGAACTAAACATAGACACGTGATGAATCCCATAATCGTCGAGAAGTGTTTTCATTACTACTCCCAAAAATGTTTGTAGAGCTACAATACTGCCACTGAGGCCACAAAAAATGAAATTCAATCCAACCTCAATCCTACGTTGAGGAGGTTCTATTTATAATGTAAATTACCCTCGAGATACATCCCGAAACAAGGTATCAAAAATGGTTACAAATTTGTGGAATCAATCCCGAATCGGTATAGTACATTTTGACGACGGTGAGGTGGCAAATTCACCATATCTTTATATAAAATGATAAACAACGAATATTGAGCATGCTCGACAAAACTGGTAAGGTGGCGGCTGGAGATTGTGCTTGTTTGTTGTGATAGTGATGACTCAGAATATTCCTACCGGCCTTGCGCTGACTCGGTTTGGCTTGTTCCTCCCCCTGGTGGGGCATGCAACAGATACCTAGTCCTCCCGAACCTCTTGATTGTGTTCCACTGATATGGAGATGGAAGTTCCACTGTGGACATTTTCCTAGCTAAGACACGTAGTTCGAAGTGGTCTTGGTAGCAAAAAATTTGTAGGGGGACACATGCTTCTTTGAACGGGAAGAGTATTTCAAACTCATTCGCCAAGTTGTCCACTATTATCCCACCTATCAATGACTGAGTCATATCTGCAAATTTCAGATGGTCTAGCCTACACGCAATCAAATTTTCGTGGTATTCCACCTTAGTCAACATAGCACCCCCTTTTCACGATAAGAAGGGAATCCCTTTCTTGAATAAGGGGTCGAAATATTCAATAAACCGTTCCACTTGGTGAGCCAAAACGTTCATCTTCTCTTGTACTGTGTCCATGTGGTGGTGCTTATTTATCACCTTCCTTTACCACGTCATGATGGGGATCTATCTTTAATATTATCTTCCTTTAGGCCACTCTCTGACAAGTGGCTCAAGAAGTCAATAGCATTGTTGGCATACTTGATCGGTTTTTTATTTAGATTTTCCCTTGACAATGTCATCGCCTTCTTGGATGAGTAAATCGCCGCTTCTTTGTCTAGAATATAGTCTAGGTAAGGCCTAAAATTAATTTCTTCCTCAATAATAGCATCCCAAATAAGGTGCTTCACCCCCTGAACCTGTAATTGTCCTATCACGTGCTTGGTCAACTTGTCGTTCTTGGTCTTTAGCTCCTGACATTTCGCCTCCCAAGCCTGAGATTTGGCTTCCTAGGATTGATACTTTGTCTCCCAGTCTCATCTTGCTTTCTCTTTTTGCACCCCCATGTCTTCCAGGACTTTTTTCTACTATCTCAGCCTAGTCAACTCCACATTCTTTAAACTCACCTGAGACATAGCCTGTACTATGGCATGCTCACCTATTTGAACTACGGGGACTACCATCCTATTTTCCAGCTCCTTCTCCCTCTCCTGTCATTTCCTCTCTATCTCATCAAGTTCTCCTTTCAAGCTCTTCTCCATGTCTACTGCTGAAGTCATGTCCTCCTTCCATTGTTTTTCTTTGTCAGCGAATTTCAACAACTTCTCTTTACAATCCAACATTTCATTCTTTAGATTTTACTTTTCTCCTCCATCTCCGCCAGTTCTGGCCCTCCTAACAACTGAGTAGAAGGAATGTTGAGCTTCTTTTTCAATAGTTGGATGGAATTCTTCTTTTCCTTCAACAACTTCTTTATGCCTACTCACTTGTTTGCATGCCCTCCAGTAGCTAAAAGGTCTGAAAGTAGCTTCTTGATCTGTGTCTGACATGCCCGATTCTCCACCTTTTCCTGTCTTAACTGAGTCTCGATCTTGCTCTTGATAGCCTCCAACCTAGATAGCTTTAAGGTGGTTTTTATCAAGTTTGTGTACAGGATTTCCCCAGTCTGTTTGTGGAAATGGATCAGGTCTGGGACGGGGATATTTTCCAGGTTCACCCCTATCTCAGCAACCTTGCTATCTGTTGTTAGTTCCAATTTCAAGGTGTTGTGGGCCTGGTCCCTCACAGCGATGAGTGACACATCTTCGTTTGAAATATTCCTCACCTACGCATACAATTTCAGATTCTCCTGCGCGTTTGTCTCCTTGGTTACCCTGTATTTATCCAACAACTCCATATTATCCTTGAATTGGGACAACGAACTGTTCAGGGTGTCAACAAAGGAATATTCCTTGACTTCAAAGGTAGGTCCAGCCATCGTAGTCTCTTGCTCCTCTTTGTCCTCTGCGGCATTTTGAACCAATTGTCCCTCTATTTCGGTCCTCTGCCTCTTTAGAGATCTGGAAGTATCCTCATCTTCAATGTCCATGGGCTCTGAAATCTCCCGTTTTATTTCCCTCTCATAGTAATTGGACAAAGGAGTCAACTTCATCACTACTACAACCATATTTGAAATATCAGGCATTAGTGATGTAACATCTTTCACAGGAGAGTCAGAACCCTCCTCCATGTCAGCATCCTTGGGATTTCTCTTGGGGTAATCCTCCTAGTTTGCTGCCTCTGCTAACCCAACCACTTCCTTGTGTTTGAAGGATTTCTTTCTTTTTGAGATGGCATGATTAGGGTCATACTCAACTACGGGTTCCATAGGAAACCCCATTTCTTTCAACAAATTTTCCACTGTGAGAAAATCATTTTTGTTCTTCATAGTTAAAGGGTCCATAGCCCAGGGGTACTTGATGTCACTAGACTTCTTGTGCTTCAAGAAATGCTCGGTTTCTATTGTTATCTTCTGCCTAATGAACTCCAAATAAAAAACCCTAGGGGTCAGGAAAGCAGGAAACATATATGGAGGGTGGGTGAAACCATACAACTGGATGACCGTTCCATTCTCAAATAAAAAACAGTGACATATCCTGTTCTTCTTCGAGTGATGCAAGACGATCCTCATTTCAGGTAATACTCTAGGCAACCTCTTTCAGAACAAAACACTGTATATTGCTGGAATAAGGAAGTTTATGAAATTTGAGTATTCTCTACCCATCTCTTCGGTCAGTACCATCTCAAGTAACATCAGGTTATCTTCATTGTGGGCAAGAAACATATTCAACAAATAAGATCAAAACCTGAAGGTTCCGGTTTTACTGAAATTCACCAACTATGAATGGATGTTCTCGGTGAGAAACTCATCAAATTTGAGACATGACACGCGTGAGGCCTAACCTGGCTCGTTTGACTCAACTAGGAAGGTGACCAGGAAGAAAGTAGACTAAGGAGGGGTTCAGTGATGTATTTATCGGTGTCCAGACCTAGGAATTAACTTAACAACGTAATAGTGCACTGGGTTTCTTCATTGAACAGGTTGGAATCAAGGGGAAACGGTTGGTCCAGTAGGCTAGCATCAAGTTTGAGACATTTCTTGAAGAATTCTTACTTCCTTTCTGCCAAAGATTCTTTGAAGTATTGTTGTATGGATTATTTTGAGTAATCTTGGGCTTTTAGGGTAAACTCATCAGGAATCGAGAAGGAATTTCTAATAGCTAATGAACTAACCGGGAACAGGGAAGTAGAACCGGTAATGTCCATAATTACTCTCTCAGAGACATAGTATTTATTGACGCACTAGGTAACGAATTCAGGGAAACTTGGGGTTTTCTCCATGGCAAATAGATGGAAAAAGGACTGGTGCAGGTTATGGATATCAGTGCCCTGTTCCCTGAGCAGCCTCAGATTTTCCTTAACATCACTAACCGGTCTATGTAGGAGAAGCATGTCGAAGACCTCAGAATCCCTATCTTCAAAGGCATCTGCCACCTTCAAACAGTCCAGGTTTTGAACTTTTGGACTTTCAGACTGAGTCATTTTTAAGGTGGTGGAAGGGACAAAGGCTTACCTGGTAATATTCGACAAGTGGCTATAGGTCGACGTGTGCGTTGGCTTCTCCTGCACTGTTCTGGCTCTCACTTTTCGATGTTTTGGAGAATAAAATAACGTCGATAATTCTCGTGCACGATACTCCTTATACCTCCCTGCATTATTACTCGCCTCGCACCTTTTCTTTATGCAAATAAATCACTGTCATAGATCCAAACCCTTATCAATCCGAGTCGTCTGAAGATATTGCCCTTCTTATCCATCTACCTCCTTGAGATGAAATCTACATTGTTGACATATAGGCCTTAAACTCCATTTCACAATGCCCCTTGTCTTTATTCCCCTCGCATCTTCATACAATGCAACAGGTCCTAGTCTTGGATCTCCTTCATGTTGGGTTTCGTCCATTTAAAAATGTGGCTCCTACCCTGCTTTGTGATCCATCTGTTAGTTAGCCTTCATTCATGTCTTTACCACGAAAATGGCCTAGATCATCAATCTAACACTTTGCCCGATCTCATCCATCCGAAGGTGTAGGCGCTATGAGGTTTCACATCGCCTAGCCACTTTCTCTTCTATGCATCTTCCAGCCGTGAAACGCATCTCCACCGCACATCTAGCCCTTCCCAAAATCATGACCATTGGGGTGGACAGGCCCTACCATACTTCGGGACCGTAATTTATGTTATCCCCTGTGTGGGTTAGTGACGTGAAAACCCTACCTATCATTGATTTTTTATCTAAGCACCATTCTGATCATTGGGATGCAAGGAATACAATGGATTTCTTATGCTCTTACAACCTAACTCTCTGCACTTATCTTCCCTTGTGAAACCCTTCATAACTTTTGGTCTGTGCAACTTGCTCGTCTAACAGCTGACCTCGCTCATTGTTTAATATTGGTCTTCCCATGCCAAGCTCACGTACCGCGCGATAACCTGAATTTGACACTCGGGCTTAGGATAAGCCGCCCTAGCGACCTCAAACATGCCAGCCGAAGAAATTTTTTGGCTATACCCCTCTCCGCAAGGAAATCATTGCATGTGCTCATATAGAAAACTTGAAAATTAGCACAAGTGCTAACAGCAGCTCCAAGTTGGGGATGCTATCCTCCTTGTTAGGTAGCAAAGAACCTACATAGACCACACGCCTCGTCCATTTGGGTTTACCCTATCATTTACCGAGAAACCCGCAGCAAGCTCTATAAACAGGAACTGAACATATGTTGAACAAATAAACTGAAAACAGATATTGAAAGGAAATTCTCACTATGTCGAGCTTATTCATCTCTACCTACCCTACCATTGAGCATCGATGCCCAGTCAAGTAACCTCCGACCTCCAGTGAATCCAATCAATCAGATGATACCATATGCGGAGTTTCTCCTCATTCTTTACTAACAACGGTACTGAATGGACAAATGGCGTAGGATCAGGTTAAGTGGCTTGCTTTTCATCACCAATCCATAATAATTCATGTTGCGTGGCTTCTCCACATCTCTAGCCACTGGTTCATGATGGCCTTTGAAAATTCTATTATACACCTATCATGACAAAACTGCTCCATGTACTTCGCCATTGGATCATAAAACCTATGACTGTCTTCCACTTCTCCTGTCATTTGTTGGCTCCATGTTCACTGCTCCAACTATAAATCCCCCTGCATATTGTTCCGTTGTTCTTCAAAATACTCATGCAAGGGAAACCCATGGCCACCTGTACCTAAGACCTCATTTTCCTCATCCTAGAAACCAGAATCCAAATCCTTCTCTTCCTTATGCATTTCACAGGGAATATATTCAATGAAATCCAGTGAACCGTGCTCTTCTTAACATAGGTAATATGCACTGGAAGAGAAAGAAAAAATATCCCACTTGGGACCTTCATCCTCCGAGTAGTCATCCTCATATTCATCGTACAACGGAGGCCTGAAGACCTCCTCAACATCCCCACAGGAAGGGCTTGCAACAGGTAGGTTATTTTCTTCATTAAACAAATTTTAATATTCCTCATGTCTGGCCCTAGGCTGCTCATCTGTGTGCTCATAAAAATAATAACTAGGATGCACCGCATATTTTACTAGTTCGCCCCACTCATCATCCATTCTAAAATACATCATTTCCCCATTCCTAACCTCCATTTTTTATGCTTGATTAGAAATATTTAATCTCTGTTTCAGAAAATCGAATGAGCCAAAGCACAAGGGTAGGCAGTTACCTTTCCCCTGTTGCTTATATTCTTCATGAGAAGCAGGATTGGGGGGGAAGGAGGATTTAGTTGCTTTTCCTCCCCATCTTCCACTAGTAGAGAAGGCCTTGTATGTTCCTGCACATCTTCAGGTGCAGTTTGGACTTGCTCAACACATGAGGGACCTCTAACTTCTTGATTGCTTATGGGACAAGGGTTGTGGTTCATCATGAACCCCTCCATCCACCTCTTCATGGCCTCCATCATTCATTCATTCTAGCCTCTGGCCTTTGAGAAAATTGTCTGACCTTAATGTCATCGTGATCCACTTCTTCTAGTTCAATCCAGTCTGCAATCCATCCCAAATGCTCTTCATCTGGATACCCCCTTTTACCAGTAAATTGGTTAAGCCTTTGGGTGTACCCCTTGGGAAGGTCGTGGAGAGCTGCAGGGAGGAGTATTGGGGAGAACCGTTTGGTCTTTGTCAGGGCTTTATTAGGGCTTTTGGGGGGGACTATAGAACTAGATGGTGCAGGCTCTTGGAGATCTAGAATGGGGGAGGATAAGGTTGCAATGGAAAATGGTCCTTTGACTGTAGAGTTTAATGTGGCCCATTTAGGGGAAGGAAAAGGGAATTTAGGATTAGACGGGGACTCGGGGTCTCTGTCAGAGGGCTCAGATGAAGGTTTTTGGTACAAATCATATGTACAAGGGAAAATAGGATTTCTCGGTCCTTAAAGAAGGATATACATGGGTGGACCTAAGGTCTTTCCCTGAGCATGACATATATTGGAAAACTATTTTTCCATCCCAGGGAAATATAGGAATAGATGCACCAGGAAGGACAGGATATATTGAATAAAAACATAAGAGTACCTCATTTTTCACCATGCCCTTCTAGGTTTCGCTATGTTGGGCTCATTGTCCCCAGTGGAGTCACCATGAAACCTCTGAAGATATTTCGAGCTTCTGGGTGGCCGGTGTTCCCAGTGGATTCGTCTTCAAAGGCCTTGAGTGGAGTCGCTAGAGCATATACAACCAATATGTGTCTAGAACCGGCTACTCAACCAGGTCCTAGAACAAATCCATGTCATTTTTCCCAAGGATGATTTGTTCTTTCGGTCCCCGACAACGACGCCAAGATGTTAGCACTCTGTAATTTTCCTATAGTTGTTGTAGGAAGTCACAGGGGTAACCATTTCAACCAACCTTTAGACTGTATCCTAGTCGATACTGTCGGAGAGGGATCTCTCTTGTCACAAAATAATTCACATATACATATGGCTTTAAATAAGCATGCAGAAGGCTATATTTCTACTGGTAAAAAAGGGGTGTGTATATTAAAGATTGAAAGACAGACAAATAATGAACCATTGGGAAATGGAGTCACAGGCTGAAAATTTTAAGGACATTACAACATGTAATGAAAATGGGTTTCTCTTCTATATTATGAGGCAAAGTAAGCGCAGCATTCAGTCAAATTAGATTTATAGTGATGGTAGGCAGAAATAAGGGAAGAGCCTGGTGAAAAACAGAGGCATCTATCAAGGATGAATCTCTAAGAACACCTTTAGTCGAAAAATAACAAAGAGAGACAACTAAAATAGAGCACCTATCAATGGATGAATTCTATCACATCTATTACAATCACATTACAAATATGATTTCTGATGCAGGAGCACTTAACTGAGAGCGAATTCCTTGCATACTAATCTAGAAATATATTGGTAGAAAATATCATACATGAAAATGGCATAATAGATAATACAAACTAAACATAGACACCGTGATGAATCTCATAATCGTTGAGAATTTTTTTCATTACTACTCCCAAAAATGTTTGTAGAGCTACAATACCAATGCTGAGGCCTCAAAAAATGAAATTCAGTCCAACCCCAATCCTCTACTGAGGAGGTTCTATTTATAATGTAATATACCCCTGGGATACGTCCCGAAACAGGGTATTAAAAATAGTTACAAAATTGGGGAATCAATCCCGAATCGGTATAGTACATTCTGATGGTGGTTAGGTGGCGAATTTGCCATATCTTTATATAAAACAAGAAACAAGGAATATTGAGCATGCTCGACAAAACTGGTAAGGTGGCAGCTAGAGATTGAGCTCATTTGTTGTGACAGTGATGATTCGGACTATTCCTATCGTCCTTGCGTTGACTCGTCTTGGCTGGTTCCTCCCCCTAGTGGGGAGTGCAATAGATACATGGTCCTCCCGAACCTCTTGATTGTCTTCCACTGATCTGGAGATGGAAGTTCCAACATGGACATTTCCCTAGATAAGACACATAGTTCGAAGTGGTCTTGGTAGGAAAAACTTTGTAGGGAGAAACATGCTTCTTTGAACACGATCAAGATTTCAAACTCATTCGCCAACTTGTCCACTATTATCCCGCCTGTCAATGACTAAGTCATATCTGCAAAGTTTAGATGGTCCATCCTACATGTGACCAACTTTTCGTGGTATTCCACCTTAGTCAACATAGCACCCCCTTTTCGCTAGAAGAAGGGAAGCACTTTCTTGAATAAGGGGTCGAAATCTTCAATAAATCGTCCCTCTTGGTGTGCCAAAACGTTGATCTTTGCATGGACTATGTCCATGTGGTGGTGCTTATTTATCACCTTCCTTTCACACGTCATGATGGGGATCCTATCCTTAATATTAGCTTCCTTTAGGTCACTCTCTGATAGGAGGATCAGGAATTCAATAGCATTGTTGGCATACTCAATCAATTTTTTATTTAGCTTTTCCCTTGCCAATGCCATGCCTGCTAGGATGAGTAAATCACCACTTCTTTGTCTAGAATATAGTCCAAGTAAGGCATGAACTTGCTTGCTTCCTCAATAATAGCATCCCAAAATAAGGTTCTTCGCCCCTTGAATCTGTAAGTGTCCTGTCACCTGCTTGGTCAACTTGTCGTTCTTGGTCTTTAGCTCCTGACATTTCACCTCCCAAGCCTGAGATTTTGCTTCCCAGGCTCGAGACTTTGTCCCACAGTCTCTCCTTGCTTGCTTTTTTTGCACCCCCATGTCTTCCAAGAATTTGTTCCGTTGTCTTAGCCCAGTCAACTACACATTCTTTAAACTCACCCGAGACATAGCCTGTACTATGGCATGTTCACCCATTTGAGCTACAGGGGCTACCATCCTGTCTTCCAGCTCCTTCTCCCTCTCTTGCAAATTCCTCTCTACCTGATCAAGTTCTCCTTTCAATCTCTTCTCCCTGTCTGTTGCCGAAGCCATGTGCTCCTGTCATTTTTTTTCTTTGTCAATGAATCTCAACAACTTCGATTTACAGTCCAACAATTCATTCTTCATATTTTCTTTTTCCTCCTCCATCTCCGCCAGTTCTGGCCCTCCTAACAGCTGAGTAGCATGAATTTTGAGCTTATTTTTCAACAGTTGGATGGAATTCTCCTTTTCCTCCAACAAAATCCTTTATGCCTTCTCCCTTTTCCGCGTGCCCTCTAGCAGCTAAAAGGTATGACTGTAGATTCTTAATCTGTGTCTAACGTGCCCGATTCTCCACCTTTTCTTGTCTTAACTAATTCTTGATCTTTCTCTTGATAGCCTCCAACTTAGATAGATTTAAGGTGGTTTTCAGCAAGTCTATGTGCAGGATGTGCCCAGTCTATTTGTGGAAATGGATTAGGTCTGTGATGGGGATATTTTCCAGGTTCACCCCTATCTCAGCATCCTTGCTATCTGTTGTTAGTGCCAAATTCAAGTTGTTATGGGCATGGTCCCTCACAGGGATGAGTGATATGTCTTGGTTTGAAATCTTCCTCACCTCCGCATAAAATTTCAGAGTCTCATCTGCGGTCATCTCCTTGGTTACCCTGTATTTATCCAACAACTCCATCTTATCCCTGAATTGGGACAATGAACCGTTCGGGTGTCAGCAAAGGAATATTCTTTGACTTCAAAGGCAGGTCTAGCTGTCGTAGTCTCTTTCTCCTCTTTGTCCTTTACAGCATTTTGAACCAATTGTCCCTCTCTTTCGATCCTCTGCCTCTTCAGATATCTGGAAGTATCCTCATCCTCAATGTCCATGTGGTCTAAAATCTCCCATTTGCTTTCCCTCTCAAAGTAACTGGCCAAAGGATTCACCTTTGTCGCTACTGTAACCATATTTGAAATATCAGGCATCAGTGATGTGACATCTTTCATAGGAGAATCGAAACCCTCTCCATGTCAGCATCCTTGGGATTTCTCTTAGGGTAATCCTCCCAATTTGTTGCCTCTACTAACCCAACCACTTCCTCGTGTTTGAAGGCTTTCATCTTGAAGAATTTCCTTCTTTTTGAGATGACATGATTAGGTTCATACTCAGTTGTGGGTTCCGTAGGAAACCCCATTTCTTTCAACAAATTTTCCACCATGAGCAAAGAATTTTTGTTCTTCATAGTAAAAGGGTCCATGACCCAGGGGTACTAGATGTCAGTAGACTTCTTGTGCTTCAAAAAATGCTCGGTTTCTACTGTTATCTTCTACCTAATTAACTCCAAAGAAAAAACCCTAGGGGTGAGGAAAGCAGGAAACATAGATGGAGGGTGGGTGAAACCATACAACTGGATGACCGTTCCATTCTTAAATAAAAACCAGTCGCCTATTCTGTTCTCCATGGAGGGCTGCAAGGTAGTCCTCATTTTAGGTAAACTCTGGGTAGCCTCTTTCGGAACACAACATTGTATATTGCGTCCATAAGGATGTTGATGAGCTTTGAGTAGTCTCTGCCCATCTCTTCGTTCAGTACCATCTCAGGTAACAATAGGTTATCTTTATTGTGGGAAAGAAACATCTTCACAAAATAAGACCGGAACATGAAGGTTTTGGTTTTACTGAAATTCACCAACTGGGAATGGATGTTCTCCGTGAGAAATGCATCAAATTTGAGACATGACACTTGTGAGGCCTTACCTGGATCATTTGACTCGACCGAGAAGTTGCTCAGGATGAAAAGTAGACTAAGGAGGGATTCGGTGATATATTTATCGATGTCTAGACCTAGGAATTGACTTAACAACATAATAGTGCACTGGGTTTCTTCATTGAGCAGGTTGGAATCAAGGGGGAATGGTTGGTCCTCTAGGCTAGCATTAGGTTTGAGACATTTCTTGAAGAAGTATTTCTTCCTTTCTGCTAGAGATTCTTTGAAGTGTTGTTGTATGGATTCCTCTGAGTAATATTGGGATTTTAGGGTAAACTCATTAGGAATCGACAAGGCCTTTCTAATAGCTTATGAACTAACCAGGAAAAGGGCAGTAGAACCGGTAATGTCCATAATTACTCTCTCAGAGATAGAGTATTTATCAACGCACCAAGTAACGAATTTAGTGCAGCTTGGGGTTTGCTCGATGGCGAATAGATGGAAAAAGGACTGGTGTAGGTTGTGGATATCGGTGCCATGTTCCCTAAGCAGCCTCATCTTTTCCTTAACGTTGTTAATCGTTCCATGTAGGAGAAGCGTGTCTAAGACCTCGGTACCCCTGTCTTCGAAGGAATATTCCACCTTCAAACATTACTAGTTTTGAACTTTTGGACTTTCATACTGAGTCATTTTTTAAGGTGGCGGAAGGGACAAAGGATTACCTGGTAATATTCGACAAGTGATCTTGGGTTAGCGTGTGTGTTTGTTGCTCATGCACTGTTCTCGCTCTCGCTTTTCGATGCTCCGAAGAATAAAATAATGTCGAGAATTATCGTGCACGATACTCTTTATACCTCCACACATTCTTACTTTCCTCGCATCTTTGCTTTATGCAAAGAAATCATGGTCGTAGATCCAAACCCTTATCAATCCGAGTCATTCGAATATATAACCCTTCTTGGCCATCTACCTCCTTGAGATGAAATCTACGTTGTTGAAATTATAGGCCTTAACCTTCGTTTCGCAATGCCCCTTGTCTTTATTCCCCTCGCATCTTCAGACAGCGCAACAGGTCTTGGCCGTGGATCTCCTTCATGTTGGGTTTTGTTCGTCTAACTATGTGGCCCCTACCCTGCTTCACGATCCATCAGTTAGTTAGCCTTCATTCATGTCTCTACCATGAAAATGGCCTTGATCGTCGATATAACGCTTCACCTGATCTCAACTATCCAAAGGTGTAGGCTCTACGGGGTTTCTCATCGCCTAGCCACTTTCTCTTCTATGCATCTTCCTGTCGCGAAACGCGTCTACACCACAGATCTATCCCTTCCCAAAATTGTGACCATTGGGGTGGAAATGCCCTACCAGACTTCGAGACTGTAATTTATGTTATCCCCTGTGCAAGTTAGCGACGCAAAAACCCTACATGCCGTTGATTTTTTATCCAAGCACCATTATGATCGTTGGGATGCAGGGCATACAATAGATTTCGTACACTCTTATAGCTTAACTCTCCACACTTATATTCCCTTGCGAAACCCCTCATAACCATTGGTATGTGCAACTTACTCATCTAGAAGCTGACCTCGCTCATTGTTTAATCTTGGCCCGCCTGTACTAAGCTCATGTGCCACAGGATAACCTGACTTTGGCACCTAGGATTAGGATAAGCCTCCCTAGTGACCTCAAACATGTCAATCAAAGAAATTTTTTGGCTATACCCCTCTCCACAAGGAAATCACTGCAGGCGCTCGTATAGAAAACTCAAAAATTATCAGAAGTGCTAACAGGATGAATGTTGTCACATTGGCTAAGATAGTTGCATGATTGTGTGACATATATATTTATGCATTAGAATTTGTCACTATTAATATGTTTTGGAAATTATGAAGTGTTTCTAATAATGCAATTGAATTTGACTTGTAGGAAAGATCGTGTACAATCACCTACAAGAAAAGAAGGATGAGACTTGTTCCGAATAAAAAATGATGATGAAGACTCTACATACTCCAGATCCAGAAAACTACCTAATATAGAAGTTGAATAACCTAAAGCAACAAGAGTTTGATACATGGAAATAGAAGAAACAATTCCAGAATACCATGAAGATCAAGACATTGCAGAACCACAAGAATATAGAGAAACACTTCACGAGAAGAACTCCCACAAGAGAAAACAAGCATGGGCATGGGAGCTATTACAATATGCAGAAAGGTATGGTGCTCTAGGTGGGATGCATAGAGAAAGGAAGAGACCCAAACCATACAACAACTATGTGGCCTTGATATGTGACATGATTGACAAAGAACCTTCCAACTATGAATAAGCTTTTAAGAAGAAAGAATGGAAGGATGCCATGATTGAGGAATACAAGTCGATCATGAAGAATTATGTCTGGGAGATAGTTCTGAGACTGGAAGGGAAGTCTTTTGTGACTTTGAAGTGGATATACAAAATCAAGCATGTTGCAAATGGTAGCACTGAAAAACACAAGGCAAGGTTCATGGCACATGGCTTCTCATAGAAAGAAGGCATAGACTACGAGGAGACATTCGCACCCATAGCAAGATACACTTCCATCATATATATACTTGCATTGGATGCAGTAATGCTATAGAAGGTACACCAAATGAATTTCAAGATACCATTCTTGATTGGTGTAGTCGAAGATAAATTGTACGTGGAGAATCCACTAGGATTCAATACACATGACAGGCAGACTCATGTGTGCAAGTTGAAGAAAGCCTTGTACGGGTTGAAATAGGAACCTAGGACATGGTACAGCATAATGGACAGCTTTTTGATGAGCTTAGGAACTACCAAGAGTAAAGAAGATTCCAACCTTTACTTCAAGGTTGAAGGTGGAAGACCGGTAATGCTCCTGCTATATGTTGATGACCTATTTCTTATAGGAGAGGATGAACTCATTGTAGATGCAAAGAGAAATATTGCTACTAAGTTTGAGATGAAAGACCTAGGAATGATGCACTATTTCTTAGGCATGCAGGTGTGGTAGAGTATGGATGGGATTTTCCTTAGCCAAGGAAAGTATGCCGTGGAGATTCTGAAGAGATTCAAATTGCTAGGCTACAAGGCGACAACCACACCTATCGCATCGAACCTGAAGCTACTATGTGATGCTTCATCAGAGAAAGTTGATGCCACGATGTATCATCAGATGATTAGATCATTGATGTACCAGATGAATATGAGACCAGACATATGCTTTGTTGTGAACACCCTGAGCCATTTCCTGACAAATCTGAGACATGTTCACCTGGTAGCTATAAAGCATGTATTAACATTAGAGGAAATTTCAACTCAAAATGGGCCTTTCAACCCTAAATCAAATTCCATGTCATCATGTGTTAGCCAATGAGATTGCTTTAAATTTGAAATACCGTATAGGTCTTAAATAATTTTTTAATATAAATTTGGGGATAGGTATCACAAAAAAACTACTTTTTTGTTCGTATTTTGACATATCTCTCTGTGTTTTTACTCAAATTTTGATCGGGAGAGATCCCTGGATGCAGAACTGAATTTCGCATCCAACGAGCTCTCTTGATCGAAATTTGAGCAAAAGCACAGCAATATATGTCGAAAATACGAAGAAGAAAAAAGTAGTTTTTTTCTTTTCTTCCTCCAAAATTAATAAATATTATTTTATTATTTTATTATTTTCCTTAAGAGGCCCATTTTGAGTTGAAATTTCCTCTAATGGGTACCTGAAGGGTACAGTTGATTATGGGCTCAAGTATGACGCAAAACATAATATTAACCTACACCGTTATGTTGATTCATATTAGGCAAGAAGCACCACTGATAGGAAGAGTACTTCGGGCTGCTGCTTTAGTTTGGGATCCGACATGATCTCCTAATTTAGCAGGAAGCAGTCCTATGTGGCACTGAGTAAAGTTGAAGAAGAATATGTTGCATCTGTTCGGCTAGTTGTGGGGCAGTATGGATACGAAATCTGTTGTCTGATTTATTTCATCTAGATTTAGAGGCAACTTGTATATTTTGCGACAACCATAGTTGCGTAAATTTGTCATATAATTCAGTGTTCCATGACAAGTCAAAGGACATAGAGATCAAGTTTCACTATATCAAGGATATGGTGTAGAGAGGAGCAATGAAGCTCCAATACATGGCGATGGACAAGCTTATAGTGGATGTATTAACCAAGCCACTGGCTAGAGTGAAGTTCAAATACTTCAGAGAGAGACTTGGTGTTCTCCATATCGAGGTCCATAGAAAGAGGGAGTGACGGGTTCTAGCATGGTCGAAGGAGCAGGTTGTCTTGGTGATGTAATCAGTCTTGGCATGCTCCCATGCTAGAGATTACAAGAGACCAGAATACACAGATGCATGAGATCTCACATGGGAAGGTAGACAGTTTTTCCTTGAATGTAAAATAT
Organism: Pseudotsuga menziesii; assembly: GCA_001517045.1. Taxonomy (NCBI): domain Eukaryota; kingdom Viridiplantae; phylum Streptophyta; class Pinopsida; order Pinales; family Pinaceae; genus Pseudotsuga; species Pseudotsuga menziesii. The sequence continues at coordinate 45,426 of LPNX010488404.1, read as the reverse complement.
CCTAGTGTGGTACGCAGGTTGTTCAGATGTAATCAGTTAGGTGGGTTGTCCTCAAATGTAATCATTCCTAACATGGTACACAGGTTATCCCAGGATGTAATCATTTTAGGTACAGGTTTTCCTTGAACAAAAAATATCCTGGCATGGTACGTAGATTGTTCGAAAGTAATTAGTCCCATAGGTTGTCCTAGAACAGAAAATATCCTAGTGTGGTACACATGTTGTTCGGATGTAATCAGTCCTTGAGAGTGTTCCCATGTTGGATATGATGAAAGGTCACAAGGCACTTGGTGTGCTCCTAGGAATTTCTCGCATAATGGTAGACAAAGGTTGTCTTAGTGATGTAAATAAGTCCTGGTGTGCTCCTATGTTTGTAGAATGCAGGTTGATCGTGGTGAGACATGATGCACTTGGTGTGCTCCTGGGATATTCTCGCATAGTGGTATACACATGTTGTCTTGGTGATGTAAATAAGTTTTGGTGTTCTCCTATGTTGGTAGAATGCAAATATTCATTGATATGCATCTGCGTTGTGCTCTGTGTACGATGGCGAAATCATTTGTAGATGACAAGATGATGTGGATACAACGAGATGACGGTAGGAGATGTAGGTGATTGCAATGGAAATGTAATGAATGGTCCTTGGATGTACCTACACAATGGATTGCTTATGGATATGATGAAGACCTAGATGAGCACTAGGCATACATCGAGCATGAAACATGGTTTTCTTTGTAGAAACTTCCTATGACAGATATATGGACATATGTCATTATTCAATGATCAACAAGATGAGGACTATGGCAGCAGTGATGATGATGACTCAGTTATGATGATGTGACCAATTGTATTGATGACTGTGGTGATAGAATACCTTCCTAGTTAAGAGGGAGTGTTGTTGTATTTGTAACTTCAGAAGATATTCTGATGTATATTACAATTGTATATCGTTGTACCCCCATTCGAGATGTGTTTCCCTACTTCTGAGATGTCATTATTGTCTATGTTCATTGAGGTAAATCCTTCATTGTAAGTCGAGTTAGTAGTCCCGAAATCAAATATAATAAAATGTATTTTTAGGTCTCTCTAGGAGAAGTCGACCGAGTGAAGTTGTAAGGTCAATCATATGAAGGGTATAAATAGGGAGGCACCCTCCCTCATTTATATACACACTCACTCACTCAAGTTCGCATGACGAGAGAGATAAGATCAAGGAGGAGAGAGAGAGAGAGAGAGACGGCTACAACAGACTTCTTATACTTGGGTTTTTACATCTTGTGATATTGTCTTAGTGACAGAACTATTCTTAAGAAGTTTGTAGGGTTTCTTCTTTAATGGTTTCCACAAGAAAAATCTTTGTGTCTTGTGTATCTTCTCTATCTTGTGAATCTTGAATATTTTGTTGTTCTTGTTATTCTTTCAGATAAAGATCCTAAAAAAATTAAATAAGACTAGAAAAACTAGCATTACTCGTCTTCAAAAATAAACTATTGTGTAACCTACTAAACAAACTATATTTTTACATCCCTAAAAGATAAGCAACGCTCTTTCAAAAGAAACTTTCTACATGCATCAAAAAATCGCATTACAAATCTATAAGGAGACCCATCTTGGAAGAAACAACCGCATTATTATAAAACTCCACAAGTAAGAACTTTTAATCCTCCAGCAAAATTCTATCCTTAGATAACTTATTAGCATCAGAGTTCAATTCTTGGAAGATATGAGAAAAGTTTATCAACTAGAAGAGTGAAAGGATTTCTTTAATATGATGCATCAGAGGAAGAAGGGAAATTCTTTTAACCTACACCACATCATTCATCCAACTAATAACCAAAAGCAAGTCATCGAAAACCTGCAATGTAGTAGTTGACTTATGAATCGTCATCTTCTGGAGAAAAAGTAGTGCCTAGAGCTACCTAAAATTATTGGAACCAAATCCCACATTTTCCTTACTTTCATCAAATTTTAATCGAAAAAGAAAAGAATAAAATATATGTTGCAAAACCTTTCAAATACTTGATAAACTCCGTCGAAATATCCCTAGGTTAATAATTTGTCTATGAGAGGTAGCACCAACTTTATTTCTCGTATATCTCCTGATTAGATATGATATGATTACATTAAATCCCTTACTTAATTCGCTACTTGGAAACGAGGAAAAAAAGTTTCAGATAACAGAATTGAATTCCATGCCTACCAGGTACACCAAATGACGACCGAAGGCATGATCCGAAAGGATTTCAGTTCTCTTCTTTCAAACCAAACAAGAAAATAGTCGCTCAAATTTCCTTTACACCATAATTTACTTTTTCCTATAAAAAACTCCACTTTTCCAAAACTTGACGAGTAAATTCAAAGGTGAGAAAAAGATGTGCACAACACTCATTACATTTCCTACATATAGCACAAAAGCACATGCCAAAAGTTTGGTTTTTATGCATTGTATCCCACGTAAGAACCTTATTTTGAAGAAACAACAACATGAATAGACTACATTTGGGAAGAGTACAAATGTGCCATAATTTCTTGTACCACCATTTGATATCCTGAACACGATAATCCATAATGGAGGGGTAACCATGTTTTTCCAAATACTACCTACCCTAATTATTGTAAGTCGATATCAAGTAATCAAGAAACTGAGTAATTTTGATATGTGCTTTATTTAATTCATAAATAAAGAGTGCTCAGGATCTGGTATGCTCCATCAAGGGGCCCAAATGCGTAGTCGATAACCAACCTTGCTTCCAAATTGTAGCGGCAAGTAGATCTGAAACCAAATTCTAGGAAGAACACCCAATCTCTTGCAAGAGCTATTAAAAATCCTCCAACAAAAATATGTTGGGACCACAATATTGCTTGAACACCGCCACCAACCAGCTTCTAGTCAAGGTATTTCCCAATAATTGGAAATGAAATAGAGTGGGCCTTCCATTGGTTGAATACACCTTGAATTATTTTCCTAAGTTGTTGGATCCAACCAAGCAAAGAGTTTGGGGAAATATATTTGTCGAGCAGAATTCGACCCCATAAACTGTCTTTCAAGAACACATGCCAGAGAGACTTTTCCACCAAATATTTATCGAACAAGTTAATGTCCTTTAGCCCCCACCCTCCCATCTCCTTTGTGATTTCTATCTACTTCCATTTGATCAATTCAAAACCCTTATACTCACAACTGTTGGTCCATGGGAAGTTAAGTCACAGCTTCTAAATGCTTTCCAAGATTTCTTTAGGAGTGGAGGAAAGGATATGCCAAAATACTTATATGTCTTATAAAACTAATTTATTAAGAACCAAATAACCACCTCTAGATAATCACTCATTACACCACAAGCATATGCTTGAGAGCCAATTTACGGTCCCGACTCACCAGTCTCGGCATATTAAGCTAAATAATTTTCTCTGAGAAGCTAGGAAAAGAGCATGGATTTCTCTAAGGGCCCCAATAATAAGCCTTTGTTTACCAGCTTAAATTCACAATCTACTCTCATCTAATCCAAACAAATAGAATAAGGACCATAATAAGGAAAAGAATATTTCCTTGGGCCTCTCGAAGAGGACACACTAAAAAAAAGTAGATTTTTTCTTTGTTATTAACTTATAGTGCCCCTTACCCCCCTCTCCAAAGAGGCATGTGATAAAGAATCATTTCGAGACGAGCTATACTTGGAGGAATTTGGAGAACAAGACCTAGTAGGGGACGAGGATTCCAAGACTAACCCATCAGATAAGGGCTTCAAAGAGGGAAGATGGTGAGGACACTAGAAGAAAAATTATTAGAGCCTAGAACAAAAACATTAGGAAGGAACTTTGTAGCCTCATAATTCCATTGAGAAGTACAAATAGATACCCTACTCAAAGACTACCAATCATCATCTTGAGCAATATCCATCACAGGAAGATTGTCACTCTTAGCCTCCAAAGGATCCTATTACATTCACAGGGCCAAAACAACTAACAAATCCACCAAATTCTCGACGAAGAGCGAGATAGATAAGTCCCCCACTTGAAACCCTTGATCCACTAAGGAAATAATGTTCCCCTTCACCTCTCCTAAAACTAGACCAAATATCGATGCTCTCTTAAAGTACTCATAGAATTTAAAAAAAAAACTTGTTGTTAGGATTTATAATTCTCCCTTGTCCAAACTGGTCTATTAGATTATATTTTCCTAACTTAGGATTCATATATTTATTATTGGGTCCACTAGTACCATTGGGTCTACTTGGCCTAATGCGGCCACATGTACCAGTCACTAGAGTGTGGGGAACATCGATAGAGGCTAACTGGAACTGATTGCACCTTCATGCATCAGTTTGGGTGCCTCTTAGACCAATCCCTACATTTTAGGAGCTAGTAGGAGTGCCAGCACCAACCTCCTTCAGTTGTTGGAAGTTGGTGACTATTCAAGCTTAGTTATGTTTCAGTTAGATTCAGTTAGATATCCTCCATTTCAGTTAGCGCTAGTTATGCATGGTTGCATGTGGGAAGGCGCCAGATCTCAGCTACTACTCACCTAGCATTGCAGTTAGACTGTTTTGATTTATTGTAACTGATTGAGAGACTAGATTAGACATCTGGAGTTATCCAGTTGAACTCTGATAGTTATTTAGACACTTCTAGTTAGCCATGCAGTCAGTATTGAGTTTATAGATTCGAATTCATCTCTCATGATTCGAATTCTCCTTTATGTAACATTGTTGTATACTGTTGGGATTAATGAAGTTTATACTGTAATGATACTAAGCAATTATTGTATGTTTCATGTGATATTATTCATTCCTTTTCGCTGCAAATAATTAAGAATCTAATAGCACTCATTGCTTGAATATCAATGGAATATCGATTCTAACATGGTATCAGAGCCTCCTCGGGCAAGATTCAAGTTTGTCTACTCTCCATTGTACACCAGATGCAGTTGGGTTTCCACGGAAGTCCCACAAAGAGTGCCTTGCTTCCTCTGAATTCATCCAGAGTGGCAGTGCGGGTGTGACGAACCCTGAGAAAGTGTACTACATGTCGAGAGGGAAGGATTGATTCTGACATAGTGCGAATGGTTTTGGTTTTGCAATGAATTTCTATAGGTGTTACGTAGCTTAATTGAAGATATTGTCTGATCAGAAGGAGAATTATGGATTCTCAACCTTCCACACCCCGGATCCTAACACCCTTCAACTATGTTGAATATTGGAGGGAAGATATGCAAATTTCCTTGCGCAACAAGGGCTTGTTCAAGATGATAATGGGAAGGGAGGTTGAACTCCATCATCCAGCTGAGAAAAACAAGTTTTTGAAACGCTTAGATGAAGCTTTTGTCTTTCTATGTATTCACATATCCAAAGACCTCCTCTTTCACCTTGAAGGTTTGAGGACTCCCAAAGAAACTTGGGAGAAGCTTGAAGTCTTGTTTGGAAAGCAAGATGAGCTTTGGGGACACTTTTTGGAGAACGCGTTGATAGCCTTACAGCCCAGCAGTTTCGAGACCATACAACAATTCTTTACAAAATTCAAGTCTCTTGCATTTCAATGCAGAGAGTGCAGAATAGAAAGAAAGGATGAGCAACATGTGTTCTCCATACTCAGCAAACTAGGTTCTGAGTATTCTGTATCTGCCTCTATATTTAATTCTGGAATATCTTCCATTCCCAATTGGAAGATGCCCTCACTTGATAGCTTTGTCGAGTCCTTAATACAGGAGCAAGAGAATTTGGTCTAGATGGGAGTCCTCCAGACTTCCAAAAACCAAGCTCTCCTAGTGACAGACTCTACCAATGCGCAAGATAAAGGGAGACCAAAGGGGAAGGATCCTAAAGCATCTGACTTGAATCCTAAAGAGAATCAGAAGACTTCTGAAGGAGCTTCGGGCTCCAAGAAGAAGAAAATTTTTGAAAAGAAGATGTGTCCCTATTGTATGAGGGGTTTTCATCTAGAATACCAATGTATGAAGAAGCAGATCGACCATATGTCATATCTCCTCAAGAAGAACAACATAGATCTTCCACAAAGAGTAAAGAAGTCTGATGATGGACAATCAACAGATGATCATGAAAGATGCCATGCCTTGAAAACGTTCCTCTCTCGATCGACATCCTATTTGATTGATTCAAGAGCATCCAACCACATGGTTTCCTCCGAGGATTCCTTCTCCACTCTCAACCTCACAGGACGGCCTACTATTCATATGGGTGATGACTCCCAAATTCCAATAGCAGGAAGAGGTTCCATTAAAATCCAACATTGTAAGTTCAAAAATGTCCTCTATGTTCCCTCTCTTGCAGCTAATTTGTTTTCTATTTATCAGATGACCCATACAAGCTCTCCCAAGAGAGTTACATTCGACTCAAATTCATTTTAGATCACAGAAAAATCTACTGGAAGACTCATAGCGAAAGTTATTGCAAATCATTCTACTAAAGCTTATGAGTTCTCGCATTTTTTTGCATGTCTCACCTCCTACAGCTTTATTGACTCATGCTAACAACTCCAGTAAGATTTGGCATGAGATATTTGGGCATCTCAATTTCAAATATCTTCAGCAACTTTCCACAATGATAAAATGGTTGAAGTTTTGCCTCTCATCCAAACTTCTGATGGAGTATGTTATGGTTGCTTGGTAGGTAAGCATCCAGAGAAGAGGTATGAATTTGGGAAGGCACATAGAGCTTCCTCTATACTTGATTTGATACATAGTGATGTGGCTGGACCAATGCCTAGAAAATCCATTAATGGTTGCAGGTATTTCCTCACCTTTATTGATGATTGTTCTAGGTACTGCTGGATCTACTTTATGAAACAAAAATCAAAAGTCTTTGATATTTTTAAAGTTTTTAAATTTATGGTTGAGAATAGTTTCAGGAAAAATATCAAGTCCATGTGATATGATAAAGGATGAGAATACATTAAATTAAATTTCCAACATTATTGTGAATCAGAGGGGATTCGAATGGAACACTCAGTTCCATACACACCACAACATAATGGTGTGGTTGAGAGGAAGAACATATCACTGAAGGAGATGGAAACATGTCTTCTCCATGCCAAGAATCTCCCTCCTTCTCTTTCGGAGGAATTTGTAAATTGTGCTTCATATTTGCAGAAAAGAGTGCCTCATAAATCAGTGGTTGGGGCGACTCCATTCAAAGCAATGCATGGGCATAATCCCAGTGTCTCTCATTTGATATTTTTTGGTTCCAAATCTTGGTCCAGAATACCCATTGACAAGAGGAAGGCCTTCCAATCCCAAAATAGAGAATGCATTCTGTTAGGATATGGAGAAGATGCAAAAGCATACAAGTTGATGGAGGTTGCAACTAGGAAATTATTCATTGAGCGGAGTTTTCAATTTGAAGAAGATCATTTGTGTGATGCACCACCATCCGAAGCACAAGAAGGTATAACCAGTCTTCCACTACCTTTTGATGATGATGATTTGTTACATGTTTCATATTCATATGAAGAGGATCAAGACCAGCATGATCTTTTTATTGAGGCTGAACCTCATGAGCTTCTAGATCAAGATCCAACATCCATTCCAAACCAAAGGCCTAATCCTAGATGGGCTCAAAAACTCATTGATGTAGGTGGGGATGATGTTGGGAGTCCAGGAGACAAAAGGAGAACTAGGTCCCAGTATCAGAATGAGCATGTTGCTCCTTCCCTCACAGATTTTCTCCCTACAGAGTGGTGCAACAAAGTTCAAGGAAAGTGCTACATGATGATGGCGAATTATCAACCACTTGACCCATAAAAGAAGGAAATCGATCATTCTCCAACTCTTCCATACAGAAGAAACACATAGATTCATCAGTTCAGAAGGACATTGAGAGGTTCACATGCACAACTTCAGGATGTTTCTACACAGAAGAACCATATGGTTTCATAGTGTTGCGAATTGCAGCAAAGTTTTGACAAGTTATTTTTCTAAGGAGGAAGCTTCTTTTCTTCTAATGATAGCTTGTATTTTCTTGTTCCTTCTTATTTTGAGGGGGGGGTTCCCATGAGGTTTTCCTCTATTTCCTTGGTTTATTAAGAAGCATTTTTTATCTTTTAGATTGTATATGGGTGACTTTTGGCCTTGTTTCCAGGGTCCGCAATTGTCCAAGTTAGGATTCAAGGGGGGTGTTAGGATTTATAATCCTCCCTTGTCCAAACTGGTCTGTTAGATTATATTTTCCTAACTTGGGATTCATATAGTTATTATTGGGTCCACTAGTACCATTGGGTCCACTTGGCCTAATGGAGCCACATGTACCAATCACTAGAGTGTGGGGAACATTGATAGAGGCTAACTGGAACTGACTGCACCTTCATCCATCAGTCTAAGCACCTCCTAGACCAATCCCTACATTTTAGGAGCCTCTGGGAGTATCGACACTAACCTCCTTCAGTTGTTGGCAGTTGGTGACTAGTCAAGCTTAGTCATTCTTCAGTTAGATTCAGTTAGATATCCTCCAGTTCAGCTAGCGCCAATTATTCATGGCTACATGTGGGAAGGCATCAATTTGCACCTACTTCTCACCTACCACTACAGTTAGACTGGTTTGATTGATTGCAACTGATTGAGAGACTAGATTAGACATCTGGAGTTATCCAGTTGAACTCCGATAGTGATTTAGACACTTCTAGTTAGCCATGCAGTCAATCTTGAGTTGGTAGATTCAAATTCATCTCTCATGATTCGAATTCTCCTTTATGTAACACTATTGTATACTGTTGGGATTAACGAAGTTTATACTGTAATTATACTGAGAAATTCTTGTCTGTTTCCTGTGAGATTTGTTTTGTTCAGTGGGTATTATTCATTCCTTTTCACTGCAAATAATTAAGAATCTAAAAGCACTCATTGCTTGAATATCAATAGCATATTAATTCTAACACTTGCAATTTCTCCTCCGAAGGATATTTTTTCTTCCAAACTTTTTCACAAAGGTTAAATCAAAGTCCCACTAGAGGTTACCATAATGATGACACTGGGAACATATAAAAGGGATGTTCAACTAATCAAGGCCTTGCATGTAGACCTGATCATTTGATACCAAGTCAATAGTTTCAAAAAGGCCCTCATGAGCATCTAGTTCCACCAAAATCTTAGCCACCGGGTGCAAGATTCCAGAAACGAATCTATCATTCACTAAGATCATCTGATCGATTTGATATTTGATGGAACGTCAACATTGTTTCAACCACCATTACATTCGAAGACCTGGGAGTTTGAGCCACGCCGCATTGTTGGCTAGGAAATCCACCTTACCATCAAATAAATAATGCCAAGGTTTCACCAAAAGGAGACAACTCCTCCCTTAATCTTCACAACACAACAATGATTCAAAGAAACTTTTCTCGAGGAATATTAAAGCCATACCAAGTTCAAATGTTGTAGATATAGGTTCCCACCAATATAGACAATGCTCCCCAAGTGAAATGAAAAACTAAGGGATTGGTTCATGTTGGCGTCGATTCCACTCACCCAGTTTCAGATTCCCTATCCGTCCCACAAAACCCAAGATATTGGCCCAACAAAGTGTAACTTTGTTGGCAACACCTGCGAAAGTGAAGTCTCACCCGAGATATCTAAGGGGACTGCCAAAAACAGGTTTCTGCAGTTATGGAAGGGGATTCCTTCATCTCAACATTAACAAGTTGCTCGACTGAAATAGAGGGATGGATTACCGTCGAACCATACACATCAAGTAAACATATCGATCCATCGACACATGCACAACAGATAAAATATATAGTATTAAAGCATGTCTACCATCATTGCCATTGACATTCCACAATATTATATCAATACAAGTGTGACAAACTCCTAAAGATTCAAACACAAGATACACAGACATCAAATACACATAGATTTAACATGGAAACCCATATGGGAAAAACCACAAAAGCGCTCTTCATCTGGCATGAGTAATATTTGGAACGCTTTTGGTCTACGCACATACCTTGCAGACTTCTCTCATAATATTATTTACAATGAATGAGTTTTCTTCTTTTTTTCAACCTCTCAATCAACCTCCCACTCAAGATTGTATTTCTATCAAGCCCTATCTCCAATTAGAGTCGTGAAAGATCATAAACCCCTTAGTCTCTAAATGATCTTTGGCCCTTCAAGGTTATGAGCGTCATAAGGATAATCAGTGTCTTCAAGATCGAGAGTCATTTGCACACAGTTTGTATCAACCCTATATACATCTTGCAATTCTTGTTCCAATCGTCAACTATTTCTCAACTGACAGCCGACTAGTTGTTCTAACTAACCCAATAAATCCCGTTACATTAATAAAGGCGCTAACGACCCAATTTACAATCATTCCCATTCCCCAAAATAGACTATTTATTCTAACTTAACTCACTCTTACATTTTCTCTTTCCTCAAAACATGTCGAATTCATGGATTCGACTTACTCTTCTCCTTTTCCATCATAGCCTTGCTTGTCTTACCACCGGATTCTTCACATTTCTGATCAAAAATGGTATGCACTTTACCTAGGGCCAACAATTTTATTGTGCCAAAATGGAATTATCTCGACTCGAAGTACTGAAAGGGCCAGCTGAAAAAGGAACACCTACATTTTGATTGTCCCTAAGGACACTTTCACCAAGAGTTTCCACCTGCTTGGACTTTGGGTTGTCCAGAGAATCAACGGCCTACAGAACAACTGTCAAAGAATGAATTATCATATCCCTACAGTCATGTGTAGGGATTGGACCCATGTGACAAATCGATCAGCTGAAGATTCGAGAGAAGGCTCAATAAAGACCCATGTTCCCCCCAAAGGCCTAGGAAGTTTTTTTACTAGGGAATCAATGGTTGGATGGGGGTATGAGACAAAAATTTGGTCTTCAGAAAATGAATCTTCCAAGTAATCCAAAATTTGAATATCACCATCTATTGCAAATACTTCAAAACATTTATAATAAAAAATGAAATGCCTACAGAAAAACCCTAGTCAACACACCAAACCCTCATCTTCATGCTTCTTCGTTGTTGCTTCCAAGTATTTCATATTCTTGAAACACTTAGCTTCCACATGACCATCTCACCTACAAAAATTGTAATGTTGGTTAGTATTCTTACCTTTCTACTAAGTGACTTTATCACCGTTGGGTATAGGAACTTTTTGAATAGGTTTGGAACCCTTGCTTGCTTATTGTTGCGAGGGTTTCGCTTCTTTGGATTCATGGATTTGTCCTTTTGTTGTGCCACTAAATATTTATTAGAAGTACTTGCAGTGTTGAATATCACTCCAAGATGTAAGAGCTTAGCTTTCTCTCTAATTAAAGCATGGAAAAAATCTCCAAGAGTTGGTTTTTTATCACCAACCCCTAGAGCTTCTTCATTGGAGTAAAAAGTAGATATAAAAACATAATTAGGAGGTCCAAGATTCATAAGAATAACATCAATACAATGTCTTTGTAGCTCGAATATCTTGCATTCTTCAACTAAGAGCCTAAGGGTTTTAAATTGAGATAAGTAGTTTTTAATGCAAGAGAAATCACATGGATTTAAAGAAACCAACTGATTTTCAAGTTACTGATCTCGAATATCATTGTGTTTATCAAATAGGATTTTCAACTTTTCCCAAGTTGCATCTAGTGCATGAATTCCTTTAAGGTGGAACCATAAGTCAATAGAGATGGACATATCGATTAATCCATGGGCTTTGTCATTTTTATTATCCCATTTTAACCTATTATCAACATTAATAGGGGTAGTTTATTTTCCCAAAGTAATTCGGTAAAGTTCCTTAATTCATAGGGCATCCTCCATATGGGCTTTTCAATGAAAAGTATTTGAAAATGGTAATCATAATTTCACTTGGTCTAACCATATTATAATATGTAGGAAATGTGGCTTCAAAAGAAGAAATTAATGGCATAGTTGCAAAGATCTAGAAAAATTAGGTAGTTTTGAAAAAAAAGAATTGTAAACGAACTTTGGATATCAAAGTTATGCATTTTTTTAAAAGACACAAAAGGAGCCAAGGAGACATGTGACAGGCATAGGTGCAATAAAGAATTCCCCTCCCCCTTTTACTAACTTTCCTTATGATCTAACTTTTATAAATAAGTTACCTTATTTTCAAAAAAACAAACGGCCTCACTTTTGTAAAACAAGTAGGAAACACTTTTATAATGAAGTTACTTTGTAATTGAAAGTTACACTATTTTTTCAAAAGTAACAAAGACAAGGACTTGAATCCAAAACCTCTTATTAAGATAACTTTTAACCAAGTGAGTTAGCAAAAAGTTTAGTAATATTATGAAGGAAAAAGAGGGTCTTCCTCTTCTTCTTCTTCTTCTTCTTCTTGTGGGAGTTCATCCATATTTAAAATCAAATTTATGTTGCATGTCATGTGATTACTACAAACACTATATAAGAACCAAACATCATTCAAAATTCTGTGGACAACAAGACTAGGAACAAAAAACCTTCAGTATTCTCAGAAGTATTCAAATAGTTTGCACTTTGTTTGCCCAAGTCGGTGTGTTTCTTCCAACATTCATTAGCATGATGACCTAGATTATTCCTATAAAAACACTTAATTTTGGATTCATCGTACCTCTAATTCTTCTGTGAGCCTCTCTTGTCACTCCCCCTTTTTTGTTCAAAAAAATTCTTATTGTCTCTATCATTGCGGTTTCTACCTCTACCTCTTGATCTTGATCTTCATCTAGCTCTATCTTTTGAGATAGAAACTAGAGCCTTGAATACATTTTCCAGAGAGAAATCATCATTCCCATTTATTCTAGATTTGTTGGATAGAAGAGATCCCAACATATCATCTACCAACAATTGACTCGAATCTTTAGCTTCTTCAATAGTTGCAACCACCATATCAAACTTTCTAAGTAGAGTTTTAAGAACCTTTTCAACTACCTTCTGATCTTCTATATCATCACCATATATCTTTAATTGATTTATAATGGTCATGGCCCAAACTTTTCATATTTAAACTTTCAACCTCCCTTCTTAAATTTTGCAGTTTTATGGTCTTTACCTTGGTAATGCCCTAATAATTGGTCACCAAGATACCTGAAGCCTTCTTTGAAAACTTCGCAATTGAGATCTTGGGAAAGATGGTGTCATCAAAAGCATTATGCCTTCTTTGAAAACTTCGCAATTGAGATCTTGGGAAAGATGGTGTCATCAAAAGCATTATTTTGGATTAGATGCAATGCCTTTGCATCTTTGGTTCTGTGTTGACATCTGTCAAAACCTACTTGATTGTGTCATTCTTCGGTTCTGTATACCCAAGGACTACACAATCCCAAACATCATAAGTACCCAATACTATCTACATCTTAATTAACCAAACTTCATAATTTTTCTATATGACGATGGGAATCTGTGGAAGCCATGTTAACCTAACAAAAGTATTTTATTTATTTCTTAAAAAACATTGTTGAAAGATGGTTGCACTCTTCTCTATGTTAACTTTTCATAAATGTTTTATTGACTTAAAATACCCTTTTTGAAGATACCAAAATGAAGATACACTGTGACCAGTCCATTTTGTTCAATCGTTTTTTGCTTATCAGCGTAAGAACATGTCCTTTGACGTCTTTTGCAGTGATTCCTCTTCTTGCTAGTATGCTCCCAGGAATTCTATGACCGCTCAAATCTTCTTTTCTGCTAAACCTGGACAGCGTTCTGCCACTCGCTCTGATACCACTATATTGTTTAGAGGCAGAGAAAATAGAGACAAAAAAACAGGAAAGTTCTTTAACTGTTATTGTGGCCATCCTTCGTTTTTCAATCCCTTATCCCAAGAAATTTCTTGACAGACTAGCCAATCACCGTTTCACTAGATTTGCATAAGTAATGCAAGATAGTAGTTAGCTTTCCACCCGACCATTTGCACTGATCGAAGGACTTGGCTCGCGTGAGCTTTCACATCACGCATTGTTGGTCGTCCGATCGGTGCAAATGGTCGGGTGGAAAGCTAACTCCATGCAAGATATGCGGGAATAATTGCATGATTCCAATTAATATATGCATATGGCAATCATTTCTCGATTTCCATCGCTCATATAGGCTATAGCTTACTATGGAGTAAGACTCTCTGCAAAATATTTTTCATTATGAACTTTGCTTTGTACCTCCATCAAGTCTAGAAGCCATAGGATTGATACCCACAAAAAAGTGAATAAATAAGAACCACAGTTACTTAGACTGAGGATAGTTTTAACATAAAGCAAGATCCCCCATAAACTTTAAAGCAAGATCCCCCATAAACTTTAAGATTCAAGTCACATGAGAATGAAGACTAGATATGTACCTGACCTTATATCTATATTTATTCTTTTATCACACAGATAGTTTGGATGATCTACTTTAGGAAACTACAAAGTTGTTTGCAACTAATATTTTCAACATTCGTAAAATAGGAGAATCGAAATCCTAATGAGAGGCATAATTTCTTGTTTAGGTTTTATTTTAAATTTTGGCCTTACAAGGATGCCCTAACAAATAAAAGAATAGACTTCAACTTTATGTCTTTTGGTATTTAAGGATTTCAGGATCCATTTATCATAGTGAAGACCATAGGAAATTGCACCAAGAAAAAAGAGAAAGTATAGGAAAGATAGTTTGCTTCGAAACCCAATAAACATATAGGAATTGTTTCCTATTTTGTTCAAATACATTGGAACTTTTCCAAAAGTTTTGCAAGCATTTTCAAGGCCTTCCAATTTCAAAATATAGAAGGAATTTATCGCTCAAGGGATGATTTGACCATGGTTTTGCTCTGGCTAAAGTTGTAAGCATGTTGGGACTATGCTTTCACAAAAAGTATGACAAGAGTTGGTTAAATTTAGTAAGCATAAGTAGCACTTTAAATGGTTATGTGAAGAAAAGCATGCACATTCTTTTTCAATAAAAAAAAATGTTCCTTGATATTCATTCGAGTCAAAGGTATCAAAGTACAGTGCATAAAAACCCAATAAAAAAAAATACAATACATCCTCCAATGATCATAGACGATCCTGAAGACTGTAAAGCAAACAATCCACAACCGGATTTCCAAACCTCCCACAAGTATAAGACAAGAGTAGCTAAAACATAAGAGATAACAATCTAAAAAGATCGAGAATCCAAAATAACAGCACTGTTAACAATAAAATTAACACCCTTGAGAGTGACGGTCTAAAAACATACTTATATTTCACCCGAAACATGAAGATCAAAATTTTGGAACAATTGAGAGCTTTCATCTCTCATCTGACCACTATTTCCACAGAGGAAGAAATGTTTGAAGACAAAGGTTGCTTTAAAGAAGCCAAGTTCGTGACCACTTAAGGGCCAAAACCGAGTTCATATAGCTCATACAATGGAAAGAAAACCTAACATGTGTATTAATTGTCCTAGAAACACTGAAAATCAAGTTTGATGCTTGGAAAACTAAGTAATGTGGGTGTTTTGAAGAAAATAATTAAAATCCATCAAAAATTTTAATCCCACATTCTTGGTTAGTGATTGGCTACACAAACCCCAATTCTATATAAGAAAGACATATGAGGTGTATTAGAGAGGGAAAAAGTGAGAGTAAAGGCATGTTGGAGGAATTGAGGACTAGAAATGATTTTTTTACTACAAAGGTTTCTGAGCATCAAAGGCATGGATGGTAGAGAAGTAGTTCTAGGAAATAGAGAAGGAAGGCACCTTCAAGGGTTGTAAGTATTTCCTTATGTGCATTTATTATGAATCAATTTAGTTTTCTTCCCAATTCCTGTTCAATGTTTTCACTTCAAGTTTTATTTTGAATTAGAATTGGTAGGAAACTAGATCTAGCTTATATTTCTTAAAGATAGTTTGGTAGGATAGTAGGAAGAATTTTTGGTGAGATTCGCAAGTGTGAAAGAGATTCAAAGGGTTGCAAGATCATATACCAAGAAACTCCATCAAACTTCAAGGCTACAAGAGGTATTATCGTATCTTCCTCCCCTTCTCAAACTCCATGAAAGAAGGCTTAAGATCTTAGAATCATTGTGATAATTGATTTGTATCATGTCGATTGGGATTCACCCACCCCATAGAAATAGGAAAGTAGGACATAGCTTCAGCCTTAGAAACTCCACTAATAGATTGACGACCATACTAGGGATCTTGGGGTTTAATTATTGATTTCTTTATTTCTTGGATTTTTCCTCATTTTGGGATGTTTCTTGCCTTTATATATTTTAATGCATGCTTAATCTCTTTCTTTAGACACCTTATTTCATCTTAGGAGTCTAAAACCGACCTAGATCGGCCTTTACACAATCAAATTATGAAATATTTGCATGTGATATTGGGTTTCATGGAAATACGCGGGTGCAGGCTATGTAAAGTCATGTATTCCCTCAAAAATACGCAGGTACAGGCTAGGTAAAGTCGTGTATATCTTGTAAAAACACAGGTGCAGGTCATACATAGTCGTGTTTTGCACACAGTGTGTATTTTGGGCATAAAATTTTCATTTCTTGATCGTTTTGAGTGATTTCTTTTTTCTATGGAAAACTTAGTAATCTCTCTACTTGATTTTAGAGACTAATTTCATCTAATTTGACTGAGATTTGAGGATTTATTAAAGCTTTTAAATATTTGTGTGCTTACTAGCTTGAAAATTGTCAAAAAACTAAGAATTGCAAATCATTGTTTTAAGCCTATATTTAGGGGTGATTTTGAACTTTTCAGACTTGTAGATGATGATAGAGACCTGTTATAGATGATGGTAGAGACCTATTAGGACCTATCAGGAGCATATTTGAATAATTTAAGATCAATATCACTTGAATTTGGAAGTCTTATAAACATCCTTAAAAAGCTAGGAAAATCACTTTAATTAGTAATTCTTTGAGTTTTGTTCAAGTTTTTCTTTAAAATATTGATCAAATATGAATGTTTAGGACATCTTTACCATTTAGATCATTTTTTTCATTATTAATGTCTGAAATTTTGTTTGATTTTGTCACTTTAATCACTTGTTTGCATAAGAAAATTGATAATAATAAAAAATTGAAGAACATGACACACTGTTTCAATTTATCAACCTTTAGACCATGAATTTGAGTTGCATGAACTTGTTGACCTGACACACAACATGAAATCACAGCTAAGACACAAGTAGAGCCATCAATTAAATCATATTCACAAAAAAATTCAAAAATTTGGACCTCTCAGTTAAGATAAATTCAGAATTTTTTCCTCCAAAACATAAGAAAATGGCTTGAACAAGTAAATGTTTATTTTGAATAGATTAATCTAAATTTCTTGAAGCACAATTAGAGGAGTTTATTTGTCATTCTCAAATTGCTTGTGATACATTGTGATTCGATCCCTACGTATCCTATTCACTTGCACCTTCGAGTGATCTTGTGAAAGATAAATAGGGATCTCAAGTGTAATAGTCTAGTATTATTTTTTAGCAGAATTTTGAGTCGTGCGTATCATCTTCACTTGCACTTTCGGGTGGTCCCGTGAACGAGAAACAATGATCCCAAGTGTAATAGGAATATTTTGAAGTTTTGAAGCATATTGTCGAGCCACGAGTATCCTCTTCACTTGCACTTTCGGGTGCTTTTGTGAAAGAGAAAGTGGATCTCAAGTGTAAATGCTTGTCAGTTGTAGAATTTTGCATTGATTTTCAAACCATCAATTTGGAACATTAAATTGAATATTTAAAAAGAAAACATTATGCAATTGAAAAATCAAAATTGAATCATAATCTCACATTTAAACATCAGTTTGAGGGACTTATTAGAAACAGGAAAAACATTGAACATTCAAACATTTTCCATTTCCAATTAGTGATAGTTGAAGCATATTGAACACATCGTATGTTTGAAGTCAACCTCTTGAACCCTTACTAAAAAAAATTGAAAACTTCTTTTTTCAAATTTGTAAAAGTGATTCTAGTTTGCAATTCACATGTTCGAAGGATCTCAGAGAACCTCTTACTCTTCCATAGTATAGAAGTTCATTGAAATAAAGAAAAGAGTAGTGAGCATTGTGCATTTGATTGGTTCAACATTTTGAGTCACAAATGCCACCAATTTCAACCATCATTCCTCGAAACTAAGAAAACTACCTTAAAATCAATGCTTATCTAAAATCTATCAAGTTTCTTTTTTATATCACCAACATAGATTAGGCTAGGGGCTTGGAATAAAATTGGAGAGTTAACATCTCATTGGCCACATAACTTTGAAACTAGTATTGATTAAAGAGATCAAGTCCATTAGTAACAAAGAGTGCATGCCGAGAAAGCGCTTCTAACACATGCGTTAAGCACGAGGTCAATCTGAATTAGTAAGGGTGGTACCTCCCTTCTTGCTTATTTGGTGGGATATGAACACATTACAGTATTTCAATTAAGTGACAAGTCCTCAAGGTGACAACACTTTCTTGAGATATCTAGTCTATGTGAGTTATCCTAGACTAGTGACTATCCTGCCTGACCACCGATTGTGAAGTGGTAACCATAGTTTCTTTTCCTAGGGCATCACACATGATGTTGTGAGTGGGGGACACTTACAATACTTGAGACAAACACGAGGTTGTTTCAACTCCTTGGGAGGGTGAGTAGCCAAGAGCCAACACTTGCACCTTTGATGATTGAAGAACAGTGTAATTGTTTCTCATACCTTCACTATTTAGTAATTTTTGAGGCGTGATGTCCCTCAGGAGCTACTAGTTTTGGAAGGCCCTCTAAATCCAACTTTTCACTAAACTTCAGTTTTTTGGAAAGAAGTTTGCTAGGTGATTTTCTTATGACTTTTTTAAATGTGTGGACACTTTGATTTTTGTCGAGTCTAGTTGTCTTTTGGATTGTTTGACTGTATTTTGATATACTTTAATAAACAAATCCTTTTATTAAACTTCATAGAGATTAATCTCTCAATTCACCCGTCAAGGCAGCAGCGAAGCAAGTTACTCAAGTTTGAGGGCCCCACTACATGGTGGAGGCAGATACATGAACCACATATTTGTGACTTTGAAACTGAACTACTTATAAACCCAATCAAATGTTAATAGAGAAGAACAACATTAAACCAACTTTTAAAATTTGTCACATCATGGATGAGACATAGATAGAGGCGATGATCTTACTCTAGTTAAAGTTTAAAAAATAGAATATCGCATAGTTGCTCACGTAAATCTACCAATAGAACATCCTCTAAGCCCAGTCATATTTACGGAAAGTGAGTCACAAGTCAATGTTTTTGAAAGTTGGAATACTATGCAAGACATTACACTTGACCCTTTGGCTTCATCAGGAGTTCAAGGGACCACATCAATGCAGCCTTAAATGCTTGTGGGAGGTTATCAAAATCCTCTTGGCAAACACAATAGTTGTCTAGGTTCTACTTCTAGGGGCAACCCTTTATCATGGAATGTTAATATTCCTGGCAGAAATAATGCATCCTGGAACACACATGTCAATTGGAACTATCCTTCACAGATGGGAGGAAATGCCCCAAAGGGTCATCCTCTGATTTATCCTAGCACAATTCCTAAGGGAAATCCACCTATCAACCCCATTCCGCAATGGAGTGGTCAGGTTCTAGGAAGTAATCAATTTTTCTAGATCCAACCTCCACAAGAAGGAAACATACCTTGGAATTCCAATCAAAACCAAGGACAAAATCAATGGAGTGGCCAGGTTCTAGGAAGTAACCAATCTTCTTGGGACCCAACTCCATCAGGAAGCAATCCACCTAGTGGTCAAGTTTTAGGAAGTAACCAATCTTCTTGGGACCTAACTCCATCAAGAGATAATTAACCCACTGATCATGTTCTAAGAAGTACCCAATCTTCTTGGGGGAAGCCTTCGCGAGGGGGCAACACACCTTGGAATGCTAATCAAATCCAAGGACCACCTCAATGGTGTCGTCGGATTCTAGGAAATAACCAATCCCATTGGATTCTAACCTCGCAAGGGGGAAATCGACCCAGTCATCAATGGTGTGGTCAAATTCCAAGAAATATCCAATCTCCTTGGAGTCTAACCCTACAAGGGGAAATCCACCCATGAATCCCATTCCACAACGGAGTCGTAAGGTTCTAAAAAGTAACCAATCATTTTGGAACCAGCCTGCAATACCCATGTTTGATCCAGCTAGGCCACTACATGGACCTCATGCCAATGGTATGATGGGTTCTATCAACAACCTTGAGCAGATTACCCAACAAATGGGACAAATGTCTGTTCAGACTTCACAACCTATAGCTGGCCAAGATATGCAGCAACTGCTAAGCCCTAACTTCTGAAATCTGCGTAGTTCAATCCATGGACTTTAGGGGAAAGAAAAAAAAGTACAAGGGTAAGCACAATGCTAATCCTTCCCAAACTTCTGAAATTCTCATAGTTCAATCCATGGAACTTAGAGGAAAGAAAAAGAAATATAAGAGTAAGCGGAATACTAATCTTGGAATGGGAGATGCACTGAATCTGACTCAAGACGATGGGAAACAACAACCCATTGTATTAATGCAACCCTTTTTGCAACGCCATCATCAAATGTTTGCTACAAAGCTGGTACCTCCGCCAAGGAGCAACCAGCCAAAATCCCCATAATAGGGAAATGATCCCCATGCCAATATCTTCATGTGTGATCATGAGGTGAACATTCAAAGAAGATCTCATTCTTATGATGTCCCTCCCAGTACATTGGATCAATCGAAATCACATCCAAGCGGTTATATTCCCATTAAAAAACCAACCATAGACATAGTACCACACCTCCCCAAAGGTGTTCTACGTAGAACAATGCATAATCCTAACGCACGAGATGCTCATAACGAAAATGTTGTTGAGAAAATAGCTCAAGCACCATGTGCCATGTCCATTATGGAGGTATTGCAATATTGTTGTGCACAAAGAAATGAACTATTGTCTTCAACTAGAGTTGTTGATCCATCCGATGTGACTTCGATCACATTAGACTTTAGACCAATCAACTTGTAGGACTCCTTTCGAAGTTTCTTTTTAGATTAAAGTAACATCTCATGGCAAGAATATTTTTCAAACCATAGTGGATGAAGGGGCCTCGACTTGTGTCATGTTATTTAAATGTTGGCAAGTGTTAGGACCACCCACCTTAATTCAATCCCATAATGTGCGAAAAGCATTTGATCAACATTTGTTCTCTCCTCGCAAACTCATTGTAGCCTTCCCTATTAAATTGGGTGGAAAAATAGTCACAGTGGATGTTGAGGTAGTATATACGCCTATAGATTACAATTTGATATTAGGACGTAGTTGGATACATGTGATGATGGATATAGTGTCTTCAGAGTCTCGACTAATTCGGTTCCCTCATTGGAGGAATATTGCCATGATCGACCAATCAGATTACTCCATGCTTGAAATTGTTGTCTAGTCGAATGTTCCTTTCATTAGGGATGCTCTAAAAGAGTTTCAAGACATTAGGAGAGGATCATTAAAAAATTATTCCCTCATGGAAAACTTTATGATCCCGCAACCCTTATCTGTTGTAGAAATGTCATACCAAGCTGTTCAAATGACTTCAGCAGATTTGGATCAAAATCTTCCCTTGATGGAGGAATATGATCCAGTTACTTGGCCCATTTTGGTTCTGAGATCTCCCAACTCACTTAACTTCTTGGACGGAATTTTATCATCAAATGAAGCAATCCTTGCAGTCATAAACATTTGGTTACACCAACCTACGGACATCTTTTTTGGGGCCACTAGGATCATACTTGGTTTAAATCCACCCAAGTATAGGAGCATCCTTTGTATGTTCCTCGATCTTATCGGGTATATTTAGAAGCATGCATATAGGTTTAGGTTATCCCTCTGTGAAGATTCATTTGAACCTTTTGCAACCCAAACTTGCCATAGGGTCGAACATGTTGGAAATTGGCGAGTCAGCCCATCATATCTGTATTCTCCACCATTTCGACAAAAGAGCTTACCGAACATGGGACACCCTAGTCAACACTCCATTGCCATTTTGGCGCCCATGCTAAATCATTCTCATAGGCTTGGGAGCTCAGTTAATCCCATCATGACCTGGAGTTTGAGACCACATACTTCTCTTCCATATAATTCTAACCATTTCCTGATGGGCTCCTTATTTTGTGTCAGTTTACATAAGCATTTGTTAAAATCTCCACATGAACATTTGTGCTCACTACTTCGGTGCGTATTGCTTATGTTGCGTATATGCCTTTGCAGTCACTTTTTGTTCAAGAGGCCTATAAAACATTGCTTTTGTTTAGTTGACATATACATGTGAAAACTATTTGATTTTGGTAGTTGAAGATAGACCACGATTCATGGTGATTTGTGATTTTGGTGTTATCACATGAATTGGCATGAAGTAAACCACATTGCCCCTTTCCTACTTGACCATTGCACTAGATTGGATAATCACATTTACTTGCTTCTATTTCATCGTCCGTCAACACATAATCCTACTTCAAATAGCCAACCGATGGATGGAACATCCATAAGAGTGTGCACAACTAACTCAGTGCTTGTTTGCAATACGTCTCTTTGCCTTGTCCTGACTTGTGCTCTTGAAGAACATAGTACACCCATGCAACACTCATTCCCTCCCATGTACCATAGCATTTTTATTCTTTTTTCGAGCCAATAAATGAAAAAAGTACTAAAAATTCAAAAATACAAAAAGAAAGATTACTTAATCTATTCATAATTCATCATGGAGAAAATGGCAACAATCGGTCATTGTCGCCCTTAAACACAATACATATCCTTGCATCAATGATAAGTACATCATTTACATTTTCCTTAGGAAGTTGTACCAACGATTTGAGAAAATCTCCACCGATAGGTTATCCTTCATGTCATCTATGGAGCTTTCACTAATTCATCTGGAATTGGCGAATTTTATAATGGTTGGTTACTCAAGTCTTATGTTGACAGGTGTCACCATGCGTCATGTTATGTGTTTAAGGGAATTCAAACCAATGTCGACCATTCCTCAAATATTCCTAGCCAATCATGTTGGCCTTCCTTGTGTCAGTATCCAGTGTTGGATCTCACAACTCTACCAAATTATATCATCCTATTGATCTCAGTTTCTTGTCAGTTGATGTGGGATGCATTAAAGCCCTCCTTTTGACGGATCTATTCCTATCTACGCCAAATCATCATCTAGGAAATGGATTTATGAACCCCACTGAGTACCTTGGATCTTGCAGTCATTAGTGGTAGGTTTCCTCGCAAATGATAGCGGGTATACATCAATGACCCCTAATTGTTTAATTCTACAAGTGTTCGATGTAAAAACATCTATTCGCACTTGTTAGATTGTACTCAAGTACCTTGGAGTCCATCATCGTTATCGGTGGGTATTCTCGCATTTATTAACAATATACATCCATGACCGGTAATCCGATGGTGTTTTATTATGCTCGACATCAACTCATATATTCGCATGATATAAAATCGTACCATCGTTGATTTGTATTGAAGACCTTGGAAGAGACAGTTGTATCACTCATTGATGCACTACCCGAGTTGCACAAGATTAAAATGTCGTGTCAAAGTACCATGAAGATCTGGATATTTTGTACTCATCAAAATTCATGTATACATTTTTGTAATATTTGCTTTTGACATGGATCCACTCTATATTGTCTGTGGCCATGCTTGTTCACTGTTGAGCATGGGTATACCCACCTCAGGAAGATATTATATATTTGGGTTGTTGCCTTGTTTGACTTGCAGGTGCTTTTCAAACTCTTGCGCTCAAGATCCTACTCCTTTACCATCCTGCCCTCGTCAGTAAACAATATCAAAATTAAATCAATGTATTTCATCCCTCAGCATAGCTTCGGACATCACACATTAGGAGGCATCTGTAAACAATAAAATTAACACCCTTGAGAGTGATGGTCTGAAAACATATTTTTATTTCGCATGCAACATGAAGATCAAAAGTTTGGAACAATTGAGAGCTTTAATCTCTCATCTGACCATGACTTCCACAGAGGAATAAATGTTTGAAGACGAAGGTTGCTCTAAAGAGGCCAAGTCTGTGACCACTTAAGGGCCAAAACCCAGTTCTTATAGCTCATACAGTGGAAAGAATACCTAACATGTGTATTAATTGTCCTGAAAATACTAAAAATCAAATTTGATGCTTGGAAAACTAAGTAATGTGGATTTTTTGAAGAAAATAATTAAAAACCATCAAAAAGTCTAATCTCACATTCATGGTTAGTGATTGGGTACCCAAACCCCAATGCTATATAAGAAAGGCATATGAGGTGAATTAGAGAGGGAAAAAGTGAGAGTAAAGGCATGCTAAAGGAATTGAGAGCTAGAAATGGTTTTTCTACTTCAAAGGTTTTGGGACATCAAAGGCACGGATGGTAGAGGAGTAGGTCTAAGCAATGGAGAATGAAGGCACCTTCAAGGGTTGTAAGTGTTTCTTCGTGTGCATCTATTATGAATCAATTCAGTTTTCTTCTCAGTTCTTGTTCATTGTTGTCCCTTCAAGTTTTATTTTGAGTTAAAATTGGTAGGAAACTACATCTAGCTTATTTTTCTTAAAGATAGTTTGGTAGGATAGTAAGAAGGATTTTTGTGATGAGATTTGCAAGTGTGAAGGAGATTCAAAAGGCTCAAGATCAGCGATCAAGAAACTCCATCAAACTTCAAGGCTACAAGAGGCATTCTCTTTCCTTCTTCCCCTTCTCAAACTCCATGAAAGAAGGCTTAAGATCTTAGGATCATTGTGATAATTGATTTGTACTCTGTCGATTAGGCTTCACCCACCCCATAGAAATAGGAGAGTATAACATAGCTTCAGTTGTAGAAACTCCACTAACAAGCACAAGATTAGAGCAAGAAGGTCTCTAATAAGCCCTCAAAGATCTTCTCGACTTCCAAAAATTCCTCAAAAATCAATAACACCTCAGTAATATCTGTTGTCTCCTTCGATAAGTTGTCAACAACTGAATTATGCTCTCTATAAACATGATTGATACTGAGAAAACTAAAAGACTTCAACAACTGAGAAGTGCGCACACACCATTGGTTCAGAGCCATAACCTACAAATGAGACTTGTTGTTGGCCCAATCAACAATGACTTTGGAGTCCCCAAATAAGAAAAAGAATGAGATACCAATGATGGAGGCAAAAATAAACAGCCCCAAAGAGCCAAAGAGCCAAGAGTTCAGCTCACAACCCAACTTGAAATGAAAAAAGTGATCTTTACTGATAGCCAGGAAAAAACCAGCCCCACTAGAATCACGTGACGTTGCATCGAAGAAACCTGCTGCATACACCAAAGAGGGAGGAGAGCCAACATTTCTGTGACTTTTAATAGCCTGCGGAGCAGGATAGTCCAGAAGCATACCAATGATACTAGAGCAGCAGCGGTGAACATTAGGCTGGCGATCATCGAAAATGGACTTGTTTTCAGCCCTCCATAAAACCCAACAGCAAAAAATGGAAGATATAAGTGACCAAAATCATTTTGAAACCACTGGTCCAAATTACCAGCCAATGTTATGCAATCCCATCTGAGAGAAATATTCAAAACATTTGACACTGCCGTCCACACAGCCTTACTGAAAGGATAATCAATAAAGATATGATCGACCGATTCCACCCGCATTCTGCATAAGCTACAGCAATTCGGTCCAATCCAGCCACACTTAGAGAGGTTGTGCCATGTAGAAATTTTGTTCTCACAACACAACCAGATAAAAGGCTTCAATTTAATGGGAACCTTCCATTTCCAAATAACTGGGTGCCACCACCCTTCAGCAGGTACAGAGTAAGTTTGAGCAATAAAATTGTAAGCTTCCTTGGCTATGACCATATCGTTTAAAGAATTGTAGGCCAAAACCAAACTATCCTCGACATCCACCAGCCTGATACCTGCTCTGTTCAGTTTATCGAAAAACAAAGACCATTTATCTCCCAAGACCCCCCAAGATCCAGATCCGAGGCAGAGAGCCAATAAGAAACAGAAGAAAAACATGTGCCTTGCACTCAAATCGGAGTCCTCTGTAATTATACGTCATTTTTTCAATTTCGTTAAGCTCTCATGCCCACTGTTTGGTTTAGGCATTTATATTTGTAACGGAAAAATTTAGCCCTTGCTTAATTTGATAGAAAGGACCTGTATGGGTTTTAGGCGCGTCTTTTTAATGATGGAAAATACCAGAGTTGTAACACATCTTTAAGAAATCTCTACCCACAACATCGCACTTAATCCTGTTTGGAAGCCTCCACGGCCACAAAAATAGAATACGCAAATAGATCTGGTGATTGAAAATCCAAGCCTTCATGTCAAATCTATATAGCCCGTCCCCAATGGTAAACTGAGTAGGAAAGTAATAACTACTATGCTAATGGAAATCATTTGGAAGAAGCCTGCACGATGAAGCAAAATGAGGAAACCAACGATCCATGCAACAATAAACCTCATTTTATATAGGAGATGTTCGATATCATAAAATTAAATAGGAGACGTTGGATATCATAAAATTAAATAGGAGATGTTGGATATCAGAAAACTAAAGGCAAGCACAGGTAAGCAGAACAAGTGCAACTTTTGGAGACATATCCAACTTGAAAGAATGGTTTGAAACTGGGTAAAGGATGCGAGAGCAGATGTAAATCGTCATAAAATTAAATAGGAGATGTTGGATATCAGAAAATTAAAGGCAAGCACAGGTAAGTAGAGCAAGGGCAACTTTTGGAGACATATATCCAACTTGAAAGAATGGTTTGAAACTGGGTAAAGGATGCGTGAGCAGATGTAAATCGAGAATAATCAACATACTAGCTAAGGGAGGTAAGGTTTCAAGCAGGTGAAGCAAGCTAAGTGGTTAAAACATTATAGTATATACTAAGAGCTCATTTACAAAGTGCACTTTTACAGTTTTAAATTTGATGGTTATTGTTCATACTAAACAACACGATATCAATATCAGAAACACTTAATTACAATAATCAATTTTCTAAACAAAGTAGTTTTAACTCCCATGCAGACTGCCAGTTATGGGAGAGCTCTCTGTTCTGGTTTGACAGGAGCATTTATAGTAGTACATGGTGAAATTCCAATCAATAAGGAGTTCAGGGAATGCCATTGTTGAATCTGTATACCATGATTTTCAACTACTCTCATGGGACGAAGCATAAACAATAGGACCGTCATACATGCCAGCCATCCTGGAATTTGAAGCTGATGTATTTGGCATATGTGCCTCCTTTCATCCTTAACTCAAAAGTCTCTCTGTACAGAAAATATTATCTTGTTGGTTGGTCTTATTGCAAAAGAATTGTAGCTTGTGATGGTTAGGATATTAAGCATGATCAGTTTGTTTAAGCTGCAAGGCTGTCAACCAGAAAATAGTAGACGAAGAACTAATATGTCTTTTCTCATTATTATGTGCACAGAGGAAAATCTCAAGGACGGATACCAAAAACTAATAACATGTTTCTCAATATGTTTTCTTATGGTTACTGGCTAAATTACAGGTAACACACCAAGATAGGTCACACAATTGACCAAAATCTCTTGCACCTTACAAGAAAGCATCACTGAATCTATCCAAAAATAAAATTAATCTAACAATAAATCAAACCTGATTTTCAGAGAGAAAAATTGACTTTGCCATTTTTATAGATCAGCTAAAATTGCTATGAGATATCCTCTTTTCTTTAGTAAATACAACTAGAGCATTTATATTTAAAACAAAAATAAACAGCCTGGCTATAACTCACCATGGTACTGAAGCTTTGGGCTCCATGTGTATGAAGTTAAACCAATACATATGTATGAAGATAAAGACCATAACTAAGTAGCAGAGCCGTAGATGTCGTTAGAGGCTAAAATTTCCCCGACTTAATAAATCGACAGAGCAGCTCCAATTTATCAGGCATCTATCACAAGTCTTCGATGCTGGGAATAGGAATACCTTGCCACATGGAATTATCAAGTTTGCAAACCTACTTTTCATTCCATATCTTGACAATCAAATACACCTGTGTGCTCAATTGGCTTCATTTAAGGCAAATCTCGGGTAAGAATTGTTCACAATTTGGATGGAATGTGTCCCAAAGTTAGGTCCCCATTGTTCAAACCAGCCGTTCAACTACAGGCACTGTTCCAGCATTGGCTCCCCTTTCCTATCAGGCACAAAACAAGTAAGAAAACCAAGTTCCTCAATGGACTCTGAAATTGTGTCTAGCAATTCCTAAATCCCAGTTGCTCAATGGACTCTGATTTGTGTCTAGCAATTCTTAAATACCCAAGAGTTATTAAATGCCCAAGAGTTATTGGATAAGAGAGTATGGAGAGAAAATTTTAGGTGTTAATATTTGCTATTGCCCTAATTTTTTCAAAAACAATTTGGGCAAATCAAAATGAATTGTGAAATTATTTTGCTGGAAATCATCAATTTGTCTTCTATAAAATATATAAAATTCTTGAAATATTAGAAAAAATTGTTAGAAGTCTGCCGAACCTAAAGAATCACCAAGGTTTTTACACACAACAGAAATAGGGTTCCTTAAAACTCTCCACAATTGCTAATTATAATAACACTCTTGTGGCAGTCAACAACCAGGCTGGCTATGGTTTGCATCTTGTGGCACGAAAGCTGGCAGCGGCCGATACTACTGTAATCACATCTATCGTTGCCTAATTGATACTGTTGTGCTCACACTTAGCGGTGAGGTTCAAGAAATACATATTAATTTCTAACGATTTGAGAGTTACTAACATTCAGTGAACTTTCAAACAAACAAGAACAATAGATCAAGCAAATTGATAAGACTATAGGTAATCAGCAAGACCTGAATTTAACAGAAAACATACATATAGATCCACCCACGGCATCCCACCGAAACAAAAGCATATGAATAAAATTGCTGCTGGATTATAGGGATAAATCTCCGAATATATTTTAGAGTACCCTATTGAATAAAGTAGCCTGAAAGGAAGAGTGCGAAGAAAAAGAGAAGAGATCCATAGATCAAAGCACTCTTCTGTCCCGACGTCAACGTGTTCCCTCCAAGCCCAAATTGTTGATTCTGAGCAAATCCTGCAACCTCAACGCTCTTACTATTGAAGTATGATTGGGCTGCTCCGCATGTGGGGCATCTCCAATCCTCTGGTAGCTTAGAGAACTCTAGACCAGGGGCAACTGGGTAGAGCGGGTCACCCAAGGATTGGTCATAAACATATCCACAGGATGTGCATTCATATTTCCCCGTGTTAAGAACTGCAAATGTTTCTTCAAGTCCCAATCTGGGAATTTTACCAGGTTCAGCTGTATTGTTCTCGCTCCCCAAATCAATAGGTGATGATTCAATGTTCTCCATTTTCATGTCAACGGATGAATTCCCTTCCTTCTCAACATCGATTGACATGCAGCAAGGAGACCTTCTGTGATGTGAATTTTTCAGATTTTTGTGTGCTAAAAACAATAAGGTCTGTCCATAGTTAGTGGTGCGTACCAGAGATTGGCTGCTGCGAGGAATGAAGAAGTTCTTGTGATCATGTAGCATTGCTCTGCTGAAAAATACACCATAGGGCTTCTGCATTTGAAGGCCGAGACCAACTGAAGCTGCCATTGCATTCAAAGAATGCAAATTAACTAAGAGAGTTAGGTCGTGAAATTAGGGGAAAACAGGCAAGCAGGTTGTGAGAGGCTCGCGCTGCCATCATCCACGCACAGAATCCATTGTAGCATATACCTTTTCTCTCTGGATAAGACTATACGAATATATGATAGACAATAGGGGTTAACTCAACATCTGGACGATTTCCATGAAGAGTCTCAAAGTAGATTGGGTTATGCGTTCGACGGCCTTCCATATTCACGTCCCTACTATAGTGTGCATCAAAGGATGCCGATGTGGATGTGAATAGGTCACGCAAATCCCTATATTATCCGTTAAGAGTCTCCATGAGATATCTACCATGGAGTAGCTTAACATAGCCGTGTGCATATGGATTCATGCATAGCACATTAAGATAGCGATTAGGCATATGGATTTATGTATAAAATTAACTAGCAATTGCCCCAACAGGTGCAATAAAACCTTAATTGAACAATACTATCGTGTTTTATAATAGATGTATATTTGACAAATGTCTCAGTTAAGGTATAGATCACTATGTTCCACGACTAACTTATTTCTTGTTATGAAGCACACAGAGGAAGAGATTTTTGCACTTTTCTAGTTACTCCAATGCTATAGCCAACTACCAATTGATTCGGCTACTCACCATTTGCTGGAAATTTGAATTCAAGATTTTGTTGTTAACAAGCAGGTTACTGTTGAACATTGGGTTCAGCGCTCTCCATTTGTTTCGTGACATGGACTAATCGCCTCCCAAGATCCTAACTCTGGAGACTGTGGCGGATATCAACACCTTCAGGTTGTGGTCTAACGACAACCGTGAGTCCAATAAATGGTATTAGAGCAACAAGTCAAGGGTTCGAAACTCACCCGACTCGCGTTAGGGGGAAGATTGTTGGACATTGGGTTCAACGCTCCCCGTGAGTTTCGTGGCATGAACTAATCACCTCCTGAGATCCTAACTCCGGCGATCGTGGCAGAGATTAACACCTGCGGGGTTTGGTCTAACAGCAATTGTGAGTCCAACAGTTACAAGTGTCGTAAATATCTTGGAGAGTTACAACATATACATGCAATAATCTGTCAAAAAATATAGAATGGTGGAGGTGACACACTCTATATTTATGTTGAACAGAAGGCAAAGAACAAGTATGAACAATTGAGATGTTGCATGGAGGAATTAATTCTCTCAGAGGTGAGAATGCCTCAGTTTTTGAGAATCTCAATCAAGCCACCAACACAACTAAAGAACTTTTAGCTCTCAAAATCTCAACAAGGCACCAAAATATCTAAAGATTTCTTAGCAAATGATATGCAAAGTGACAACTTGAAGGATGCATCAGTAGTAGCAAGAGGTTGCAACTCCTTTGTGACTGTGGTGAGATAGTTGGTTGAATTTCATATTGTTGCAACTAATTTTAAAATTGAACACCAAAAGATGCAAAAGAATGCATTTTTTTTGTTGTTTCCTTGTAGGGTCATTTTTGCTATTTATGTTTGTCTGTGATACATTGAATCCATCTGTTTTTAGATTTGAGGCAGCCTGCATGTGATATATACTATGAAATGTCGTGTCTTATTGTGCAATAATGCACTAAAATATATGATTTGCAAGTTAGTGTAATGCTTTATTGCAAAGAAAACCTAGCACGGTGCTAAGGCTTGAATATATTATGCTCCATCGAATTCAAAATTTCTAGCATTGCTTCATCTCCAAACATAAAGAATGATCATTTGTTTGTGTTGCATATCTAGACTGGGGAGCACCCAAAAGCAAGGACCCAAGAATCCTTGTATTTATCCTTTACACTTACTATGAATAACTGTTCAACCTTCTCATGCTTTAATGCATTGTTTATACGTTTTAATGCATTGTTTACATGTTTCTTCCCTTTGTCTTGATGAGAATCCCCTTTCTTGTGCCAACAATCCTCTTTCTTGTGCCAACCGTATCCTTAGCAAGATATCCTACTTTTTCACAAACTCCTTAGGGTCCTTATTCTTTTCAATCGTCTTCCCTTGTCCCTTTATTTTTTTAACAAAGACTTTTTCTTCGTTGGCATCTTTAAAATTTTGACTTTGATTCTCTTCTTACAACAACTTCCCATCTATTTGATTCTTCTCTTGCAACAATATCCCATCCATCTCTTACGACACAACTCTCTATTATGATAAGATATTAACAATAGCAACAAAATGTATGTAGTCCTTTGGGTGATTATTTGATGTCACATGAGTCGTCTCATTATGTCGAATTATATTGTAATGCCCTTCCATATAGCAAGAGGACTTGAAATGGGTCCATTTGGCAAATTTTCATGAAGACAGTATTTTAGGACTGTGTCTTTAAAGTTGATTTAAGCCTCATTTTCAGGTGATGAGGTGTGAGCTTTGTATGTTATATTGTAATTCAAGTATGGTTTTCTATAAAGTTTAAACATTTCCAAGCATCAAAAGGGAGATTTCAAGCATTATGACATGAGGACATACTATTTTAGAGAGAATTTTTAATCAAGAGTTCATTGCAAGTTCATTTCTATTTCTTTTGGCATGATATTGTCTAATAGTTGTTAATGTTATCAAGTTATTTCTACTTTAGAGATAGCAATGAAGATGAGCATGGAGATAAGCATACTAACTTTAAATCTATTTTATTTTTACTGTTGTTGGCATGATCTAGTCTACTAGCTTGTAGTATAGTTATCAAGGTAATTTCTACTTTAAAGATACTAATGAAGATGCACATGGACATAAAAAATTTAACTTTAAATCTATTTTAGCAAAGGGGTTTTCCTTAGAAAAAAAAAATTGCAAACAAAAATTATTATTCATAAAAGATAGCTGAACTTTTTATTATTGAAAATAAATATACAATGAATTCAAGGTGTATTAAATTCAAATTTTATTTTGGCCTACTTGTTACTTAAGATCACTTAAAAGAAATGGATGGACAAAATGTAAAAAGATTAAAAAGATTTTATTAGTTTTGGGGAAATGGATAGAGGACTCCTGGGATTAAAGGGGAACATCGACACGCCCCCAAATCCAAAACCATCTCCTAACCATAGCATGGGTGGGAATTCAAACAATAACCAATATAACAATGAAGGGAATTGTCTCCAATAACCAAGGAGTTTATTATGTTTCAATTTACTTTTTATAGAAGTGTTTTAAATATTAGTTTGCAAAAAACTTTGTGTTTTAATGAGGTTTGAAAATCCTGGCATAGATAGAGTGATCTTATCAAGTAGGAGTGTGACTACTATGGAAATAGTTTAAAGTTTTGTCCTCAATAATACAATCTTTACATAATCAAAGGTTTTAATTTGCGAAGATAGTCATATAGTCATAAAATCCTTGCATCGCCTAGCATATATTATATGTGATGAATACCAATATTAAAACATGTTCTTGGTTACTAACAATATTGGTTAGAAAAATCCAAATCCAGGAAAAAACTACAAATAAACTACACACAAATGAAGTCCACTTAAATTAGTTGTTGAATCGGAACCAATGAAATCATGTATGGAATTCCACGGTATAAGACTTGACTAATTTTCAAAATATAATCACATATATGATATCATTTTTACATAAAATCATGATTAATAGTTACACTATAAATTCTAACTTTGGTTGAATCTCATGTTTTAAGTGTTATAAAAAACATGGTCATTAGTATACTTTTACATGATAATAGTGTCATTTTTCAATATATTATCATATTAACAACAAGGTATTATGGTAAGATATTTACAATAGCCACAAAATGTTTGTAGTCCCTTGGGTGATTGTTTGGTGTCACGTGAGTCATCTCATTATGTTGAATTATATTGTAATGCCCTTCAATATAGAAGAGGACTTGAAATGGGTCCATTTGGAAAAATTTCATGAAGACACTATTTTGGGTGTGTCTTTAAAGTTGATTTAAGACTCATTTCCAGGTGATGAAGTGTGAGCTTTGTATGTTCTTTGTCTATTTTTTGCACTCATTTGCACTCTTGAGCACATTTTTTTTTATATTCTTGGCATATTCTAAGAATCATATTTACTCACTCAGATGTATCTCCTATCACACACTAAATTTTATCTTCTATTACTTACTAATAAGAGTTGTGTTATATTGTAATTCAAGTATGGTTTTCTCTAAAGTTTAAACATTTCAAAGCATCAAAACGAAGATTTCAAGCATTATGACACGAGGACATAATGTTTTAGAGAGAATCTTTAAACAAGAGTTCATTTCCAATCCATTTCTATTTCTTTCTATTTCTTTTGGCATGATATTGTCTGATAGTTGTTAATGTTATCAAGCTATTTTCTACTTTAGAGATAGCAATGAAGATGAGCATGGAGATAAGCATACTAACTTTAAATCTATTTTATTTCGATTGTTGTTGGCATGATCTTGTCTAATAGCTGCTAGTATAGTTATAAGGATAATTTCTACTTTAAAGATACTAATGAAGATCCACATGGACAAAAGAATATTAACTTTAAATCTATTTTAGCAAAGAGTTTTCCTCACGAAAAAATTGCAAACAATAATAATTATTCACAAAAGATAGATGAAATTTTTATTATTGAAAATAAATATACAATGAATTCAAGGTCTATTGAATTTAATTTTTATTTTGGCCTAGTTATTACTTGAGATCACTTAAAAGAAATGGATGGACAAAATGTACAAAAAAATAAACGATTGATTAGTTTTGGGTAAATGGATAGAGGACACCTACGATTAAAGGGAAAGGGAAACATCAACACGTCCCCAAATCCATACCCCTCTCCTCACCATAGCATGGGTGGGCATTCAAGCAATAACCAACATAACAATGAAGGGAATTGTCTCCAATAACCAAGGAGTTTATTATGTTTCAACTTACTTTTCATGGAAGTGTTTTAAATATTAGTTTACATCAAACTTTGCGTTTTAATGAGGTTTGAAAATCCTGGCATAGATAGAGTGATCTAATCAAGTACAAGTGTGACCCCTATGGAAATAGTTTAAATGTTTGTCCTCAATTATACAGTCTTTATATAATCAAAGGTTTTAATTTGTGAAGATAGTCATATAGTCATAAAATCCTTGCATCACCTAGCATATATTATATGTGATGAATACCAATATTAAAACATGTTCTTGGTTACTAACAATATTGGTTAGAAAACTACAAATTAACTACACACAAATAATGTCCGCTTAAATTAATTGCTCAATCGGAACCAATGAAATCATGTATGTGCATGAAATTGCACAGTATAAGACTTGATTAATTTTCAAAATATAATCACATATATGATATCATTTTTACATAAATTCATGATTAATAGTTATACTATAAAATCTAACTTTGGTTGAATCATATGTTTGAAGTGTTATCAAAACATGGACATTATTATATTTTTACATGATAATAGTGTCATTTTTCAATATATGATCATATTTAGTGTCAATTGGCCAAAAACAAAAAGGTATAGTTTAAAAAAAATAGAAAGATAGTGCCCACTAACTAAAATATCCTACATTTTTGGTGTTTTTTTCCACTTTTCAATGCTTTTCTTTCCTGCTTTTTAATAAAAATATAAAATCTACAATTTTATGAAAAATTATTTAATCATACCCATTTAGAAATATAATTTAAATGTTGTTGAGATATAAATAAAAAAATAAAATATTAAGATAGACAAATCTCTCAATGCACACTTATCCATAAAGGCATGCAGTTATTAACTTATCATTTTTCCGAATATAGATCCGGGTACCTTATATTGTAATTTTTAAAGAGAATACTTCGATGACAATTTTTCTACTTTAAGCTCATGTTTAGATTTATATCTCTACAATTTAATACATATGGTTAGAGGGTATGTGCAAGAAGTTGAGGGTCTCTTTTGGCACGTTAGATCACCGTTAGATGCAATACAAAACTGAAAAAACAGGTATCCATCAACTTGCATGGATATTTTGAGACACTTACACAATGAATCTTGCAATCAGTAAAAAACAAGAAATGTAGTAAATTGAATGAAATTTCCAAATATATATTTTTTTTCTATTGAAAATGTTGTTAAATATATAAAGTTAGATAAATTTTAACGGGCACTTTTTATTTTTTGGACAAATTATAAGGTATATGTTTTTGTGGGTGCAGCGTCTGAGTGTCTAAATGATGGAATAAACTTACGAAAACCGGTATACATATAGAGAACATATAGGACTAGTGCACGACTATTTTTCTAATAATAAAAATAATTTTTTTAATTTTTTTTTAATTATCTAAGAGATCAAACCTCGAAAACGATACGTCAATTGTGGGTGCAACATTTGAATGTCTTAATGCAATTATTTGGAAATGGGTTTTTTATAGCATGTAGAGGTTGGTGTTCTTTAGTGCACCATACAATTTTTTTTTTAAATGGTTGAGAAACGAAAGAGATATGGACGAAACACTACCAGTGTGTTTTTTGAGTTGAGGAGTGATGACAGAAAAATAATTAAGAAAAAAATAGAAAAAATTATGTATTCTTGTTAAAATTTACATATTTAGAATCTGCAAAAAAAAACATATATGTTTCTAAAATCTCATAAAAAATGGAGGTGTGCAGCATAATCAGACGAACCGCTAAACACGAGCATATTGAAAATATGGATATAATGTTGAATTTGCCATGGTTTATCATACTCGAAGGCACGGGCATGTTGAATCCGAAGCAAAGTACAAAGCAAACACATAGGCATAGGAATTCCATGAAAGCATGGGTGGAGGCTCAGCCTTATCATTTGGAGGGAATAAATTTTGAATTTAAACAATACGCGAGCGCAATTTAACTATACAAAACACGTGCGCGTTATATAGGAACAAATCGCGTGCGTGTTTGTTAAAACCAAAAATAGCGTTCATCATCATTCTCATCTTCTTCATCATCTTCAACTTCATCATCATCTTCAACTTCATGATCATCATCATCTTCATGATCATCAACATCATGAATATGATCATCACCATCATCGTCATCAACATCAACATCATCATCACCTTCCTCATCATCTTCATCATCATCATCAACATCATCATCATCTTCATTACCTTCATATTCATCTTCATCATCATTATCATCATCACCTTCCTCATCATCATCATCATCATGACCATCGCCATCATCATTATTATCATCCTCATCCTCATCATCATTATCATCATCCTCATCCTCATCGCCATCATCAGCTTCATCATCACCATCATCATCATCATCATCATCATCATCATCATCATCATCATCATCAACATCATGAACATCATCATCACCATCGTTGTCGTCATCATCATGAACATCATCGTCATCACCATCGTTGTCATGATCATCATCATCCTCCTCCTCCTCATCATCACCTTCCTCATCATCAACATCACCATCACCATCATCATCATCATCAACATCGCCATGATCATCATTATCATCTTCATCATGTTCATCTTCATCATCATCATCTTCACCATCATCACCTTCATCATCACCATCGTCGTCATCATCATCATCACCATTGCCATCATTGCCATCATCATCATCAACAACAACAACATTATCACCATCGTCGTCATTGTCATCATCATCACCATCATCATCACCTTCATCATCCTTATCATAATCATCACCATCAACATCATGAACATCATCATCATCATCCTCATCATCATCATCATCATCATCATCATCACCATCATCTTCATCATCATCACCATCATCATCACCATCATCATCATCATCATCATCACCATCGTCATCATTGCCATCATCATCATCATCGTCGTCGTCATCACCATCAACATCATGAACATCATCGTCATCATCGTCGTCGTCATCACCATCAACATCATGAACATCGTCGTCATCATCCTCATCATCATCATCATCATCATCACCATCAACATCATGAACATCATCATCATCATCAACATCAACATCATCATCATTCATCATCATCATCCTCATAATCATCATCACCATCAACATAATGAACATCATCATCATCATCATCCTCATCATCATCATCACCTTCATCATCATCATCGTCGTCATCCTCATCATCATCATCTCCAACAACATCATGAACATCATCATCATCATCCGCATCATCATCATCACCGTCAACATCATGATCATCATCATCATCATCACCTTCATCATCATCATTATCATCATCATCACCATCATCATCGCCATCATCTTCAACTTCATCATCATCATCATCATCAACATGATCATCATCATCACCATCAACATCATGAACATCATCATCACCATCGTCGTCATCAACATCATCATCATCATCATCACCTTCCTCATCATCTTCATCATCATCACCATCGTCATCATCATCATCATCATCATCATCATCTTCAACTTCATCATCATCATCATCATCAACATGATCATCATCGTCATTATCTTCATATTCATCTTCATCATCATCATCATCATCACCATGATCATTGATCATCGATCATCATAGTC
>LPNX010488342.1:248966-259870 GCA_001517045.1 Pseudotsuga menziesii | reverse complement strand
AGTCAGGGGGGGACATAAAATAATAAAAGTATAATTGACAAAACAAGCACTCATTATAGTATTTAAAAACACGCGTGCGTTTTGCTTCACTAAAACGCGCTCCCGTTTTGTTTAAATTCAAAAATGTGTTCCCTCCAAATGATTAGGCCGAGCCTCGACCCATGCTTGCATGGAATTCTTATGCCTATGTGTTTGCTTCGTACTTTGCTTCGGATTCAACATGCCTATGCCTTGGAGTATGATAAACCATGGCTAATTCAACATTATATCCAAATTTTCAATATGCTCGTGTTTAGCCGTCCGTCTGATTATGCTGCACACCTCTATTTTTTATGAGATTTTAGAAATAGATATGGTTTTTTTTGCAGATTCCAAATATGTAAATTTTAACAAGAATACATTATTTTTTCTATTTTTTTCTTATTTATCTTCTATCATCACTCATCAACTCAAAAAACACATTGTTAGTGTTTCGTCCATATCTCTTTCATTTCTCAACCATTTAAAAAAAAATTGTATGGTGCACTAAAGAACACCGAGCTCTACATGCTATAAAAAACCCACTTCCAAATAATTGCATTAAGACATTCAAACGCTGCACCCACAATTGACGTACCATTTTCGAGGTTTGATCTCTTAGATAATAAATAAAAAAATTAAAAATATTATATTTATTATTGGAAAAATAGTCATGCACTAGTACTATATGTTCTCTATATGCATACCAATTTTCGTAAGTTTATTCCATCATTTAGTGACTCAGACGCTGCACCCACAAAAACATATACCTTATAATTTGTCCAAAAAATAAAAAGTGCCCGTTAAAAAATATCTAACTTCAGATAGTTAACAACATTTTCAATAGAAAAAAATTATATATTTGGAAAGGTCATTCAATTTCCTACATTTCTTGTGTTTTACTCATCGCAAGATTCATTGTGTAAGTGTCTCAAAATATCCATGCAAGTTGATGGATGTCTGTTTTTTCAGTTTTCTATTGCATCTAACGCGCCAAAAGAGAGCCTCATCTTTGTGCACTCACCCT
Organism: Pseudotsuga menziesii; assembly: GCA_001517045.1. Classification (NCBI taxonomy): domain Eukaryota; kingdom Viridiplantae; phylum Streptophyta; class Pinopsida; order Pinales; family Pinaceae; genus Pseudotsuga; species Pseudotsuga menziesii. The sequence continues at coordinate 258,825 of LPNX010488342.1, read as the reverse complement.
TTTGAAATCAAACATATAAAGGGAAAATAAAATAAAGTAGAAGACACTCTAAGTCGTCATGCAAATTAACTGGTTGCAAGCAACGGCTACGAATCTGATCTAGGAAATTAGATTTTAAGTGTTGGAAATTCTGATAGGGAATATCGGAGTTTAAAAGAAAAAACTGCTAAAAATGAACAATCTAACAAGTAAAAATAGACTTCAGCCTAAACCAACAAGGACTGTTGCTGCATAAAAACAGGTTGTATATACCAAACATAAGAGAAATTAAACTTACAGTTATGAATGAGCTTCTTAAAAGACCGTATTCAAGGCATCCTGGATACCAGAAAATGATCACTATGATCATAAAGGACTTCTTTTGGCCGAATATGAAGAAGGAAGTGGCTAAATACTTAGCTCGCTGCATAGAATGTCAGCAAGTTAAAGCAGAGCATCAACATCCAATAGGACTGTTGCAACCATTACCTATTCCAGAATGGAAATGGGAAACCATTAGCATGGACTTCTTCACGACCTACCCAAGAATTTCAGACAACATGCTTCCATCATGTTTGTACTTGATAAACTAAGTAAGGCTGCTCATTTTATTTATGTTAAATATACATATAAAGATGTTAACATTGCAGATATTTTCATGAAAAATATATTGAGTTTGCACGGAGTACTGAAGGTAATAGTCTCAGTTAGAGACGTGAAGTTCACAAGTAACTTATGGAAATCCTTGTTTGAAGGTTTGGGCACACAATTAAATTTCAGTACTGCATATCATCCGCAAATGGATGGGCAAACTAAAAGAGTAAATCAAGTCTTAGAGGACATGCGAAGGATGTATGCCATGGAAAAACCAGGTAAATGGCAAGATTACCTACACTTAGTAGAGTTTTCATATAATAATAATTTTTAAGTTTCCGCAGGAATGAGTCCGTTTGAAATATTATATGGGCTTAAGTGTAAAACTCCAATTTCATGGAGTAGCCCAGTTGATAGATTAATTTTAGGACGTAACTTATTAAAATATATGGAACTAACCGTGAAACAGGTACATCAAAACCTGAAGGCTTCCCAAGACAGGAAGAAAAGTTATGCTGACTTAAAAAGAACTCCTAGAGAGTTCCAGGTGGGTGATCATGTGTACATAAAGGTAAATCCCAACAAAAGTACCTTGAGATTGGGCAAGCATAAGAAATTGGAAACAAGGTATTGCGGACCATTTGAAATTCTAGCTAAAGTAGGGCTAGTTGCATACCAGTTAGCCCTACCACCCAATATCAAAGTACATAATGTGTTTCACATTTCTATATTGAAAATATATGTTCGTGATGTTTCTCATGTGATTGATTGGAATGTAATCCAAGTGGAACCCAAGGGAGAGTTCCAAGTGCGACCAGAGCGCATTCTCGACAGGAGAGAACTTTTACTCAGGAACCATACCATCGAACAAGTAAAGGTGCAATGGAAGCACCTTAGTTTGGAAGAAGCTACTTGGGAGCTGGAAAGTAATATGCTGGAGGCATATTAAGACTTATTGCAAGAGGCTGACATGGAAGAATAAAATAAAATTTTATAACACCGAGGACGATGTTATCTTTTAAGGGAAGGTGTATGTAATACCCCCAGAATTAATAATTGTTATTAATTATGCTGGGAAATACTTTGATTATTATTTTATTATTCTTTGATAGGAAAGTCAAGAATAAAACATTTTGTAATAAAACATTTTATTTAATAAAATATCTCGAAGGGGAACAAAACTGGATATAGATGTTGAAGAGTGTTTGTTGACCCACAAGAGGAAAATGACAAGTGGAAAAAACCACTGAGTGAGAATTCGAGATGCAGGAGGCATCATCCCCAAAAAAATCAAGTTTGCACTCCTAGTTGAGTGCTAAAGAGAAGGAGGCTCATAAATGACCAAGTCCTAGGAAAAATACTATTTAATAGTATGTCCATGAGCAACAAGAGGCTAGCATTGGACGGGGATTAGCATCTATAAAATGAAAGAGATGGGGCATTGAAATATTTTTCTCGTGGTTCAACAAACAGGCTCGGGGGTTCTGTAGCAAGTAATTTGGCTGCTGTGGGAGTTTGCTGGGAGGAAAAACTTCTCCACTTTTGTTCTCCTAGCATTGGTGCCAGGTTCCTACTCTGGTTTCTTATGAATGGTTCTAGTTGCAGTAGGATGTATATGTGAAATGTTGAATTGGAGTTATACTTCTAGGAAGTAGTGTTTATGCATTTCTGTAGAACCATTATCCATGTTTTCTATAGTATACTAGATCTGTACCATGTTAGATTGTTTCTTAGCGAATCCAAGATCGGGCATACATACCTGCATCAAGGATTGCTAGTAATGTTATTACTGTAGCAATTAGTATTTCATTCTAAGTAAAATTATTTAGGTCTGACTATTGTTGATATGTTATGGTTTCGAATTCAATACTTCAATTATTTAGAATTGATGAGCCTGCATCTAATCGATTGAATCCTTTGTTTTAAAATGTATTCCTACATTTAACTATGTCTTTAAGTCTGTATCAATTCCACTTAAATCTTCCTTAATGATAATGTTGGTTTCTTCCCGAATTTAGATTGTCGATTGTAATGATAATGTTGGTTTCTGGTGTAGATCTATAATATTCAATTTTGCAATTGAAACCCAATTACATAAAGAAAACCTTAAATTATTGTTTAAATCCATAATCAACTTAACACAGTATAGATTCACAATTGTTATATCATGTCCAGATGACAGAATCCAGAAAAGGTTAAGCGTCAAGATAATCTTCAAATAATTAACTTGCAGTAAAACAAAAACCCCTTTTAAAACCAAACCCTTTGAACCCACATGATTAAATTGTTGATCCGCAAAAGAAATCAGATCAATGGTAAAGATCTAAGCCGCAACGAGATCAATGACTCACAGAAGTTGCGGGAGACGAATTTGTGGAAGTTCAGTTTTGAAAAGTTGGAAGGAAATCCGCAATCCACAATCTGCAAGGTTAATTGTCGATCCGCAAAGGAAATCAAATCGACGGCTAAGATCTAAGCCGCAATGAGATCGACGGATCACATAAATTGTGGAGGACCGATTTGCGGAAGTCCAGTTCAGAAAATTTGGATAGCGCACCTGCAATCCTCAATCCGCATTGCGAAAGGTGTTGATCGTCAAAATAAATTAGATCAACAATTGAGATCAAAGGCACGAGAAGATCAACGACTGACAGGAGTTGTGAAAGGTTGAATACGGAATGATAATTTTGTAGGCTAAGGTGTAAAACCCACAATCTGCAATCGGCATTGCGAAAGGTGTGGATCCGTAAGGAATTCAGATCAACAGTAGAGATGAAATCTATAAGAAGATCAATGACTTACAATAGTTGCAGAAGCTTCAATACAAAATGCACAAGGAATTTAGATCAACGGTCAGGATCAAATCCGTAAAGGGATCGATGACTCACAACAATTGCGGAAGGTCCATTGCGGAGGTTAATTTGTAAAATAATTTAAGGGTTTCTGCAATCCACATTGCAGAAAGCGGAAATTTAATTTGTAAAATATTTTTAAGGGTTTCCACAATCAACAATCCACATTGCGGAAAGCAGAAAGGGAGAAGTTAATTTGTAAAATATTTTAAGGGTTTTCGCAATCCGCATTGCGAAAAGAACAAAATGGAAAGTTAATTCATAAAATATTTTCAGGGTTTTTGCAATCCACAATCCGCATTGCGGAAATCGAAAAGTGAAAAGCAGAAAGGTAATTGGTAAATGAATTTATGGGTTTCCGCAATCCGTAATCCACATTGTAGAAAGCGAAAAGGTATTTTGTAAATGAATTTATGGGTTTTTGCAATCCACTATCCGTATTACGGAAAGTGGAAAGCGAAGAGGTAATTTGTAAATGAATTTATGGGGTTTTGCAATACGCAATCCACATTGCGGAAAGCAGAAAAGGTAATTTGTAAATGAATTTATGGGTTTTCGCAATCTGCAATCCGCATTGCAGAAGGGTAATTTTGTTTTATGTTTAATTGTAATTCCGCAATCTGCAATCCGCAATTCGCATTGTAGAAGGGTCCTTGCTGAATGATTCCTACGGAATGGTCAATGCAGAAGAACAATTAACTTAGCAATTTTTGGTAAATAAACAGTGAAGTGTTTGGAAAACTAATTGTGGGAATCTTTGATTCTAAGTTTTAAGGAAATGATGATTAATTTATAATGCCAATACTATGCAATAAACTCTCTAATGTTCAATAATGCTTTATAACAGTTAGGGATTTTATTTAATATGTTTGAAGATATATGATTAAATATTTTTATTTATTTATTTATGAAATCAAGAGGTTTGTTACAATAGGCCTGATCATCCTTAGATCTATGTCCCTTGCTTAAGGAATCTTTGGAAGTCCCTGACATCAATGAAATTGACTATGAAGTAACCCCTAAAGAAAAGCAATAACTCATGACTCGCAGACTGCGATTGATTTACCCATTCCCGTAGCATTGTTGTAGAAGGGAAAACCATGTTGAATCTACGTATCACAACATTTTTTTCTAAAGAGTTGCAAAGGCATGAACAAGAGGGTCTTCTACCTTTGTCATTGGAGTCTCTTTGGATTTTTCCACAATAAAGGATTATTCAAAAGTCACCTTTGATCTGATGATTGTTGCACCCGCGGTGGGATCCAATGGGTTCAAAAGCCCTAGTTGCATACATGGGGGATTCATCTTGCTGGTCAATATTTTATCACGTTCATTCATAAATTGAGTTTTTAAATTTTGAAAAATAAGGTCAATATATTGTAGGTATTGGGGGGGCAATGACTAGAGTATATGGAGTTTATAAGCATTGGGGGGTATAAAAAGGGGTATCTAGTAAAACTAAGGAATATATCCTAAAAATAGGGTTGTTTTAATTAGAAATATGTATTAGGAGGGGGGATCAACAAAAGAATTTTGATATTTATTTACCAATATCTAATGTAATTAGGGGTATTATTTAATATCCCATGAACGAAGGCGCTATGGCATAGTTTCACTAAGTGAAGACCCTATGGTTGCATAATGTTTTTAAAGGAGCACGATTGGGAGGATGAGGGTGCATGGAAGCCTCTTGCTCCACCATGCAAATAGGAAACTAGACACAGGTTTGTATATTTAAGAATGTCAGAATCCTAAAGTGAGGAATCCTCATGGAGTTATCATCCTTTGAAGAGGAGCCATTGCAGGGTGGGATTAATCCTTGTCTCCTTTTGGATATAATCCTTGTCTCCTTTTGGATATAGAATTTTAGAGAGGCCATGAGATATGAATCTTGCATATGAAAACACAGCGAGGTACCTAAGAGAGGCCTCATAAAAAGAGATAATTTATAAATGTCTAGATCATTTTGGGTAGGGGAAGGAATAAAAGTGAATTTATCCCACTCCCAATGCTTGTAGCGGAGACTATTAAGAGGGTCGAAATGTGGCTTGGAAACTGGAGCAAGCAAAGCACTAGATGATGGATCTCTTGTCGACTAAAGAACACTGGAGGTGGATGCAAACCATTGCGGTGCTAGGGTTTCCATTAGAGTGATTAGTAGTAAAATTATCTTAGAGTAAAAAAAATAATCCTCTAGAATCTAGGTGAATCATGTTGGAAAAAATGGAAAATGACGACTATGTTTTGGAAAAAAACTTGAAATTATCCCATGGGATAAATTTTGCATCAAGTCATTGAATACCTGAGTATTCATCTTGAGAAGCAGGAGAATCGATAGGAAATACTGGAGGATAACCTCAAGGAGTAAGGTAATAAGTTGGATAAACTATCTTTTGACATTAAGATGCAGTATAATTTATCATTCTAGGATTTGCATAAGATTAACATTTTGTCATGAGTCAACCAATGATTTCATTTGGTTCTAAACACACCGAGGAAAGCATGATGCAACAAACAACCATGGTCATGATCGAGCAACCTCGAGAATCTCAATTTGTGGAGGAAGGTGACAACAATCATCTTTTAATACAAATCCATCTATTTTCTATGAATTTCACTTGTATTTTGTTTCTTGGATAATTTATAAGGTTTTTGCACGAAGAAACGCTTTCTACAACCCATTATGAGGGAGAAGTGTAATTTCATGCTCAACATGGACTTGGCACATGGCACTTTAATAAAATAATAAAATATTAAGTAAATAAAAATATTACAATGTTGACATGAACTTAAATGTGAAAGTGAAACTAACTTATCAGACTTTATAATAGAGAGATATATTTCGCCTCATTTAAACTAAAAAAAATGAAACTTGGATATTCCTTGCTATGTGATATGTGAGTTGAGTCATCATTAAACCATGATTTACATATGAGGGATATGAGCACATACTAGAGAGTTACATATTAAACCAATATTAACTCCATATCTACCAAGTGCAAAGAGGGATCAAATCCATTAAGGTGTAAACTTTGCCTCAAATTCTGCAAATAAGTTTGCACTTCAAGGAATTTGAGTCCTATCGACGCTTGGTAGATCCGAAATCAAGATCGATATATTCTGGTATAGTTTTCAATCATATATGAATGTAGTATACTCAACGTTATTGGAACAAACTCTAGAATAACTTTGCATTAATGTTCTATCTAAAAGAGCATTTTTGTTTAATATAAAAATTATACCCATGATTTATCAAAAAATAATACTTTTCTCTAGCTTTTTTATATGTTAATTTATTTGTGTGTGGAAAGCTTGCTTATTGAATTCAATAATTTAAATAATTAATTTTAATGGTGATGATGATGGAAAGTATTAATGTCCACTTAGATTAACTTGGATTTATGAAACCTTAAAAATTATGAGGAAACACTTGATTTGCTTTGGAATTATATTCATGTGCTAGAAAAACTTTGAGAGAAGCATTCCTAGATCACCATAATTATAATGAGTTAAAAAGTTTGGAAAGCCAATATTGTAACAAATAATTGAATTACAATTTAATGTGGTTATAAGAAGTACATTATAACAAAATGTTTTTGTCATCTTCAACCTTCTTAATAGATTATCACAAAGATGACAAATTCTTCCATCTTGGTGATATTGTAAGAATTATATGTAATGTTCCTATTTCCATTTAAAACTCATGAAAGTTTAAGATTAAAATTTATTTAATTTAAAATGAAATGAATATTCATTAAATAAAGGCATAATTATGAGTTAAAATTTCATATATATATATATATAGTTATATTTATTAATTAAAAAAATTTATAAACATTTAATAAAATAATAATAAATTTTGTAATGTTATTATTTTTAATTAATAATCATTTTTTTATATATTTCAATAAAAATTCAAAATTTATATTTATTTTCCAAAACCATCTTAAAATAACCATCTTACTTATAATACAATGTTTTAGGTGGTAAATTGTATTAACCCATTATAATTATATTTTCCATAATAATTTCATTTATAATATATTGTTTTAATTAGTAGTTATGTATTTATTGTAATTATATGAAATTTTAAAATGCAGAAATTAAAAAAACTAGATAGTATAAAGATGTCATTAACTCTAATCAAGAAAATCTAAAGTATTTCTTTATAGGTTAAAAAAAATATTATAAAGAGGTTATTGACTTTAATCTAGAAAATCAAAAGTATATCTTAATTTTAATTACTATAAAAAAAAAGAGAATTAATATATATACAAGATAAAACAGAACTGTAAAATGGATGTAGCTTGGGTCATTGGTAGGAATGAATGCTATCCTCTCCATGGAGGTTCTACTCTTGTAAGTGACATGATGCTCTTGTGGAGCCCTTTGTAATAAATGTTGTGAATGATGAGCTGGACATACCTTGATTGAGTTTGAATATCAGGTATTGGGATTTTCCGTGGAGTAGCCCTCTAACAAATGGTGAACCACATTTAAAAAAAAGAAGATAAAAACAGAACTATCAAAGCAAACAAAATAATTTCAAAAAACAATATTCTTTAATATAACAATTTCTATAAATCGTGTAAATTTAAATATATTTATACAAGCACAACCACAGGTCAACACCCATAGGTGTAGCTAGTGACTTAGTTTCTTAGATATGTGTGGTTGTTAAACAAATACTAAACATTAAACTAATTATCAAATCCTTATAAATATCCATTTAAAATATAACATAAATATTGAATTAAGAAAACAACATAAAACAAATACTATTTAATAAATAATGATAATAAAAACAAAAAAAAATGATACACTTATGAAACTTTAGTGAATTATAAATTATAAATAATTAATTAAATTAAGCTTATATTTAAGTATAACAAGATAGATAGATGGTAAAATAAATTTAAAACTTTAGTGAATTATAAATTATAATTAATTAATTAAATGAAAATTATATTTAAGTATAACAAGATAGACATATGGTAAAATAAATTTACAAGTTACACTTCATTAATTTTATTCATCAAGTCAAAAAAGTCCAAAATATAAGATAATATCTAAAACTTAAAAATATAATTACTTTTTAAGTTAATAATTATTTAAATTAATAAAAAATACTAAATACTCCTATTTTAATTTACATTAAGAAAATAATAATACTAATAAAACATTTTTTCATCAATATTAAAAAAATAGAAAGCATTTTGTAATAACTACTCCGATGTATTCACATAATCATAATAATTTACTACTGTAATTATTGAAGAATATTTGAAATAGTCTCTGATTTATAAAGACTTAGTTTTATTTGTTCAGCTGGAGTTTTGGGGGGCTGTATTGTGTATCTTGATATTTTTTTGTTTGTTTGGATTATTAGTCTTCTTGACATGTTGACACTGTTTTGAGGTGAACTTTTATCTGGCGGACTGATATAACATGTAAAAAAACTTCGATGTTATATATTCTTTATGAAGAGAGAGGCATGTTGGTTTCACCTTTGAAAAAAAAAATTCATATGAACATAGACATGTTTTTTCACCTTTTGATATATTGAAATTTACGATATTGTGAAGTATTATGGAATATGAGACCGACATTTATAACCGATCGATTGTCGGCCAAGGTGAGCAAAGTCCCAAAGATTTAGTGGATTTACAAAAACTGAACGACAGTTTAGCAACAACGCCATTAATGAATATTAATCCAAAGAAATAGCTTCTTATCTCACCAAAGTCAGCATTGCATAAAAAGCATAATAATCTCGTCTCTTGGACTCCATTGTCGACGAAGCGTAGAAACGCAGAGTATAGCATAAGCGACGGACCCATAATTCGTTTATATTATTCCTTGACACTCAGATTCATTGGTCTTCTCATTGTCGACAATGAGCGCGCAAGTTAGCAACAGGCTGGGTTTCTGGAATCTGCTGCATATTAACAGCGAACAAATAAATGAATTCTGGCAGATAGTAGCCCGTAATCGCTCGATGTCCCGACAGTCCGAGTTGAAAACCCTACCTAAAGATCCGGTGGCAATTCTCACATGGTTCGGATGCTGCGACGCAAATATTGAACCCATAATCTCCAACCAGCTTAAGGAATCGTGCCCTCAAATGTACGATCAGTTCATTGAAATGAACAAACGTCTGCAAGAAAACGAGAATCCAGATGTAATTCTGATAATTCGACCAGATCCCATTCAGGGCAACGTCCTCCCCATGGTAATTCCCTACATTCTCATGGACAAATCGGCGTTGCCCAAGAAACACTGTGTTAAAGCTTTGGAATCCGATCTCCGGAAAATAACAGCGCTTGCTCGAAGAGACGCCTGTCGTCCTTTGAACAGAAACGTTATCGCCCACGCTCGTGAGTACGCGTTGAAGAATTTATCGCTCCCGAACCTCTTGATACGCGATCGTTCAA
>LPNX010488342.1:230108-248818 GCA_001517045.1 Pseudotsuga menziesii | reverse complement strand
AAGTTTTCTCAGGTGCCAAATTTAACCCCTTCTGTGACGTCTAAAGCTCGCCAGTTTTATCAGATGCCGGATTTAAGGCCTTATGTGACGCCTAAAGCCCGCCGGTTTTCTCAGATGCCCGATTTAACCCCTTCCGTGGCGTCTAAAGCCAACCAGTTTTCTCAGGTGCCGAAACGTCCACAACGTTCAAGTGCAAGAAAAAACAGAACGGACAGAATCACACATCGTCCGGTATGGCGTTAACCATCCCAATAATAATCTCTCCAAGTTATTGTTGAATTCTCTGGTGAGAAACTCTCACATTGGGAAGATGGGTTAATGTTTTTCAATGTCTTGATAATACCAAGAATGTATATGAGAATTGTGATTTTGTTATTGGTGACAAGATGGAATAAAGTATCAAATTATATTATCATTTGATTTAATATTAAGAAATAAAGTTAAAATTTATTTCATTTAGTTAAGTTATATTATCATTTGATTTAATATTAAGAAATAAAGTTAAAATTTATTTCATTTAGTTGAGCCGTTTTGAAATGGAGTTTTTTTTTTTTAATAACTTAGTATTTACTAACTTAAAAGTTATTAAGTATAATAGTTTAAAAGGCGATTTAAATAGGGACCAATTGGTTTCGAAAAACAAAATAGAGATAAAGCCATAAATATTTGAGTAATAAATAAATAAAAATAATATACTTTAAAATATATAAAATTTAGAAATATGATATATGTAAAAGTAAAAATATATGAAACAAAATTAGATTTCATAAATGTAAATAAAAAGTGCCCTGAAATGTACGATCAGTTCATTGAAATGAGCAAACGTCTGCAAGAAAACGAGAATCCAGGTGTAATTCTGATAATTTGACCAGATCCCATTCAGGGCAACGTGCTCCCTATGGTAATTCCCTATATTCTCATGGACAAATCGGCGTTGCCTAAGAAACACTGTGTTAAAGCTTTGGAGTCCGATCTCCGCAAAATAACAGCGCTTGCTCGAAGAGACGCCTGTCGTCCTTTCAACAGAAACGTTATCGCCCACGCTCGTGAGTCCGCGTTGAAGAATTTATCGCTCCCGAACCTCTTGATACGCAATCGTTCAAGACGAAACCCTAACCCTAGTCTGTCCCCGAATTCTAATTCTCTTCCACGTTCCACCTCCTCCCCGTGCCGAGCGCGCCTCCCCCGTTCGCCATTTGCGCCGAATATGAAACGATCAGCTATACCTACAAGAAGTAAGAGTAGGCCCCTCTTCATCACCCGGCCGCCCGATTTAACCCCTTCTGTGACGTCTAAAGCCCGCCAGTTTTCTCAGGTGCCCAATTTAAAGCCTTCTGTGACGTCTAGAGCCCGTCAGTTTTCTCAGGTGGCCGATTTAACCCCTTCTGTAACGTCTAAAGCCCGCCAGTTTTCTCACATGCCCAATTTAACCCCTTCTGTGACGTCTAAAGCTCGCCAGTTTTCTCAAGTGCCCAATTTAACCCCTTCTGTGACGTCTAAAGCTCGTAAGTTTTCTCAGGTGCCCGATTTAACCCCTTCTGTGACGTCCAAAGCCCGCAAGTTTTCTCAGGTGTGAAATTTAACCCCTTCTGTGACGTCAAAAGCTCGCCAGTTTTATCAGATGCCCGATTTAAGGCCTTATGTGTCGTCTAAAGCCGACCGGTTTTCTCAGATGTCCAATTTAACCCCTTCTGTGGCGTCTAAAGCCAACCAGTTTTCTCAGGTGCCGAAACGTCCGCTCTCTCCTTCTCATTATAGGCCACCACAACGTTCAAGTGAAACAAAAAACGAACGGACAGAATCACACACCGTCTTGCATGGCGTTAACCATCCTAATGATAATTCTCTGGTTAGAAACTCTCACATTGGAAAGATGGGTTAATGTTTTTCAACATGCTTCACGATTCCAATGTCTTGATAATACCGAGAATGTATATGAGAATTGTGATTTTGTTATTGGTGACATGATGAAATAAAGTATCAAATTATATTATCATTTGATTTAATACTAAGAAATAAAATTTGATTAAAATTTATTTCAATTTATTTTATTTAGTTGAGCCTTTTTGGAATTGAGTTTTTTTTTAAAAGAAAACACAGTAACTTAGTATTTACTAACTTAAAAAGTAATTAAGTATAATAGTTTAAAAGGCTATTTAAATAGGACCAATTGGTTTTGAAAAACAAAATCAAGATAAAGCCATAAGAATTTTGAATAATAAATAAATAAAATTATATATTTTAAAATATATAAAATCTAGAAATATGATATATGTAAAAGTAAAAATATATGAAACAAAATTATTTTTATATAAAAGTATATAAAATCTAGAAATATGATATATGTAAAATTAAAAATATATAAAACAAAATTATTTTTCATAAAAAGAAATAGAAAGAGAATTTTAATGAAAAATTCTATAAGATTATGCCTTTTTATTAATAAAAAATATTTGGATCATATTTAAAAACTTGTGTGGTTTTATATAATAATAAATATATGGATCATACATGTTGTTTTATATAGTAACAAAATTATTTTTCATAAATAAAAAGAGAAATTGACAATGAGTAATTGAGATAAAAAGTTGTCAATAAGTCATGACTTCAAATCCCTATATACTTCTAAAAAAATATTTTTCATAAATAGAAAGAGAAATTGGCAATGAGTAATTGAGGTGAGAAGTTGTAAATAAGTAAGTAGTTCAAATCCCTAGATACTCACAAAAAAATATAGATCATATTTAAAAACTTGAATAAAAATAAAGATAAGAATAAAGAGTTGGAAAATTTGATTTGTTTTTATTTATAGAACCTTAACCACCCAAGTTTGTAAATTCAAAACTATTTATATGACTTTCATGTATTTTCTAATATCATTTGCATATGTATTATGTAAATATTTACCTTTAATGAAATTTAAATTCTTGTATTCTAATTATCATATCACAATTTCATATTATAGTTATATTAGTAAAACAAATGTTAATGTTTTGGACCAAACAACCTAAGACACATTTCAAGTATTATTTTGGAAAAGAAATATCATTCTATTAAATTTATTTTTATTTTAGTTAAAGAAATAAATGCAAGCGAATGATTATTTCTAAATATGTAAAAACAAGAATATGTTGACTTCCATGGACAATTTAAAAGGTATATTCATAATGAATTTGAATATGATATACAAGAACATGAAATGTAGGAAATCAATTTGTTAGTTTCCAAAATATATAAGTTTTAATTTATATTTTTTTATATACTTATGTTAAATTTGAGCTTTTCTAAAATTGGTATGTTATAATGCATATATGTAATTTTTGGTGCACATGTTTAGTATATAAATGATGAAAATTCATATCATTTTTTTATGTAATTGTAGAGAATAGATTGTTCTTCCGCATGAATATTTTTTTCAAAATTTGTAATATTATTTTAGAATTAAAAACTCATTATCTTCTTGAAATTATGAGGGCAAGTGTTAGTGCGTGGTATGATGGTATTTCCTCTTGGGGCTCTCTTGATCCCATACAGAGATTTCCTTAGTTTGTAAGCCAAGGAGGAATCTTCAGTGTACACCTCAGGCTGCCTCATGTAGATCTCTTCTTCCAAGTCACCATGGAGGAAGACACTCTTCACATCCATGTAATGTACCTCCCATTTATTTGAAGTTGCAATGACGAAAACTAGCCTTATGGAATCCATTCTTACAACAGGGTCGAATGTCTCATAGTAGTCCAACCCATGAACATGTGAGTACCCCTTTGCAACTAAATGAGCCTTGTACTTGGTAGTATATCCATCTACTGCTGGTTTTTTTTTGTAGATCCATTGGCACTGGACAATCTTTCACCCTGGAGGTAAGGGAAAAAGCTCCCATGTCTTGTTGTTCTATAGTGAATCATATTCATCATCCATGTATTCCTTCCATCTTGGATGGATTAATGCCATCAATAAGTTCAATGTACATAAGGTGAGGATGAATCATAAATATCTGTCACCACTGTCAACTATATTTGAAAACCTAACAACTCATCAACGCACCTACAAGAATCAATAAACATCATCTATAAACTATATCACCCAGCCCCCAACCAGTATCACCTCCTGCGCCCCCATGTCCGCCTGATACCTCGGCTCCACCACAAAATTCCATTCCCCCGCCACACCTTCGACCCTCTTCCAGCTTTGTGGGTAAATTTTCGTCCAACCCAGTTGTCTCCAAGAAGACCACTCCTCTACCCTGCAAAAATCCACCTGAAATCTCTAGGAAGGAAGCATCTAGCTCCGGCGACAAGGAAATGGAGACCTCTGACGACAGTTCAGCGACTTCTTCGGGTGAGCCGGCACATCCAAAATCTCCAAGATACACTTGCCCAATCAGATAAGAACCATGGCCAGGGTAGAAGCCATGACATGCAGCCTTCATGGCCATGTGTCTTTCAGCACGTTGCTTGCGCAACGTCCAGGGTCTCCAAGCCACGTGCCACTCAATTCTGTTATGTTTTATTTCATGTGTTTATATGTTGTCCACATGTCGGCTCTTCCCACACTCTCTTGCACTGTAAATGTTTTGTCTATGTTCTCTTGATATGTATGTTTTCCCTCCGAGAGGGAGGGTCATTTTGATATGTTTTCCCTCTTGGAGGGAGGGTCGTATCATACTTTGACACGCCATACCTGCTCCTCTTGAGCAAGTTGGACTATATTTTTGCATGTACTATTACTTTTTATTTTTAATAGATTACATCTCAACTTACAAAAAAAAAACAAAGGGAATCCTAGATGGTTTGCATTGTTATATATCATATAATTACAATAGTGTTACATGATTATTTTCCAAACAACAAGGTTACATAATTAGTAGGTCATCCTATACATGTTGTTAATGCACAAACTCACAAGCTTGTGATAAATCCCTAAATCATCTACAAACCCTGCATAACTAGGGAGTTGTTTGTGATGGAGTTAAACAGGGAGGAATTTATAAAACCAACTTCAATGGTTGAAACACAATTGTGGCATGAGATATTTCGCCACTTAAATTATGACAGTTTTATAAAACCAACTTCTATGGTTGAAGGAGTTCAACACTTGGAGAGAACTAAAGGTGGAACATATGAAGGGTGCTTATATGAAAACAACAAATAAGTAGTTTATCCAAGTAGTCTTCTTGGAGAGAAAATTGTCCCCTTACAATGTTTGTGGCCCAATAAAAATTCTTCCTTATGAGCTATAAAGTATGCTCACATTTTTTTAGATGATTACTTAAGTTACACTTGGGTATATTTGGGTATAATTAATCAAGATACATTTGAGTGTAGATCGTGTAGTATGTGTTGATGCAACAAAATGTGCACAAAATCTAGTGGTTGTTGGTATGTAGCATTTTTCTTAATAGAGATCAATTAGTCATAGTCTTGGTAATCATTGGTGATTGCTAATATTGTATAAAATAATATATAGAGTATATCATTGAAGCTAACTGTCATATAAATTTTACTCCCTCACAATTATTCAAAGAAATCCCTACACTTCCTAAGAATGGAACTTTGGCATAGCTTGAAGAATGAAAAATCATCCCAATGATATATTGATGGAAATTCAAGCTACAACATAAACATGAACTAAGTGTAACCACAATGATAGGGATCACATATATGTGAATGTGAGCCCCATTACAGATATTTGTCTTTGAGGTAGAAGCCATAATCAGTATTTATTTACCCATGGATTGATCCATGATAGATTAGAGAACTAAAGCTACCAATTGAAGAAACAACACCCCTATTCCTTTGAGGTAAAGTCTGGTGTGTTTTTTAATCGGATTTGTATTGTTTAAAGTTGCATCATTGATGCCTCTCTCAATTCATGTAAGCAATTTTCATGTTTGAAAATGAAGTTTCCTACTAAGAAGTTGAATTGATGTTGGGTGGGGAGTCTAATTACACCCCTTCACACAATGGCTTAGGAAAGACCCAATTAACAAGCATTTTCATCTATATTAATTGAAAAATAATTATATTTCTATATATATTGTTGAAAGTTATTTTTCAATACACTACACCAACAAATTTTCATGCATCATTGGTATGAGTAACCCAAGCAATATCTAACTTGGATGATCATTACTATCCCTCAAAACAAAACAAAACATTATCCATCAAAATGAGATACCACACACTAATCCCCACTACACGCATAGCTATAGGCAACTCCAAATTTACAATTTTTAAAAATATGTGCTTTTTAGTGGGATTAAAACTTAATCATTGAGGATATCATGTCATCTCCATAAAAAAATTTAAAATGTCAATACTTGTCTTTCGTCTAACAATTTTTTCCTCTATTAGCACATGGACGTCCTTTTCCCTTTCACTTGCACTTGGCAAGATACAATGCCAATTAAATTGATAGATGGAGATGCGCATATTTGAATTCACATGACACATAACTCTCAAGGTGCAACTTGCAACTTTCAATATCGTTATTTTCATCATTTAGCACATATATATGCTCTATTCCTCCAATATTTCTAGAAAAAAACATGTAATGACCTTTTTACCTATTTTTATGTTTTCCTGCAACGTTGTTGTGGCAAGGTAAATGATTTGAAAGAGGCTTTTTCTTTGCTATAACATATGGCCTGCTCTATGAAATTCTAAGAAATATAGGCATGATGGTTTCCTTTTTTTGGCAGTTTAAAATCCATACAATGATAATATAAGAGAACCTAACCACTCACCAAGGCATACAATTTGAAATTTTGAATCAATGATATCATTGGCAACCCTACAAAATCCAAATAAAGTAGAGTACACACTAGTGAAAATATATGCTCTAAATTAAATTACAGCTAGATGAAGCATTCTCTTGCATGACTGCAAGGTTCAACTTTAACTTACTCCTCTTCACCAAGCTACACATTTGAGGCCCATAAGACAAGACAATATGTTGGGTTTATTGTCATCCACAACCATATCCTTTTCAAGTATACACATGATGTTGCAGGAAAACAAAAAATTGCCATGGAAAAAATAAATATTCACTTTTGAAATAGCTTAATGATCCCAACGATCATGAGTTTACAATCAAATATGTATAAATATTATCAAAATTGGGAAAGTGAATGTATTGCATGCTTACCTATGACTTTTTTTGCTGCTCTCAGTTACGGTTCTCATCTTCTAAGGGTCCATTCCCCTAATTATTTGACATGGATCCTAGGGATTCAAGAATTCCCTTGATTTCTTAGAGGTAAGAACACTACTTGTCCACTTGTCTTTTCTATATTTGAACTTCTAGAGATAGCTATTCATGACTCAAATGATCATTGACATGACCATGACCTTTATTGGTCCTTTTATTCTCACTTTCGAATCATGAACTATAGGTTTCCATTCCTAATCTAAGTTCTTATATATAAATGATACAAGAAGGCCATCATGATTTTAGTGATTGATGTATGCTCTAGGTGCAATTGCATGGCCAATCATGAGGATATTACACCTAGGATTATATGGAAGTAGAGGAACACATGCATCATCAAATCACTAAATACATATAGTAATGATCTAATAATCACTAATTGGACCCTGGGGTTGACTCCCCAAATGTGATATATATTTGTAGCTTATGTACATGTTGGTTCCACCTTATTTAATCTATGCATGTATTGCACCCAACCTATTTACAGGGAGGAAACCAACAATACACTAACTTATAGTCTTTCTAGTCTTAATTAAATCTATGGTTGGGTACCCATTTAACATATTCTGAAGAGATCACCAACTTGTTACTCGGTTGTAGAAATAAACTTTAGGAGCAAGGTTGTGCAACCAAATTACTATGAGTTCTTACCAATTTGGGGGGCAAGGTTGTTTCCTCTAGGTGACGAATATGACCCCTCTGGTTCCCCTATGACCTCTGCAACCCCTCATTGTCCTCTAGGTGACCTTTGCATCTGCCTTGACCTTTCCCTCTATGTCCTATGTGGCCTCACAACCCCTCTACGCCCTCTCCTGTTCTCTGTGTCCTCTCTTATCCTCTACGTCCTCTCCTTTCATATACGTCCTCCAACTTCTCAAACCCTCTCCGTCCTCTCCTATGTGTTATCCTTCACAACCAGCTCCTTTCTATACCTTCGGCCATCAAGCGCGGGGGAAGGGAGATAATTAGACTATGCAAAATAGAACTTCCAAAGGAGTAAACCAATGAGCTTTAGCCACTAAGAAAATATGTGAGGGTATCGTAACGATTTGGATTTATAAGCCCAACATTTACTAAGTTTGGATTTGAAGCACACAAGGAAGAAAAGGACCCATTCTTAAAAGGGGCTTTGGATCCCACCTAACTACATCAATCCACCTACCAAATTGTTCATATTGTATGCTCTTTTTTTACCATTGGAATAATACAAATCATTATTTTTTCATTCACTTAAATGCTTGGATAGTATTCATAAGTTGTGTGTATATTGAATGGTTGCATGAGACTTTTATTTCTTCACTTCAATTGTTGATTGACATTAGCATCACAACTTACTAAAGTAGGGGTTTTCTACATTCTTGCTACATAAAATCCACCAATAGGTTTTTACAATGAGTTTAACATTTTCACTATACCTTGTATTTTGTGTATATGATATCCAAAGAGCTTTGTAATTGTAAAAGCATCATTATTTTAAGAAAATAGAGAAAATATCCCTTTTGAAGTGGATTTTCCCAAATTGAGTTTATCCAAGTTATTTTTTGTGTTATCTGTATGTGTGATTATGCATAGTGTATGTGTGATTATGCTATTTAATATAAAAATTATACCCATGATTTATCAAAAAATAATATTTTTCTCAAATTTTTTTATATGTTTAATTTATTTGAGTGTGGAAAATTTACTTGTATGTCCATTGAATTGGATAATTTAAATAATTCATTTTAATGGTGATGATGATGGCAATTATTAATGTCCACTTAGATTAACTTCTATTTATGGAACCTTAAAAGATGTGAGGAAACACTTGATTTGCTTTAGAATTATATGCATGTGCTAGAAAAACTTTGAGACAAGCATTCCTATATCACCATAATTGTAATGAGCTAAAAAAATTAGGAAAGCCAATATTTCAATTACAATTTAATGTGGTTGCAATATGTACATTATAACAAAAAGTTATTGTCATCTTCAACCTTCTTAATAGATTATAAATTCTTCCATCCCATGACATTGTAAGAATTATACAATGTTCCTAATTCCATATGAAACTCATAAAAATTTATGATTAAAAATTATTTAATTTAAATGAATTGAATACTCATTTAATGAAGACATAATAATAAATTATAAATTAAAATTATATATATATATATATATATATATATATATATATTAATTATAAAAAATTTATTCACATATTTAATAAAATAATAACAAGTTTTATAATATTCTTATTTTTAATTAAGTTTCTATTTTTTATTTATATATTCCAATATAATTCAAAATTTAAATGGTGAGATGAAAGTAGATATATATTTTACAAAAGAGTCTTACTTATAATACAATGTTTTATATAGTACAATTAATTTATTGTAGTAATCCATTGTAATTATTTAATAAAAATGAATTTAATACTCATTTATGATTAAAAATTATTTAATTTAAATGAATTGAATACTCATTTCATAATTATAAATTATAAATTAAAATTTCATATATATATATATTAATTATAAAAAAATTATTCACATATTTAATCAAATAATAACAAGTTTTATAATATTATTATTTTTAATTAAGTATTTACTTTTTTATTTATATATTCCAATATAATTCAAAATTTAAATGGTGAGATGAAAGTAGATATATATTTTACAAAAGAGTCTTACTTATAATACAATGTTTTATATAGTACAATTAATTTATTGTAGTAATCCATTGTAATTATTTAATAAAAATGAATTTAATACTCATTTATGATTAAAAATTATTTAATTTAAATGAATTGAATACTCATTTCATAATTATAAATTATAAATTAAAATTTCATATATATATATATTAATTATAAAAAAATTATTCACATATTTAATCAAATAATAACAAGTTTTATAATATTATTATTTTTAATTAAGTATTTACTTTTTTATTTATATATTCCAATATAATTCAAAATTTAAATGGTGAGATGAAAGTAGATATATATTTTACAAAAGAGTCTTACTTATAATACAATGTTTTATATAGTACAATTAATTTATTGTATTAATCCATTGTAATTATTTTTTCGATAATAATATTATTTATAATATATAGTTTTAACTAGTAGTTATTTATTTATTGTAATTGTATTTAATTTTAAAATCTTGTTTTTTTTTATTTTAATTTATTAAGATTAAATAAGAAATTAAAGTGTCATTAAAATAGAGAAGTTAAAAAAATAAGATAATATAAAAAAGTTATTAACCTTAATTAAGAAAATGGAAAGTATCTCTCTAGAAGTTATAAAAATAAGATATTATAAAAAAGTCACTAACTCTAGAATTTAGAAAATCAAAAGTATATTTTTGTTTTAATTACTATGAAGAAGAGAATTAATATATACAAGACAAAAGTTGAACTATCAGGAGCTTCAAAATGAAACATGGCAATGGATAATTCCTAGATAATTCCTAAAACGATGTGGGCTTTAGAATGAAATATGGCATTGGATAAGTCCTAAGATGATGTGAGCTTAAAGGATTTGTCATCTTTATAAGATTATTAATGTTGAGGATGAAAATCACTTTCTCTTAAAGTGATCGTACATACAACTACATTACAAACCTTCTTAACCTTCTAAACTATCAAAATTAAAGTAAGTTATAAACGGGAATACAATTTTAAAGCAGACTAAATAATTTCAAAAAACATTATTCTTTAACAATTTCAAAAATGTTTAATATATTGAAATTTAAGTCATCGTCAAGTACTATGGAGTATGAGACCGACACACATTTATAACCGATCTATTGTCAGCCGAGGTGAATATTAATTCAAAGAAATAGCTTCTTATCTTACCAAAGTCAGCATTGCATAAAAAGCAGAATAATTTCGACAGTCTCTTGGGCTTCGAATGCGTCGTTAATTCGTTATATTATTCCTTGACGCTCAGATTCAATGGTCTTCTCATTGTCGAGAATGGGCGCGCAAGTTAGCAACAGGCTGGGTTTCTGGAATCTGCTGCATATTAACAGCGAACAAATAAATGAATTCTGGCGGATAGTAGCCCGTAATCGCTCGATGTCCCGACAGTCCGAGTTGAAAACCCTACCTAAAGATCCGGTGGCAATTCTCACATGGTTCGGATGGTGCGACGCAAATATTGAACCCATAATCTCCAACCAGCTTAAGGAATCGTGCCCTGAAATGTACGATCAGTTCATTGAAATGAACAAACGTCTGCAAGAAAACGAAAATCCAGATGTAATTCTGATAATTCGACCAGATCCCATTCAGGGCAACGTCCTCCCCATGGTAATTCCCTACATTCTCATGGACAAATCGGCGTTGCCCAAGAAACACTGTGTTAAAGCTTTGGAATCCGATCTCCGGAAAATAACAGCGCTTGCTCGAAGAGACGCCTGTCGTCCTTTGAACAGAAACGTTATCGCCCACGCTCGTGAGTACGCATTGAAGAATTTATCGCTCCCGAGCCTCTTGATACGCGATCGTTCAAGAGGAAACCCTAACCCTAGTCTGTCCCCGACTTCTAATTCTCTTCCACGTTCCACCTCCTCCCTGTGCCGAGCGCGCCTCCCCCGTTCGCCATTTGCGCCGAATATGAAACGATCAGCTATACCTACATTAAGTAAGCCCCTCTTCATCACACGGCCGCCCGATTTAACCCCTTCTGTAACGTCTAAAGCTCGCCAGTTTTCTCAGGTAACCGATTTAGCCCCTTCTGTAAAGTCTAAAGCCGGCCAGTTTTCTCAGTTGCCCAATTCAATCCCTTCTGTAAAGTATAAAGCCCGCCACTTTTCTCAGGTGCCCGATTTAACTCCATCTGTGACGTCTAAAACCCGTCGGTTTTCTCAGGTGCCCGATTTAACCCCTTCTGTGACGTCCAAAGTGCCCGATTTAACCCCTTCTGTGCCGTCTAAAGCCCGACTGTTTTCTCAGGTGCTCGATTTAACCCCTTCTGTGACGTCCAAAGCTCGTAAGTTTTCTCATGTTTCCCCTTCGGTGACGTCCAAAGTGCCCGATTTAACCCCTTCTATGACGTCTAAAGCTCGTAAGTTTTCTCAGGTGCCCGATTTAACCCTTTCTGTGACGTCCAAAGCTCGTAAGTTTTCTCATGTGCCCGCTTCTGTGACGTCCAAAGAGCCCGATTTAACCCCTTCTGTGACGTCTAAAGCTCGTAAGTTTTCTCTGGTGCCCGATTTAACCCCTTCTGTGACGGCCAAAGCCCCCAAGTTTTCTCAGGTGCCAAATTTAACCCCTTCTGTGACGTCTAAAGCTCGCCAGTTTTATCAGATGCCGGATTTAAGGCCTTATGTGACGCCTAAAGCCCGCCAGTTTTCTCAGATGCCCGATTTAACCCCTTCCATGGCGTCTAAAGCCAATCAGGTTTCTCAGGTGCCTAAACGTCCACAACGTTTAAGTGAAAGAAAAAACAGAACGGACAGAATCACACAGCGTCCTGCATGGCGTTAACCATCCTAATAATAATCTCTTCAAGTTATTGTTGAATTCTCTGGTGAGAAACTCTTACATTGGGAAATAAAAAGAGAAAATGGTAAATGAGTAATTGAGATAAGAAGTTGTCAATAAGTCATGAGTTCAAACCCCTACCTACTTACAAACAACTATTTTTCATAATAAAAACTTGAATAAAATTAAAGATAAGAATAAAGAGTTGAAAAAATTGGTGTGTTTTTATTTATAGAGCCCTACCACCCAAGTTTGTAAATTTAAAACTATGTAATAATTACTCAACTTTAATGGAGTTTAACTATTTTTCATAATAAAAATTTGAATAAAAATAAAAATAAGAATAAAAGGTTGAAAAAATTGGTGTGTTTTTATTTATAGAGCCCTAACCACCCAAGTTTGTAAATTCAAAACTATGTAATAATTGCTCACCTTTAATGGAGTTTAAATTCCTTGTTCTAGGCATCACATAGTATAGTTATATTAGTTTCATCTGTTTTCTAATATCACTTGCATGTATATTATGCAAATATTTACCATTAATGAAGTTTAAATTCAGTATTCTAGTTATCATATCACAATTGCATAGTATAGTTATATTGGTAATACAAATTTGTTAATGTTTTGGACCAAACAACCTACTTAAGACACATGTCAAATATTAATTTGGAAACGAAATATCATTTTATTAAAGGAACCTACTTTTCCTTTAGTTAAAGGAATGAGTGCAAGTTAATGATTATTTCTCATAAATGCTTTAGTGTTAATGCAAATATGTAAAAACAACAATATGTCGACTTCCATGGACAATTTAAAAGGTACTTTAAAAATGAATTTGAATATAGTATACAAGAATATGAAATAAAGGAAATCAAGTGAGTTTCCAAAATATATAAGTTTTGTTTATAATTTTTTTAATATACATATGTTAAATTTGACCTTTTCTAAAATTGGTATGTTATGTATATATGTAATTTTTGGTGCACATGTTTCTAGTACCTAAATGATGAAATTTCATATCATTTTTTTGTGTAATTGTAGAGAATAGATTGTTCTTGTGCATGAAAAAAAAATTCAAAATTTGTAATATTAGTTTTATATTTTTTTAGAATTAAAAACTCATTATCTTCTTGAAATTATGAGGGCATGTGTTAGTTCATTGTACGAAGATATTTCCTCTTGGGGCTCTCTTGATCCCATACACAGATTTCCTTAGTTTGTAAACCAAGGAGGAATCTTCAATGTACGCCTCAAGTTGTCTCATGTAGATCTCTTCTTCCAGGTCACCATGGAGGAAGACACTCTTCACATCCATGTGATGTACCTCCCATTTCTTTGAAGTTGCAATGACAAAAACTAGCCTTATGGAATCCATTCTTGCAACAGGGTCGAATGTCTCATAGTAGTCTAACCCATGAACCTGTGACTACCCCTTTGCAACTAACTGAGCCTTGTACTTCGTAGTATATCCATCTGCTGCTAGTTTGTTTTTATAGATCCATTTGCACTAGACAATCTTTCACCATGTAGGTAAGGGGAAAAGCTCCCATGTCTTGTTCTTCTCTAGTGAGTCATATTCATCATCCATGGATTCCTTCCATCTTGGATAATGGTAAGCCTCTTTGTAGGACTAAGGATCGAACCCTAGCATCATGTAACACCTCTCTGGGAGAAGTGGATCAATATGAAAAAGTGTAAGGTTCTCATCTTGAAATTGAGATCTGGTTCTCCTTTTGTCAAATGGATCCCCAACACTGTTCGCACCCACTTCAATGAGTTTTTGGGCCCATTTAGGCCTTGGATTGGGAGGAGGAGTTGTATCTGGATCTGGATTTGGATATGCTTGATATTCATTCTCAAAATTTTGTTCCTCTTGGTCCTCATATTTGGACTCTAAATTTGAAATATCAATGGAAACAACATCATATGCAATTGGAATAGGTTGAGCATTTATATCTACATCTCCAATTGACCATTTATACCTTCATGCAACAAATCTTCATTGAATTGGGCACTCTTCTCTATGAAGCATCTTTCGGTTGCAATCTCCATCAACTTGTAAAATTTTGCATGATCTCCTTCCCCCAGCAAAATGCATTCACTACTTTGAGGTTGGGAGGCTTTCCTCTTGTCAGATGGAATTATGGCCCATGCTTTGGAGCCAAAAATACTCATATATGATACATTAGGCTTGTGTCCCATCAGGGCTTCGAATGGAGTGACCCCAACCACTAACTTGTGAGGTACTAGGTTATGTATGTACAAAGCACAGTTCACTATTTCGTCCCATGGAAATGATAGAAGGTGTCTTTCTTCAAGAAAGAAAGTAGCCATCTCCTTCAATGATTGGCTCTTCCTCTCAGCTACACCATTTTGTTGTAGTGTGTATGGGACTGAATGTTGCATCGGAATAGCTTTTGAAACACACAACTGTTGAAATTATATTTTGATGTATTATCCTCCATTATCTTATCTAAGTTCTTTGATCTTCTTCCCAAGAGTGTTCTCAGCTAAGGCTTTGAAAACTTTGAAGGTTTCAAATACCTCAGACTTATGCTTAAGAAAGTAAATCCAACAATACCTTGAGTAGTCATCAAAGAAGGTCAGAAAGTATATAGATCCATTAATGGATGTTGTAGGCATTGGTCTGGAGAAGTCAATATGTACCAAATCAAGTGTAGAGGTAGCTCTTCTTTCCTTCCCAACTTCATACCTTCGCTCCACATGTTACCTACAAAGCAACCATTGCAGACACCTTGATAGGACTTGATGAGAGGCATGTTAGGATTATTAATACTCCCTTGACCATACTGTCTATTAGATTATTTAGCATAACTTAGGAACCTTAATTAATTATTTGGGTCCACTTGGCCTAATGGGGCCACATGTACCAGTCACTAGAGTGTGGGGAACATTGCTAGAGGTTAACTGCCACTTACTGCATGTGCATGCATCAGTTTGGGTGCCTCCTAGACCAATCCCTACATTTTAGGAGCCACTGGGAGTCTCGGCACCAACTTACTTCAGTTAGTTGGATTTAGTACTAGTCAGTCTTAGTTAGGCCCCAGTTACTTTCAGTTAGTTCACAATCAGTTAGCTAGCGCAAAATTTGCATGGCTAATGCATGTTTTCATGTGGAGTAGGCGCCTTTTCCCACCTACCACACTCACTTGCACTGAGTTAACTAGCTATCATTGATTGATTAAGTTGTTGGACATTTGGGAGTTGATCTACTGGACTCTTATGTTAATTGAGACACCATGAGTTAGATGGTCAGTTAGATACAGTCATATCCAGTGGATAGATTTGAATTGCTACCTAATGCATTCAAATTATTTTCCTATGAAAACTATTGTAACACCGAATTTTATTATTGTGAATGATACTGTAAATTCTTTAGCAATACTTGTATGTTTCCTGTGTGGTTTGTTTTGTTCATTTTGTATCTTCATTCTCCATTTACTGCAAACATTATTAGAACTATCTACTTGAAGATCTAAATAGAATTGAAATTCTAATATGGTATCAGAGCCTTTTCAGGCAGGTTTCATGCTTGTTTCTCCCCATCGAACATCAGAAGCAGTTGGGTTTCCATAGAAGTCCCCTATGATGATTTGCTAGCTCTAGATTTATTCAGAGGAGCGGAGAGGGCGTGACGGACCTTGAAAATAAGTTCATGTCAAGAGGAAAAGCATGATTCTAACAGTTCAAATTTTTTAGTGTGTTTTACATTAACAATTGACAGGTGATACGTAGCTTTTGTGAATTTTTTGCAGTCTTTCAGTCGGAGCAATTATAAGTTCTCAAACTCCTAAACCACAAATCCTCACAACTTCCAATTATCTTGATTAGAGGATTGATATGCAGCTTGCCTTGCATAAGAATGGCTATCACATGATCATACATGGATGGGAGCCTGAGCCTCATCAGCTAGTTGAAAGGAACAAGTTTATGAACTGTTGTGATGAAGCATTCGGGTACTTATGTACTTATATATCCAGAGATCTCCTCTTCCACCTAGAAGGCTTGAGGACTCCCATAGAATCCTGGGAGAAGCTTGATAGCTTGTTTAACAAACAAGATGAACTTCGGGGACACATTCTGGAGAATGAGATGGTATCTTTACATCCTAGCAGTTTCGAGACTATTGAGCAATTCTTTACTAAATTCAAGTCTCTTTCACTTCAATGTAGACAATGTGAAATATAACGGAAGGACGAGCATAATGTTCTTTCCATACTCAGCAAACTAGGCTGTGAGGGTTCTGTAATTGTTTCCATATTTCATTCCAAACGGGAAAGCTTTCGTGATTGAAAAATTCCTTCATTAGATTATTTTTCCAAGTCCTTAATCAAGGAGCAACACAAGTTGATTCGAATGGGAGTCATCAAGACCTCCAAAGATCAAGCTCTTCTAGTTACTGACTCTTCCAAAGAGCAAGCAAAGGGGAAATCAAAGAAGAAGGATCCAAAAGCAGTTGATTCAAAGTCTAAACAGAATCAGCAAACTTCCGAAGGGGCCTGCCGCTCTGAGAAGAAGAAATTTGAAAAGAGGTTATGTCCCTATTGTGAAAAGGGGTACCATCTTGAAGATCATTTTATGAGGAAGAAACTTGATGAAATATCAGCTCTTCTCAAGCAGCATAACATTGCTCCTCCAAAAGCAAAGAAGCCTGATGAAGAACCACGGACATAAGATGATGAAAGGTGTCATGCTTTGAAAGCAAGCCTTACTCATTCTATGGCATACATAATTGATTCTGGAGCTTCCAATAACATGGTTGCTTCCAAACAATCCTTCTCTACCCTCTCACTATCAAAGGGGCCTAACATTCACATGGTAGATGACTCTAAAACCCCAGATGTTGAGAGAGGTTCAAATCAAATACAACATGATGATTTCATGCTCTCTCCTACAGAAAAGAAAATTGTTGAAGATGAATAAGAAGCATATTTTTCCCTACAATCAATTCGAATGGAAGAAATCCTCCTTGGAGTGACTCCTTCTCCTGCTGCTCCGGAAGTGTATGAGATATCTAATATCTCATCTCCTCACATGGATTATCCAGAAGAAGACATTCGAATCTCTATTTGTGAGGAAAAACTCTCCTCCCATTCTTTACAAAAATTCTCCAGTGATTCTTTAAACTTTGTGCATAGTTTACTGGTAATTGTTTCAGAAAAGGAAGAGGAATATGATTTCTCTATCTCTAATGACGTTGTTGGTGTGCGAATAAGTGATACCATGGATATTTTCGAAATAATATCATATTATAGGAGTGATCCATGCACTCTCATTAATATATAGCTTCTAGTAAATTCCTATAGGATTGCATGCACCAAAAATCAGAATTTTAAAGAAGGAGAAAATTGTGCATCTACCATCTCGATGCTGATATGAATTTATTTGGATCTGATTTATTTTCTGATCTGGTAATATTTGGTTCAAGTTTCAAGATTCAAGAGATTTCAGTATTGCTTATAACTGGTTTCATCAATTTTGGTGTGACAAATCAAGCACTGCAAGTCTCTTTCAATTTTGTTGTTGGGGATTCGATGTTAGTTTCTTCTTATGAATTTGCTGATATCATACTTTGTGAATTATTGGATATTTCTGAAGCTATATAAGATTATGGAGCTCAAGCATTCGTTCTCCACAGTCTCAAGGCTTCTCTACCTACCTTTTTTATCACATGCTCATCTCCTCACAGAACTAGTAAAGTTGGAGACATTCTGCATCTGCCTGGACACTTTCTCCTAACACTTGGAGCTGATTTTACCACTCATGGTTTGTGTTCAAGGATGACATATATCAATTTCTTGGGTGTTCCTCACGTGGTTCAAATTCTTAAGAACCTTTTCTCTCTCATCAATTGGTTTCGGCTGCTCTACATGGGTCAAGTTTTCATCCTACAATTGTCTATATTCCTGATTCAGTTAGGCACATTATTCTTCTTCCAAAGAGGAAGATTCCAACAAACATAAGCACCTTGCTTGGATTCATAGGTTCACCTACACATAAGAACC
>LPNX010488342.1:102530-230030 GCA_001517045.1 Pseudotsuga menziesii | reverse complement strand
ATTAATTATTTGGGTCCACTAGTACAATTGGGTCCACTTGGCCTAATGGGGCCACATGTACCAGTCACTAGAGTGTGGGGAACACTGCTAGAGGTTAACTTCCACGTATTACATGTCCATGCATAAGTTTGGGCACCTCCTAGACCAATCCCTACATTTTAGGAGCCACTGGGAGTCCCAGCACCAACCTACTTCAGTTAGTTGGAGTTAGTACTAGTCAATCTTAGTTAGGCCCTGGTTACTTTCATATAGTTCACAATCAATTAGCTAGCGCAATCTTTGCATGGCTAATGCATGGTTGCATGTGGAGTAGGCTCCTTTACCCACCTATCACACTCAATTGCACTGAGTTAACTAGCTATCACTGATTAATTGAGTTGTTGGACATCTGGGAGTTTATCTATTGGACTCCAATATTGATTGAGACACCATGAGTTAGATGGTCAGTTAGATACAGTTAGATCCAGTGGATAGATTCAAATTTCTTCCTAATGCATTCAAATTATTTTCCTATGTAAACTATTGTAACACCGGATTTTATTATTGTGAATGATACTATAAATTCCTGAGCAATACTTGTTCATTTCCTATGTGGCTTGTTTTGTTCAGTTTGTATCTTCATTCTTCATTTACTGAAAACATTATTAGAACAATCTGCTTGAAGATCTAAATGGCATTCAATTCTAATAAAAAAATCCCTCAACCATCTCTTCAGTGTGCAGATATTGGAGATATTTGAAATTCAGATGTCCAAATATCTCATGCCAAATTATGCTTGTTTCATTATCATAAGTCAATAGGGCACTTTGGTATGAGTGAGGAAGAAAATGTGAGAATTCATATGCCTTGAGGGCATGATTTACAGCTTCTTTTGCTATCATATTTCCAATAGAGATTTTTGAGACCTCCACCGAATCGGCTTCAAATATGACTCACTTTAGTGAGCCTGTATGGGTCATATGATATATAGACAACATATTTGTTGCTAAGGAGGGAACATAGAGGACATTTTTTAACACTCCATTCTCAAATTGAATTGAACCTTTCCCAACAACTGGGATTTGAGAGTCATCTCCCATGTGTTATCTAGGAACACCAGAGTGATCCAGATAAGAGAATGATTCCTTGTAAGTAACCATGTAGTTGCAGGCTCCATAATCAATGAGAAAATATTGTGATTGAGAGAAACTTTCCTTCAGTGCATGGCATTTCTCATGATCTTCAGTTTTGTTTCCAAGACTAGGATTCCTTACGCCTTTAGGGAGGGAAATATTGTGTTGTTCAAAGAGTATTGACATCTGATCTATGGTTTTCTTCATAGATAGGTTCTATGGATGGTTCCCTCTCTTGCAATACGAACACTTGGTATTTTCAAACCTTTTATGCTTATCCTTCCTAGTTCCAGAGGCTCCATCTTAAGGAATTTTCTTTTCCTTTGGTTTCATTTCACTGTTATTTTTGTCGTTCCCCTTCTATCTCCCTTTAGCTTATGCATTATTGGTCTCCCCATCCAAAAGAACTTGATTCTTGGAGGTTTTTAGAGCTCCCATTTGAATCAAATTGTCTTGTTCTTGAATGAAATATTGTGTGAATGCTTCAAGTGAGGGAATTCGCTAGTTCGGGGTAGTCAATATCCCATAGTTGAAGGTGGACACAAATACTAAAAATTATGGGCCATGCTTGCTTAGAATGGACAACACTAATTTCTCGTCCTTCTTGTCAATTCCACATTGCTTGCAATGCATGACCACATACTTGAACTTGGAGAAGAATTGATCAATGATGTCAAAATTGTTAGGTTGAAGAGCAATCCGTTCATTCTCCAAAATGTGGCCTCTTAGCTCATCATACTTTCCAAACATTGATTCGAGATTTTTCCATACTTCGCTTGGAATTTTTAAACCATCAATGCAGAAGAGTAACTCCCTCGAGATATGAATGCCCATGAAACCAAAGGATTCATCCAATTTCTTCAGGTACTTCGATTTCTCTAAAGGTTATTGGGGTTCGACCTACTTGCCCATTGTGAACATGTACAGACCTTTGTTGTACACCATAATATGCATATCTTCCTTCCAATCCAGATAATTGAAGGGTTTGAGGATCCTTGGTGACAAGAATGCTGAATTATCCATTTTGGAGCTTCAGGAGCAGTACAATTCTTCTGAATTCTTCAATTTACCTGCAGAAAACTTCCAATTTGAAGGAAAAATAATTCAGTCACTCTCTACTTCAACATGTGCACATTATCAGGGTGATTCACACCTAGATAGACTTCTCTAGATAAATCCTGAGGGATCAAGGAAAACATACCAAGAATTATGTGGAACCGAGTTGCTTTTGGAGCATCAATGGAAGTTTTCGAGTATTGAAAATGGCCTGAGCACCTACTATGATACCATGTAAAATTAGCAAAGCTACATGATTATCAGGATTGATTGAGCCTCACTGCGAAAGAAGGATGAATGAGGAAGAATAATTTTAGTGATTGAATGTCAAACTATCATGGTGAAATTATTCAAACAAGAGGAAGAAATTTGATAGCATAACATCCATTTCATAATCATTAACATGTAGGTAATACATCCATAATACAATGAAGATAATTCGAATCCTCTAGGACTGATTCGAATTACATGGCGTGGATCGAATTCAGAGATCACTAACTGTGGGAAAATCACCACTGGAGACTCACTAGCATAACTCCATACAACTAAATTAGTTCATAATCACTTAGTTGACCAAGGTAGGTGAGAAAAGGCGCATAACCTCCTTAAATCATGAAAAAGTGGCGCTAGGCTAAGGGTAAAAGCATGGTAATGTGTCTCACTTTGTGACAAGATAAAGGATTGAATTATGGGAACCATTTCTTAATGGATAGGCCTGAGCATCCCTAGAACTAGGTCCCTTGCTCAAGGAATCTTTGGAAGTCCTTGGCCCTAATGAAATTGACTATGAAGTAACCCCTAAAAACAAGGAATAACTTATGACTCATACCCTAGGATTGATTCACCCATTCCTATAGTATTGTTGTAGAAGCCCAAATCCCATTGAAACTACATATGACAGCCTTTTGTTTCTACAGAGTTGCAAAGGCATGAACAAGAGGGTCTTATACCTCTATCATTGGAGTGTCTTTGGATTTTTCCACAATAAAGGATTAGTAAAAAATAGCCTTTGATCTGATGATTGTTGCACCCGCAATGGGATCCAACAGGTTCGAATGCCCTACTTGCATAATTTTTTTTAAAGAGCACGATTGGGAGCATGAGGGCACATGGAAGCCTCTTGCTCCACCATGCAAATAGGAAACTAGACACATGTTTGTACCTTTAAGAATGTCGAAACCCTGAAGAAAGGAGTCCTCATCGAGTTATCATCCTTTGAAGAGGAGCCATTACAGTGTGGAAGTAATCCCCATTTCCTTTTGGATATATATTTTTAGAGAGACCATGAGATATGAATCTTACACATGAAAACACAGTGAGGTACCTGAGAAAGGCCTCACAAAAAGAGAGAATTTGTAAATGTCAGAGCATATTGGGGTAGGCAAAGGAATACAAGTGAATTTCTCCCTTTCTAATGCTTGTAGTGGTGACTGCTAAGAGGGTTGAAATGTGGCCTAGAAACCAAAGCAAGCAAAGCACTAGATGATGCATCTCTTGTCGACTGAAGAACACTGGAGGTGACTGCAAACCATTGCAGTGCTAAGGTTTCCATCAGAGCGATTAGTAGTTAATTTCTATTTAGAGTAAAAAAATTAATCCTCTAGAATTTAGGTGAATCAGATTGGAAAAAAATGGAAAATGGCGACCATGTTTTGGCAAAAAACTCGAAAATTAGCCCATGGGATAAATTTTTCCCCTATAATTTTCCTTGGTGTTAATGCCCAATTTAAGGACATGCATCAATCCATTGAATGTACCTGAGTATTCATATTGAAAAGAAAGAGAACTAGTAGGAAATACTGGAGGATAACCTCAAGGAGTAAGGTAATAAATTGGATAAACTATCTTTTGACATTAAGATGCACTATAATTTATCATTCTAGGATTTGCATATGGTTAACATTTTGTCATGAGTCAATCAATGATTTCATATGATTCTAAACACACCGAGGAAAACACGGTACAACAAACAACCATGGTCATGATCGAGCAACCGCAGGGTGCTCAATTTGTGGACGAAGGTGACAACAATCATAGTTTAATCTAAATCCATCTATTTTATATGTATTTCACTTGTATTTTGTTTCTTGCATAGTTTATAAGGTTTTTGCGCCAAGAAGCGCTTTCTACAACCCAGCATGAGGGAGAAGTGTAATTTCTTACAATGCTGGCATGAACTTAAAATGTAAAAGTGAAACTAACTTATCACACTTTATAATAGAATAATAAAATATGAAGTAAATAAAAATTTTACAATGCTGACATTAACCTAAGCTTCAAAACCAAGAGAGATATATATTCCAATTCATTTAAACTAAGAAAACTAATGAAACTTGGATACTTCTTGCTATGTGATATGGGAGTTGAGTCATCATTAAACCATGATTTACTATGAGGGATATGAGCACATACTAGATATTTACATATTAAACTGGTATGGTTCCATCTTAACTCCGGATCTATCAAGTGCATAGAGGGATCAAATCCATTAAGGTATAAACTGTGCCTCAAATTTTGCATATAAGTTTACACTTAAAGGAATTTGAGTCCCAGATTCGAAGTTAAGATGGATCTATTCTGGTATAGTTTTCAATTTTGTATGAATGTAGTAATACTCATGTTATTAGAACAAACTTTGGAATAATTTTGCATTAATGTTATATCTAAAAGAGCATTTTTGTTTAATATAAAAATTATACCCATGATTTATCAAAAAATAATATTTTTCTCAAGTATTTTTATATGTTAATTTATTTGAGTGTGGAAAGCTTACTGGTTTCCCGTTGAATTCAATAATTTAAATAAATCATTTTAATGGTGATGATGATGGAAATTATTAATGTCTACTTATATTAACTTTGATTTATCCAACCTTAGAAAAGGTGAGGAAACACTTGATTTTCTTTAGAATTGTATGCATATGCTAAACAAACTTTAAGAGAAGCATTCCTAGATTACCATAATTGTAATGAGTTAAGAAATTAGGAAATCCAATATTGTAACAAATTTTTGAATTACAATTTAATGATGTTGCAAGAAGTAGATTATAACAAAAATTTATTGTCATCTTCAACCTTCTTAATAGACTATAAATTCTTCCATTAGCATGATATTGTAAGAATTATACAATGTTCTTATTTCCATATGAAACTCATGGAAATAAACTCATAAGAGTTTATGATTAAAATTTATTTAATTTAAAATAAATTGAATATCCATTTAATGAAGATATATATGTGTGTTTATTTTTGTTAATTATAAAAATTTTATTCACATATTTAATAAATTAATAATAAATTTTATAATGTTATTATTTTTAATTAAGTATCTACCTTTTTAACTTATATATTTCAATAAAAATTCAAAATTTAAATGGTCACATGAAAGTACATATATATTTTACAAAACAATCTTACTTATAATACAATATTTTAGGTAGTACAATTAATTTCTTGTATTAATTCATTGTAATTATATTTTCCATAATAATTTTATTTAAAATACATTGTTTTAATTAGTAGTTAACTATTTATTTATTTATTGTATTAATTTATTGTAATGAATATTAATTCAAAGAAATAGCTTCTTATCTCACCAAAGCCAGCATTACATAAAAAGAAGAAGAATTTTGTTTTTTTTACTTGGAATGCCTCGTTATATGTGAGAACACAAAATTAAAAGTTGGAGAACAAGGAGGTAGAATTTTTAGGTTGAAAAATTAAAAGAAGGAAAATAAAGGTTCAACAATGAAAAAATTGAAGACACTTAACAAAAAAAATTCATAGACATAAAAACAAGACATTTTTTTGTTAGTGCAACAAAAGAGTAAGAATACACTAATCCATTTCATAGTAACTCCTTAAACATAAAAAAAACCAAACCATTGTTATTTCTTGACCAATTTCATTTATTTTCATGTAAGAAAGTGTGTCTATCTATCTATCAAGCTTATCACTGCGCTAAACTTATCACTAGAGATTTTGATTAAAAGGTTCCATCCAACCTTGGGGCATTCATATTGTCCTTTAAGGAGAAATGAATTCATTTTTAGGACATATTTTATTTTCGAACATATTGAATGTACATTGTGTCTATGGTAGAAGAATATTGTTTCAAATTATTGCATTGATTTCATTTTTTTCATGTAAGAAAGCCTCTCTATCTATCAAGCTTATCATTGCACTAAACTTATCAATAGAGATTTTGATTAAAGGCTTCCATCCAACCTTGGGACATTCATATTGTCGTTTAGAGAGAAATGAATTCCTTTTTACTTGGACTCTATCATTGTATTCTCTTTTTGCATATATTAACCTAATCGTCATTTTTACCTAATAAAAAAAATGCATTATGGTGTATAGTTTCAACTAAAGATCAAAATTAATAAGCTTGATAAATAGATAAACACACTTTATTTTCCATTTTCAACCAATCATCCTTCAACATTAACTTCTCATCATGCTATTATACTATTTAAGACCATTACTAAGTATATTTGTTGTGGAGTGGTCCTTTTCTCCCATATCAACCCAACAACAATAACAAAATTATTCTCCCCCTTCTATCGTGGGCAAAAGAAGTCTCCCATTTCGTCTTGTGTGACTTGATTTTATCTTTTTTTTTCAATAAGATGTTACTAAAGAACACACAAAATTTTGTCATGTAAGTTTTTTAAGTTTAATAATAATGAAAATATATATGTAACTTTTTTAATTTTTTAAATTTTATACCAATTAAAAATATCAAACCATATAAAATTATATAAAATCTTAATTTCAGATTTTAAATATAATTTTCAATTTTCATTTAAATTTACATTTATATAACAATATATATTTATTTACACTGACAAATTCAATTTTGATCCAAGTTCAAATTATTATTTATAATATGGTTATTAAAATGAGAAAAAATTATAGTAATTACATATGATGGAAAATGTTATTCTTTCTAACAAATGACATATCCCAATATTCTTACATCTCACATTCGAATCTTCCTGCCAACTCTTTACACCATATTCTCATACTATGAGAATCCATCAATCACTTTTGGATATACTGGTTAGTGGACCTATTCATATGATCGCCTGCACTCCAAAGGAATTCAGATTCTCTATTGGAGTGGATTCATAAGGAATTCAGTTTTCGAAGGATGGTTTTAAGAAGAAACAAATTGGTTTTAGGAATTCGGCTTTAAGAAGGATGGTGGTTTTAGAGTGGATTCATACGGAATTCAGCTTTCGATGGATATGTCCAGGATTTGGCAGCAGTCGGATTACTGAAACAAGTTGCGCCCACTGTGTTTCTTTGACCTATCTTGCATTCTGGGATTAGGACTGGGTTCGTTCTCCCCAAGTCATCTCCGTCTTCATTGTTGACTGCAGGCTGCCGAATTAGAACAAATGCAACTGAACCAGATTAAAAGAAGTTCCAAGAAAACTTTCAAAAAAACTTGATAAATTGCACAATTGTGACAATCAACACCAGGCTATAATCAATGAAAGTATGAGAACTAAATTCAAGCAGGAAAACCCTCGTAAGAAATATTCAAACAGAAAACAGCATATAGCTCATCTATCTCGAAAGGGTTGTTCTTCATTTGTTGCAGTGACTTTAGTTGAAGAGTACATAGGTCTGCCCTGGATTGAGGGCTTGCAGAAACATGACTATTCTTAATAGGCAAGCAATATTCAACTTGCTACAGGTTATTTAATGAGGCTTTAGGTGGTTTGATGTCCGTTAGATCTCAAGCTGTTTCAAACTAATTGAAATATAACACATCAAGCTGTGGCATTAAATAACCTGCAGCAAGCTAAATATTGCTGAACATTCTTAATACCTCCTCCACCCAGTCTTTCACGGTTATTCTCCATGAATTTTCACCAGACTTTCACGGTTATTCTCCATGAATTTTCACACTTTCCAGGTAAGATTCGGTAAGATTCTTTGTTGAAGAATTTAATAGACAGCTACAACAAGATTCTCTTCCCAGCAAAATCGGCGCACTACATTATATGGGAAATTTCAAAGGCTCATAATGCAAGCAAGAGATATACTCCCTTCACCCAGTTGTGGAACGATTCCAAGAAATCCAAATAACTCGAATAGACATCTAAATTATTCGTTGTTGACATCAAACAGCTGCAGGAAATGGCAAAACATTACTGCAAAAATCACAAGAAAAAGAAATAGGCTGATTTTCCAGCCAAAAAAGAGATCTTGAAAAGAGTTCCCAATCTCATTCAGAGAAAAATAAATTCTAAAAAAAAATCGATAATGGAATGAAATTGAAACACCTTTGGATCTTTACTGAACCTGGTTTTAAAGATGCAGTTACTATATCAAGCCTTCCTGAAAGTACGGATTTAGAGGGAAAATTGGCTGCTGGTTTCCTCTTCCTTTGGGCAAGCCCGGCAACAACTCCAGTTTTCTTCCCGGGCTAGGCAAGTTTAAATCTTCTTACTCAAAATTTGAATCTACATTGACTGAGCTTTGTTCAAATCTTAAATTTACATTTCTCTCCCAGGTTCGGGTCACCCATTTTCGGTCACTGGTAGCATCAAAATGCAGGCATCTGACAACCTTTAGGGCCTGTGATATTAATGGATTCCGTATGGGATGGATGCCCATGGATGATGGCCCTACGTTATGAAGTTGGACAGGGTTGTGGGGTCGTTTCCTGTTAATGAAGTGAGCGAGCCGACGACGCGACGATTGCCCGGCGGGCAAAATCGTTCGTCGCGTCGTTAGACTCCTGACCAAAGTCCCAATGGATTTAAAAAACCTGAACGACAGTTAGCAACAAGACCATTAATGAATATTAATTCAAAGAAATAGCTTCTTATCTCACCAAAGGCAACATAGCATAAAAGCAGAATAATTTCGTCTCCTGGACTTGAATGCGTCGTTATATCTGAGGGGTACTCTTGGACTTGGAATTTAGCGATTGGACTTGGATTGGACGCACCCCTAATTCGTTTATAATATTCCTTGACGCTCAGATTCAATGGTCTTCTCATTGTCGACAATGGGCGCGCAAGTTAGCAACAGGCTGGGTTACTGGAGTCTGCTGCATATTAAAGGCGAACAAATAAATGAATTCTGGCGGATAGTAGCTCGTAATCGCTCGATGTCCCGACAGTCTGAGTTGAAAACCCTACCTAAAGATCCGGTGGCAATTCTCACATGGTTCGGATGGGTCGACGCAAATATGGAACCCGTAATCTCCAACCAGCTTAAGGAATCGTGCCCTCAAATGTACGAACAGTTCATTGAAATGAACAAACGTCTGCAAGAAAACGAGAAACCAGATGTAATTATGATAATTCGACCAGATCCCATTCAGGGCAACGTGCTCCCGATGGTAATTCCCTATATTCTCTTGGACAAATCGGCGTTGCCCAGGAAACACTGTGTTAAAGATTTGGAATCCGATCTCCGCAAAATAACAGTGCTTGCTAGAAGAGACGCCTGTCGTCCTTTCAACAGAAACGTTATCACCCACGCTCGTGAGTACGCGTTGAAGAATTTATCTTTCCCGAGCCTCTTGATACGCGATCGTTCAAGACGAAACCCTAGTCTGTCCCCGATTATCAAACAATCAGCTATACCTACTGTGACGTCTAAAGGCCGCCAGTTTTCTCAGGTGCCCAATTTAACCCGGCCGCCCGATTTAACCCCTTCTGTGACGTCTAAAGGCCGCCATTTTTCTCAGGTGCCCAATTTAACGCCTTCTGTAACGTCTAAAGCCCGCCAGTTTTCTCAGATGCCCAAAGCCCGCCAGTTTTCTCAGGTGCCCGATTTACCCACTTCTGTGAAGTCTAAAGCCCGCAAGTTTTCTCAGGTGCCCGATTTAACCCCTTCTATGACATCAAAAGCCCGCAAGTTTTCTCAGGTGCCCGATTTAACCTCTTCTGTGACATCAAAAGCCCCCAAGTTTTCTCAGGTGCCCTATTTAACCCCTTCTGTGACGTCTAAAGCCCGCCAGTTTTCTCAGATGCCCGATTTAAGGCCTTCTGTGACGTCTAAAGCCGGCCAGTTTTCTCAAATGCCCGATTTAACCCCTTCTGTGGCGTCTAAAGCCCGCCAGTTTTCTCAGGTGCCGAAACGTCCACTGTATCCCTCTCATTATGGGCCACCACAACAAAACGGATCGGACAGAAACACACAGCGTCCTGCATGGCATTAACAATCCTAATGATAATCCTTCTTCAAGTTATTGTTGAATTCTCTCAGAAACTTTCACATTGAGAAGATGGGTCAATGTTTTTCAACATGCTTCAAAATAATCAATCAAATCAGATTGTGGTCTAAGTATAATAGTTTAAAAGGCTCTTTAATAGTGAACCAAAAAACAAAATCAAGATAAAGCCATAAAAATTTGAGCAATAAATAAAAAATTTATACATTTTAAAATATATAAAATCTAGAAATATGATATATGTAAAAGTAAAAATATATGAATTTTAATGAAAATTTTTATAAGATTGTGTGGTTTTATTATTAATAAATATTTGGATCATATTTAAAAACTTGTGTTGTTTTATATTATAATAAATTTGTGGATCATATATGTGGTTTATTCTGGGTTCATACATGTGGTTTTATATAGTAACAAAATTATTTTTTATAAAATAGAAAGAGAAATTGGTAATGAGTAATTGAGATAAGAAGTTGTCAATAAGTCATGAGTTCAAATCCTTACTTACAAAAACATATTTTTCATAAATAAAAAGAGAAATTAGCAATGAGTAATTAAAATGACCAATTGTAAATAAGTCAATAGTTCAAATTGTACATACTTACAAACAAACAAAAAAGATTGTATTTAAAAACTTGTTAATAAAAATAAAGATAAGAATAAAGAGTTGGAAAAATTGATATGTTTTTTATTTATAGAGCCCTAACCACCCAAGTTTGTAAATTCAAAACTATGTAATAATTACTCACCTTTAATGGAGTTTAAATTCCTTGTTCTAGGCATCATATATATATATACACACACACACACACACATGTAATCCATGGTTTACAACCCTTTCTTTTTTATGGTTGGTTTTGCGATGGCATATGTAGTGCAGGATCTGATATATCGACCGACGTCTTGTCGAAGTTTGGGCCACTAAAAATATTTTTGCAAGACCAACAGTGTCTTCTTAGTGCCAAAGTTCCCTTCTAACTGAGTGTAATGTGTTTCCCAAATCATCTTCGCGCGCTCGCTTAAAGGAACACAGAGATGGCCCAGGTGTCATAGCAATCCTTCTTTGAGATGAAAGTTTTCTGCGAGAGTGCCTACACACAAGGATTGATAGATGAGAGTGAACTCAGGATCATTGTCATATAGTTGTACCCAATCTAAGAATAGTTGTGATTACTGAAATGACTGAAGTTGTTGCTATCAAAGAAATATTGTTGCAGCTTGTACAATTGAAAGAAGACAGGTTCGTCCAAGATATAATCAAAATGTCGAAAAGGTGGGACAGAAAGCTTGGCACGATCGACATATCAAGAATAAGCAATTTCACATTGGAGATCGTGTTCTCTTGTATGACAATAAGTTTTTGAAGCATCCTGGAAATCTTAAAACACATTGGTTAGGATCCTATGTGGTCATTCAAATCACCGAAGAAGGAGCAGTGCAATTGCAGAAATTAGATGGAACACCATTTAAAGGTTTGGTGAATGGAAGTCGGCTAAATCCTTATCAGGATAGCTGCAATTTGGTCGATTGAGAGTTCAAATAAAAAAGAGAAAGGAAAGAGACAAAAAGTCCCAAGTATGAGTGTTATTTCTGAAAATTTTATGGGTGTTTTGTTTGAAGTTTATGAGTGTTTGGTGGCAGGATATATGCCTATCGCAAAAGAAGTTATTGTCACACGATGAATTGTGGTCGTGACTGACAGTTAGCAAGTAGTTAATGGGAGGATGAGAGAGATTTGGCAGCATGCTTTGTGGTTACTTTCGCCATCAATGCACAATAAGCACAGTTGAACTGACAGGGGAAGTGATAGTTTGACTAGCGATGTCCTTGAAATGATTAGAAAGATTGCCCCATGTGTCAGAAATCGTTTCCACCTTTCCATTTGTTGCAAAATCGTGTGGATGACCGACTGATCAAAGGAGTAAACATATTGCATCTTCATGGCGAAGCATCGTTCATTCTATTACATCCAACTGAGTGAAAATTCTGTGATGACTTGTTGTCTGCAACTATAAGAGTTGAAGCTATTTTCGCATAGCATGGTTATTTTTGTTTCAAGTACAAGTATCGTTCAAGAATTAGGTCTTGAGATTCTATTTCCTACACCAATTATGGAAGACAGTGCAGAAGTGCTTTCACAGTCGCCAAGAGTTGCAGAACTCGTTTCATAGTCCCTAGTGATTCTTCCAGTTGTTTTATAACCAGACCCGCCCGACAGATCAAGAACGAAAATATTTGGCCATGGAACTGGCCACAAGAAGAGAACAACACCTCCACCTGATGATGAAGCAGTAGGGTCAGCAACCATGTTTCCTAATTATGTGCCACCAAGGCCGTCTAAAGCACCAAAAGTTACAATCGGCAAGAATGCAAAGTATCATTTGGTATCATCGTCCATACCTGAAGGAGTTCAGGTGACAGTGAACATTATCCCGAATTTGAAGAAATTGGGATTTGTGGACCATGACTTGCAAAGTTCCCAAAACTTTCCATGAATAGATATTTGACTACTATTAGAGAAACCGGAGATGGCCCGATTCACATTGTTCCAATGGAGTGG
The DNA here is from genome assembly GCA_001517045.1 of Pseudotsuga menziesii. Taxonomy (NCBI): domain Eukaryota; kingdom Viridiplantae; phylum Streptophyta; class Pinopsida; order Pinales; family Pinaceae; genus Pseudotsuga; species Pseudotsuga menziesii. Next base: position 217,100 of record LPNX010488342.1, on the reverse strand, counting down.
GCGAGAGGATTGGCTAAATCAGGTCTATTGTCGCTGATGGACATGCCGCATTTTGGTCTAAGAGCAGAAGTTAATGCATGTGTAAAATACCTACTGGTGTGCTTTCATGGCGGATGTCTATGCCTCAACGGGAAAATATCAAGTGATGTCGAGTTGATAGCATCTATCACGGAACTTCCCCTTCCAAGAGTTGACCCAACACCCTTTTTCACTGGGAAGGATCGGGATACAACGTTGTCAAATAGAATGAAATAAAAGTATGACATGACGCGAGATAAGAGAGGATTTTCCATCACCTCTATCAACGACATTGTTGTTTGGGTTGCAGCCAAGATCCTATCCAGCAAGTAGTTGTGAAATATGTGACCGGACCATCCTACAGCAGGTGCAATCGTTGCGGTATCTAGCAGTATATTTATGATCCCTAGAAGATTAATTATGATCATAAGACCCTTGTTTTGCTCATTGACCATGGTTAAGGCCTAAATACCCACATTAATTACATGAAATGTTTTAATGATGCACATATCTGACTAAGAGACCAATGATATAGGTCTATATGGTGCTTTCATGTTTATTTCAATGACTAGTGATCCGGATTTATGCGAGAACGAAATGAAAGAGCATATATATATATTCACATACACAAATATATCGCAATAAACATAGTTATACAATAATCTCAGATTCTATTAAATGAATGAAACAGAACAAACTGTAAAACAAAAGCAGCTAGAATGGTAGTAGATGTATTTCTCAAAATATATGTGGCGACTACACTCACTCGTCACAAGTTGAATACAAAAACAGAATGGACAGAATCACATGGCGTTAATAATCCTATCGATAATCCTTCTTCAAGTTATTGTTGAATTCTTTGATGAGAAACTCTCACATTGGGAAGATGGGTCAATGTTTTTCAACATGCTTCAAAATAATCAATCAGATTATGGCCTATTCCAATGTCTTGATAATACCAACAATGTATATGAGAATTGTGGTTTTGTTATTGGTGACATGATTTGAATAAAGTATCAAATTAGATCATCATTTGATTTATTTCAATCAAATAAAGTTTTAAAATTTCTTTTATTTAGTTGAGTGGTTTTGGAATGGAGTTTTTTAGAATAAAAAATAATAACTTATTATTTACTCACTTAAAATTTATTAAGTATAATAGTTTAAAAAACTACTTAAATAGTGACCAATTGGTTTTGAAAAACAAAATCAATGTAACACCATAAAAAATTGAGCAATAGATAATAAAAAATTATATATTTTAAAATATATAAAAATATATAAAATTTAGAAATATGATATATGAAAAAGTATAAATATATGAAACAAAATTATTTTTCATAAATAGAAATAGAAAGAGAATTTTAATGAAAATTTCTATAATATTGTGTAATTTTATTAGTAATAAATATTTGGATCATATTTAAAAAGTTGTGTGGTTTTATATAGTAACAAAATTATTTTTCATAAATAGAAAGAGAAATTGACAATGAGTAATTGAGATAAGAAATTGTCAATAAGTCATGCGTTCAAATCCCTATTTGCTTAAAAAAAATATTTTTCATAAGTAGAAAGAGAAATTATAAATATGTGGATCATACATGTGGTTTTATATAGTAACAAAATTATTTTTCATAAATAAAAAGAGAAATAAGTAATTGAGATAAGAAGTTGTCAATAAGTCATGAGTTCAAATCCCTAGGTACGTAGAAAAAAAATATAGATCATATTTAAAACTTGAATAAAAATAAAGATAAGCATAAATAGTTGGAAAAATTGATGTGTTTTTATTTATAGAACCCTAACCACCCAACTTTGTAAATTCAAAAATTGGCAATGAGTAATTGAGGTAAGAAGTTGTCAATAAGTCATGACTTCAAATCCCTACCTACTTACCCAAAAAAAATCATAAATAGAAAGATAAATTGGCAATGAGTAATTGAGATAAGAAGTTGTGAATAAGTCATGAGTTCAAATCCCTACCTAAGTAAGAAATAAAGATTATATATATATATAGGCTGATGCACAATCATGGACTCCTTTAAAGACACTTTAGATGCCACATAATACTTGAAAAAACTGGAAACTTTGACTTTAAGTGACAATTCGGGGTACTTCCCTAACTTATTTGAAGATGAAGTAAAAAGACAAAAGATAGGTAATTGAATCAGCTTTCATAATATATAGCATTTATGCAGACAAAAATGTGTGTAAATGATTATAAAATTAGTTTCCTTGAAATTGGGTTTTCAAATTTTCAGCACATCTTAACATATATGTTTATGCAGATGCGGCAATATATATCACATTTAAAAACTTGAATAAAAATAAAAATAACAATAAAGAATTGGAAAAATTAATATGTTTTTATTTATAGAGCCTTAACCACCCAAGTTTGTAAATTCAAAACTATGTAATAATTACTCACCTTTAATGGAGTTTAAATTCCTTGTTCTAGGCATCACATAGTATAGTTATATGAAATTCATGTATTTTCTAATATCACTTGCATATTTATTATGTAAATATTTACCTTGAATGAAGTTTAAATTCCTTATTGTAGTTATCATATCACAATTACATAGTATAGTTATATTGTAATACAAATGTTAATGTTATGAGACAAACAACCTACTTAAGCCACGTGTCAAATATTAATTTGGAAACAAAATATCATTTTATTAAATTTATTTTTATTTTAGCTAAAGGAATGAGTGTAAGTTAGTGATTATTTCTCATAGATGCTTTAGTGTTAATGCAAATATGTAAAAACAACAATATGCTCAACTTCATGGACACCTTTATGGACAATTTAAAAGGTATTTTCATAATGAATTTGAATATGGTATACAAGAACATGAAACTTAGGAAATCAAGTTAGTTTCCAAAATATATAAGTTTTATTTATAATTTTTTTATATACATATGTTAAATTTGAGCTTTTCTAAAATTGGTATGTTATAATGTATATGTGTAATTTTTGGTGCACATGTTTAGTACCTAAATGATGAAAGTTCATAGCATTATTTTATGTAATTGTAGAAAATAGATTGTTCTTGTGCATGAATATTTTTTTCAAAATTTGTGATATTAATTTTATATTTTTTTAGAATTAAAAACTCATTATCTTCTTGAAATTATGAGTGCACATGTGTTAGTGCATGGTACGACGGTCTAGTAACATAATCAGGGGTATAATGGATTTTGTAGTTCGTAACATGACCTGAAACCATGTCACAAGGCCCTCAGTGATGATCTTTGACCTCCATGTGGAATGTCGGTACCATTATGAGGCCTTGTGTGGTAGGGATGGGTCTTAATGCATTAATCATTGCCAATGGAGGAAATAAGGCCCCTTGGCCCTATATGAATCCTTTAAGAATAAAGGGCCATACATATGCTAAAATCCACATAATATGTCCTCTATAAGGGATCATTGTCCTTGAAGTGAGATATTGGTACCATTATGATGTTTTATGCATCATGGATGGATTTGTTGAGGCCTTAGTCGTACTTGGGGATAAGTCTTGGTAATTAGATACTAATTGAATATTTTTACGCTAATGGGTAATTATCAATATTTTGAATTGCAACACACATCCTCTAAAAGTGATAATTTTCCACATGAGAAATATAGGGGCACCATTATGAGCTTTTGTGTAGTAGGGATTGGTTTTTTAAAGCCCTGAAAATGATTAGGGTGGGAAAATAAGGTCCTTACTCTCTAAATTTATCTTATAGGTATATGAGTTTTTGTGTAGTAGGGATTAGTTTGATAAGGCCTTGACCATGATTAGGGGAGGAAAATAAGGTCCTTAATCTCTAAATTAATCTGATAGGTCTTATGGAACATAAAAGATTCCTCGAACCACCACAAAATCCTCTAGACTGTCCTTCGTCCTTGAGTGGGATATGGATATAACTAGGAGGTTTTGCACAAAACATGACGATTCTTGGGACTTTGGATCAGCAAAAAGTTTATAATATTAATTCCTAAAATAGGCTTCAAACCACCACATAGACCTTGATCATTAGACTCTCGATGAGTTATGGGAATCTTTAAGATATTTTTCATATTGTTATGGGTATTGGTGTATTAATCATGGTCATTAAAACAAAATAAAGTTCATAACATATAAATTCATCTTCTATGACTCATAATCCATTAATGACACCTTGAACCACCACTTAAAACCTCTAGATGGATCCTTTGACCTCTAAATAAGATATGGGCACAACTATAAAGTTTTTAGTGTAGTGGGTGGATCTTAAAACCTTAACCATGGTCATGAGAGAAAATAAAGTTTCCCAAGACCTAAATGAACCCTTCAAGACTAATGATCCATGAGCATATCCTTAAATCACTATAGAGGCCTTTTAGATGGGATGTTTATCCTTTTCTTACAATATGGGTTTCGTTAGGAGGTTTTGTGCACCAAGGATGGGTATTAGGGTATTGACCATCTTAAGAAGAATTAAATGGACTTAAATCCTATATAAATATCTTAAGGATTGTCCATGAATGTGGCCTTAAGGAAACACATAGACCCACTAAAAGGGATGAGATACGAGTCCATATAAGAGATTTTACATACTAGTGATAGATCTTGGAATCATGATTATGGTTGAGTGAGGAAGAAAAGGTCCCATATGACCCCAAAAAAATTCTAGAGCCCATGGTACAAAAGGGAGATTCTTACCATGAGCAAGACCTAGAGACCCATCCTTGATGTACAAAACCTCCTAATAGAACCCATATCACAATAAAAGGCCAAACATCCCCTCTAAACGGAATATGTATTTGTTTCAAAACTTGGTCATGGATCATGAACCTTAAAGGCTTCGTTTAAGACCTAAGAAACTTGTATTTTCTCCCATGGGCATGGACAAAGTCTCTAGGCCCATTCATTTTGTCAAAAAAATTATAATGGTTCCCATATCTCATCCAAAGTCCAAAGTAATTTATGATCCATAGAAGACTAATTATGATCATAATACCCTTGTTTTGATTCATTGGCCATGGTTAAGGCCTAAATACCCACGTTAATTACATGAAATGTTTTAATGATGCACATATCTAACTAAGTGACCAATGATATAGGTCTATATGGTGCTTTCATGTTTATTTCAATGACTAGTGATCCGAATTTATGCGAGAACAAAATGAAAGAGCATATATATATATTCACATACACAAATATATCACAATAAACATACCAATACAGTAAACTTAGATTCTATTAAATGAATGAAACAGAACAAACTGTAAAACAAAAGTAGCTAGAATGGTGGTAGATGTATCTCTGAGAAGAGATGTGGCAGATACGCTTACTCATCACAAGTTGAATACAAAGGAGGACGAAGGGACTTTTATAATAAATCCTTTGAGAGGTAGAAAACTCTAAACCTAACCATAGCAGAAGAATCGTCATAAATTTTGCGGCCCCAAGGGGATTAGTTGAACAACTAACTTCTCGGGGTCATAACTTTTGCATATGATCTTAATTCGGGATGCTCAATAGCCCATTGGAAAGGTCTATCCAAGATTTACATCTTTCAATTAAGCATATAAATGAATGCCATCTATGACAATTTGGCCCCCCAAATCGCCAAAAACATCATTTAGGGCCTCAAAACGGACCCGAAAGTTTGGGACCCAAAAAACTGCAGAAATTTCCCAAAATGAAGAACTATTTTGAGCTAGCGGTATAGGTGGGTGGATACCTATACCCATCTGAATCAGAACTCCTCCCTTATGAAGCAATGGTCTCCATTGCATTGAGTTCCCCCATCAAATGGGCAAACTTTTGTTGAACTTGACTCTTGGGAAGCCACTTGCCTTGGTGAAGGAGTTGCCATGCTTTGACAACTCGATATAGTTGGATCTTCTTCTTGCGGGTTCTCTTAACCTGTGTGTCCATGATCTGATCAATGGTTGCTTGTTCCATGCAGTCAAGTTTAAGCTCTGTAGGTTTCAATTGTTCTACCACCTCTGAGGTGTCCAACAGTGGTGCAAAATATGGTTAAAGGAGCTCCACATTGAATATTGGGTGCATACCAAGGAATGGAGGAATGCCTAATTAGAATTCATTGCCACCAACTTCCTTGGTGATGGTGTATGGACCATATTGAAGTGTACAAACCTTGTGATGGGGTCCTATGAGCCTCTCTTTCTGCAAATGCAACCAAACCTTATCCCAAAACTGGAACTTATGTGGAACCCGATGTTGGTCATGTCGTTGCTTGTATTTCGTATTGGCCTTTTCCAAAATTCCATGGACCTGTTGGTGGATGTGTTGGATTAGTTCAACAAATATGGTGGCCTTATCAGCCTCAGCCTGAGCATGGGATGATGCATCTTGTGTGGATGCAAGGGGGAAAGCTACATTAATTGGGGCCAGTGTTTGGAAACCCAGGCACACATGAAAAGGGTTGTGACAAGCAGAGCTATTAAGAGATGTGTTATAGCTATGCTAAACATAAGGAAGGCTCTCATCCAATGTGTGTGGATGTTTAGAATTGTACATTCTCATAATATGCACAATCAACTGGTTCACTACCTATGTTTTTCCATCGGTATGGGGTGGAAGGCAAACGATTTGGTGAGCTTGGTATCCATCAATTACCATAGACTAGACCAGAAAGTGATCAAAAACCTGTGGTCCCGATCTGAAATGATAGTCTGTGGTAGCCCAAAATGAACCCAAACATGCTCAAAGAAGAGCTTAGCAGTGGCTTTGGCAGATATGCTCTTCTTGAAAACTATCAGAATGACCATCTTAGAGAAGCAATCCACTACCACAAACACTCATTCATTACCATGCCTAGTAGAAGGTAGTCCTAACATGTAATCCATGGAGATGGATTCCCATGGCCTATTCGGGGTGGGAAAGGGGGAGTACAACCCTTGTTTTTTTATGATTGGTTTCACTATGGTAGATGTAATGAAGGATCTGATATATCGACCGACGTCTTGTTGAATTTTGGGCTAATAAATATATTTTTGCAAGACCACCATTGTATTCTTAGTGCCAAAGTGTCCTTCCGGTTGATTGTAATGTGCTTCCCAAATCATCTCCGTGTGCTCACTTGAAGGAACACAGAGATGACACACGGTGGCATAGCAATCCTTCCTGAAGATGAAATTTTTCCACTGGTGTACCTTCACACAAGTATTGATAGATGGGAGTGAACTTGGGATCATTGTCATATAGTTGAGGCCACCCAGTGTGGTTAATGATGCCATTGGACTTTGACTGAGGCAATCAACGACTCGATTGTTGTTTTCCTTCTTATATTTAATCTACAGGTGGAACTGTTGCAAGTAAGTGGACCACTTCTAGTGGCATTCATTTTGTAAATTTTCTTGGGTTTGCATGAACTGCAAGGGCCTGTGATCAATGTGGATGATTATTTATTTTCCAAGGATGTAATGATTCCATTAGCGACAGGCTTGGACAATGGAGTATATTTCCTTGTCATAGGTGGGGTACTTGTGGACTTTATTTGAAAGTATCTCACTGTGATATGCCACTAGATGGTTCTGTTGAGTGAGGTCCACACCAACAGCGTAGTTCGAAGCATTTGTCTCAATCTCAAAGGGTTGTTGCAAATCTAGTAAGTTAAGGACGAGCACCAAACAAAAGCGTTGCTTCAGCTCCCCAAATGTGTGTTGTTGTGGCTTGGACCATATGAACTTGGCCTTAGATCCACCTTTGGTCACCTGGCTAATGGACCAAGCAATACTAGAGAATCCCAACACAAATATGTGATATAATTTTGCAAGGCCTATGAAGTTGTGAAGCTCTATGAGAGTCATCGAGGTCGGCCAATCGCGAATAGATTGGATATTGGATGAATCTACATGAACACCATGTTCATCCATAATGTATCCCAGATACTGAACCCTTTCCATGGAAAATGATCACTTCTCTAGATTGGCATATAACTTGTGACGTCGTAGGGTGTTGAGGACCTGGTGGATATGTTCTGCCCATGTTCTATTGTAGATGAGGATATCATCTAGATATACAACCACAAAGGAATTGGTGAATGGTCATAGAATGAAATCCATCATCCTCATGAAGGTTTTTGGAGCATTAGTCAAGCCAAAAGGTATGACCAACCTCTCAAAAAGGCCTTCTCGATATTTGAACGCAATCTTCCAGACATTGGTCTACTCAATTGGAACTTGATGATAGATGGACTTTAGGTCAATCTTGTTGAACCACGTCCCCCCCTTGAGTTGGTCGAGGAGGTCCTTGATCCTGAGAATGGGATACCAATTCTGGACTATGATCGTGTTTAGAGCTCAGTAGTCAATACAAAGTTGCCATGTCCCATCTTTCTTCTATACCAACATAATTAGGCTCCCACAAGGTGAGGAGGTGGGTTGAATGTGCCCCTTTTGGATTAACTCTTGAATCTGGAATTTGATTTCCTCGTTATCAATGAAGGAATGCATGTATATTGGCCCATTAGGTAAAGGCACATCAGGAATCAAATCAATGGAATCTTTGAACTTACCATGTACTAGAACCTCCATAGGTATGGTGAAGATGTCTTCATATGCTTCCCCGATCTTGTCCCCCTATTTTTTTGCGTAGAGGGGTTATGTGTGGAGGTGGTAGATGTTGCTATGATATTTCGTTTCCCCCCAGAATGAACCATGAAGAGTACAAATTTCCATGTCTGGGAGATTACCTTCCTGCACTACTTCATTGTGATGAACCTACACTACAGCAGTAAAAAGTGTCTATGGTATCTTGTACAGTTTCTTTCCCAAAGTTATAAGGACACTACAAGGTATAGACTCATACACAACATGGTGTTTCTACATATATGCAATTTGTCCTAAAATAAAATCACAAACTTCAAGCGAAGCAACATCACACATTACCTCATATTTGAAGGGTTTGATGTCGTAGGAGAGGTGGCATTGTTGACTGACGTGGATGTCTCATCCATGGCTCAACTAACCCGTGTTGTAGGGTTGGGGATGTCAAACCATCAGAAGCTTCAATCTTTTGAAGACCTATACAAGGATGATTTTCTTCTGACTACCATTATCAACAATGAAATGTAGTGAAGTCCCCTACACCTATAGTTTCAAATGGAAGAGGTGCTCCCCTTCCTATGGCTCCTCTGACTCTTATGGTTGGATCCTTTTTATTGCAATGGTGGCACTAGGTTTTGTGTCAATCATGTGCTTAGCCCTTTCTTTCTCTGCATCAATGTCCGAGTCGGAGTTTGAATCTGAGGATTTTTTCACGACCAAAAATTATTGTTTTGAGCGGCATTCGTTAGTGTTGTACCTAGGGATTTTGTGGAACTCGCACCACTTGTCAGGTGTCCTTATTCGATTTCCCATTACCCTTATTTGCATTTGGTTTGGACTGGTTGTCGGTACTTTGGACATCCTTGCTCTTTCCTTTGGGTTGTGAATTAGGGCCACTTTTTTTGGCTTTTGTTGTTGATTTGCAGACCAAAAATATCGCTTATTCTTTTGCTTAAAATTTTGCTTGATCTTAACAGCGTATTGATAAGATTTTCCTAATGAGGATATGTCTAGGAAATCCATCTCCGACTAAATGTACCTATGTAGGCCACTACAATACTTTAGAACCAAGTGTCATTTGGAGTCTCTAATACCCATCTTTGAGCGAAGGACATGAAATATATTGGTATACTCTGGCACCATTTGGTCTCTTTCTTGGTGCAATGTCCTCCACCGTGTGTATTGGTAATCAAAATTTCTGATAGGGTAGAATTCCTCTTTGAAGGTATCGAAAAATATGCCCAAGTGCGTTTCGTATTGAATATCTCAGATTCATCCCCCGCATGCCTCTTGCAGTACCTGCCCCACCAATCTTTGATATGGGGGAGGGACTTAAGGATCCCAAAGGTGATCTTTTCATTGTCAGAAAAAATCTTGAACGAAGAAGTAGCCCTCTAACATACTCAACATTTTTTCCAAAGCATCTACATCTATATTTCCTTCAAATAAAGGGATTCCAAATTTGACTTATACCTTGAAGGGAGTTTCACCCCCAAAAGGACTGCTCATTGAAGGTGAATATGTAATTGTCGGCATTCTTCGAAGGCTCTGGGCAAAGTTATCAATCATCTCGTTCCTATGCCGTGCAAGGGATTCCTCGAGCAGCAGTTTAATAGGATCTCCTCCTTTGTCATCTCTCTTTTCTTCTCCAGCCATGTGAGGCTACTTAGGACGACAAGAGGTATTTTCCCCAAGCTCAACTAGTTTGAGACCCAACTCTCGATATTCATATCTCATCAGGGACATGCACTAAGAAACTACTAGAGAAGAAATATTTGATAGCACTTATCCAGATTTATGTGAGAACGAAATGAAAGAGCATATATATATTCACATACACAGATATATGGAAATAAACATAGTGATACAATAAACTCATGTTCTTTTAAATGAATGAAACATAAAAAGCTATAAAACAAAAGCAGCTAGAATGGTGGTAGTTGTAACTCTGAGAAGAAATGTGGCGGCTACGCTCACTCGTGAAAAGATGAATATGAAAGGAGTCTGAAGGGCCTTTTATCATAAAGCCTTGGATAGGTAGAAAACCCTAAACCTAACCTTAGGAGATGAATCATCATAAATTTTGCGGCCTCAAGGTGGTTAGTTGAACAATCAACTTCTCATGGTCATAACTTTTGCATACGATCTTTGTTTGGGGCACTCTATAGCCCATTGGAAAGTTCTATCTCATATATACATCTTTTGATTGGGACAAAATGATTGTTAATGTAAACCAGTAGACCCTTTGAATCACAAAAAAATAATGTTTAGGGCCTCAAAACGGACCCATAAGTTTGGGACACGGAAACTTGTAGAAAATTACAAGAAAATTGCCAAAATGAAAAATTGTTTTGAGCCAGTGGAATAGGTGGGTGGCCACCTATACCCAAATGGGTCAACTAGAGCCCTAGAAGCTCCATTTTGGTACAAAATTCCAAAATCCATCTATCTCTTTTGTGCAAAATGTCCTAATATTACCCATATCCAACTCAATAACAAAGAAAATTTCTAAAAGGATTTTGTGGTGGTTTGATACATATGTCATGTCCCATAAGAAATATAAGATTAATATATGGATGAAGAACTTGATTTTCCTCCCCTAATCATATTTTAGGCCTAGAGACCCATCCCTACCACCCAAAAACTCTTAATGGCTCCTCTATACCACTCTTATGCAAAAGATCCACTTTAGAGGACCCACATTGTAGTTCAAAGCCTTGGTCATGGCCTATTAACCCAAGAATATTTGTTGAGGATCTAATTCCTTGGATTTATCCCTAAAGCATGATTAAGGCCTTGAGATGCATCTCTAATGCACAAAAGTTCGTAATGGTACCCCCACACCTTTCTTGAAGGACAATGATGTCCTATAGATGACATGTTATGTGATTTATGTCATTATTTATGGTCCTTTGTCCTTAAATTCTTCATCAATGACCCAAAGACTTGATTTTCCTCCCTTGATCATGAACATAGCCTTAATATACACATCCCGAGTGCATAATACTTTGTAATGGTATCCATATTCCACTTGGAGGCCAAAGATCACCTCTAAAGGTACCATCCTGTGGTTTTAAGTCATGTTAATGGTTATTAAGCCTTATAGATCCATTTATAGTGTAAGGTTTGTGTTACAGCTAAAACCTGTCACCTTGCCTAATCTCATGAATTCCATATGCCAAAACATCTTTTGGAGGATTTTTTCCTTACTAGATGCCCAATCCTAGGAGCTCTAAAGCACCTTTTCCATTAACATAGAGCATCATACAAGGTTGATGCCTTTTTCCAATTGAAAGGAAGCACTGGTGACACTTGTTGCACTTGGACAAAGAGCGTCGACCCTTCCTGTCGCCTTTTGCTAGTGTGCAAAGAGCGTCAGCGCTAACAAAATGGAAAAAAACAGAACTTTCGAGAACCTTCTAGAAGAAAGTCCTCGTGGAGGCTTATCGCAAATAATCAGAATAGTTGGCATTCGTACCTCAATCCTCTAGGGATGATCCCTCACCTTCTTCCCAAAGAATATCAACACATTTGATCTCCCTTTGGCCTATATAAGCAAGCTCTCCCTCATGGATGGGAGAGGATCATAAAATTACCTTTATGTTGTTGGAATTACTCTAGGTGTGAGAGGAAAAGAGTGTGGTTCTTGAGTGAGAGGGTTGTAGAGTTTGTGGATCAAAGTCTTGTGGGGAGAATAACAACACCAAAGCTTGGTTGTAATCTTTCCATCTATTTTCATTAATGCAATATATTTTCCCTGTCCTATAAACTTTGTGTAATAATCATTGTTTATTATATTTCTCTTCAGTCATTGATATAGATTAGCCTGATTATATTGCATGTTTCCATTACTTTGTTCACTCTGATCTATGAAGGTTATTTGAACATCAACTAAGATAAAGATCTCCAGCCAACAAGGACCATTTTCGGAGGGAAGGTAAAGGTTTCATTATAATAAAGTGATCTTGTTAAATCTAGGGAGAGGATTTCATAGTTGTCTTTGCTTTGTTATAGATAATCCCATTTATACTAGGGCAACGGTTTGTGTCCACACCTACCGAGGATTTCCAATAACAAAATTGGAAACCATACTAGGGATAGGTCAGCTCTATACGTTTTATTTATTAGTTTGCTTTGATTTTCATTACAAATTACTCTCAATTTTTCTTTTTCTTATTCAAGGATTTAAGGTGTGAAATTCATATTATATTAGTTCCTATTTGCCTCTTCAGGTTAGTATACACCCTCAGAAAATTCCAGATTATTCAGTGATTATTCATTTTGAAGGTTTTCATTCTTTTTTGGATCCTTGGATGTGTCAACACATGTAGGTCATTTATACAATGTGTCGACTATTCTCTAATGCCTTATGTGTTTGTTGACAGAGTATCATCGATGCCTATTGCAAGTATACAGAAAACGATGTCGATGCCTTTCAATAGTGAGAAAAGAGCGTCATCTAGCAGAGGACACACTGGTTCACACCAGTTACACCAAGATAGGTATTCAGTAACCCTTTTGGATGGATTTTATGCTATATTTTGGGGTGTTTTTAGCTTGCATTTTAAGCGAAATGAAGTGCATTCTCTTTGAATTATAATATATTTGCATTCAAGGAAAAGTTTATGTTTCTGGCACTAAATTTTATATTTATTTCTTTGCTTTAAACCTCTCGCTCTTTTATGTGGGTACTATTCATCGAAATTGGAAAATTTGCATTTCATTTTTGTGTGATGTTTTGATTTTGTCTTGAGTTCTCTTATCTTGGGAGCGTTGTTTGTTTCCTTAGATCTCTGTAGTAGAGGAAAATTGATCTTTTGTTTCCTTCATAGTTCAAAGAGAAAGTTTTGTTTTGATCTTCTTCATTAGATTGAAAAATACTTGAAAATCAAACAACAATTTGTTTTTGTTTTACTTTAATTCAAAAATTTCTTTTGTAAAATTTTAGTTTTATATAAAAGGAAAAAGAAAATAAAAATTCAAGTTTCATAATCTGTAAAGACTCTTTGCTTTATTTTTTTGCTTGGAAACATTAATTAGATCTTTTTTCTTCTTAGAGATCTATCTGTCACTTTTGTTGGAAACATAGGAAACAAAATTCTAGTTTCAAGTTTGGGTGTATGTTAATTCAATTTCTACATTTGGGAAAAGAACCTCTTACTCTTTCATAAGTAGGGCATCCATTAAAAGCAAAGTGAAATATTTGCATCTCGGCCTTGCATGGTTTATGATTCAGTCTTCACTCCATATGTCCATTTAACCGTTTCAGATCAAAATAAGCGCTAGCAAGGTTAAAATTCTTAGCAAAAGTGTGTGATAGGCTAGAGACGTGTTCCAACGTCTTTAAGTGTAGGAGTTGTCATTAGTTTGGTATATCGAACAACCTTTTATGCATTTTTATGGTATAAAGAAAGGTACTTCATGTACTCAATGGTATATAGGAAGGCCCCTTTAGTACGGTTGTGAATTAGACAACACTATTACGGATTTGAGCTCCCACATACCTTGTGTATATTGGGAGACACCATTAGGGATCCTGAAACCATCTAAGAAAATCCCTTTGGTCATCATATCGTTGCAATACACCGAGAACAACACTAGCTACTAGGCACATCTCTTCCAAGTAGTCGAGTATATAGGAAAGGGTGCAGTCCCAATCCTCCTTTTCGTGTATCACTTTTGGACCCTACGATATATCGCGAGTTGTGATGGTTTGACAGTCCTGTGAGAATCCAGACTTTTTATCAACTCCTTTCACATGTTTGCTTGTTTCTTTAGATTGAGTAGTGCTTGTTGCATGTACAGTTAAAAGTATTAAAGGGAGAGGTAATTTTCTTACATAGTTATGGCTATGCCTTATGGGACTACCAACCAAAAGACCCCTTCTCAAGGGGAACCTTTTGTTATTCCTTCATTTGGAAATGTTTGTCCTCCTTTCATGGTTATGTTGAGTCTTCCCGGATTGGCTATAGGATTAATGTATGGTTATTCTCCAGTCTGGTTATCCCAAATGCATCGATTGTTTTAGATCCCAACTCTCCATCACAAGAGCACCAACATCATGTTGATATTTCACCTTATTCGCCAGATGTGTCTTCTTCCCTTTCTCCTTCTTCACATGTCGAAAGTTATGATGCTAGTAACAAGGTGGATAAGAAGAAGAATAATAAAGATAGCAACAACAAAAACAAATCTCAACCAAATACTCCTCACAGTGTTGAGAGTATTGATCTGCCCACAAAAATACATCGTAAGCCTAAGTTCTCTTGCATAATTTGCAAGGGTGACCATCTTCTTGAAGATTGTCATAGTCTGTCCCAAGTTTTAGAAGTGTGGTATAAGGCCTCCCAACAACCCATGTCATCATCCTCTGGTCATCATACTAATGATACCCCATCAACCAGTGACTCTATGGTTAAGAGTAAAAAAGGTAAAGTCAGAAATCCTTACTTTCTATCTAAGGACATGCACCTTAATTACATTTTTCCTCTCATGGATGAAGCTTCAAAGTTGTTGGAAGATATTATTGTTCCTCAACGATGATTTCCAATAGGTTACCGTAATTTGTACCTTAACCTCCCATTGGTTGATTAATTGGTTGATCCAATTCCATCCTCGGTCAATCCCACTCTTTCTTTAGAGAGTGAACAAAAAATAGTTCATCCCACTCTTCCTTTGAAGAATGAAGTTAAAGTGGTCAAGTCGATGTTATCTCCACCCAATCCCACTCTTTCATCAGAGAGTGCTAAGACTAAAGTAGTCACTTTGACACAATATTTGTCTCATCTTCCAGTTGAGACTGAACTGAAACTCACTCAAGTTTTTGTAGTCAGTCGAATTGTTCTAGAGAAGGGGAAATCCATCATGTTTCAATAGATCCCTCTCTAAGTACTGAGGTTATTTCCTTTTATTATAATAATCTAACAAAATCTCATCTTCCTCAGAGTGTTCCTTTCCAGATATCTGTACGAGTTACCGCTAAGAGCATACTTCACACTAGTGTTGATGAAGGGGCTTCTATTAGTATTATATCCTCAACTGCTTGGAAAGCTATAGGTTCTCCTCAGCTTGTGCCAACTACCAATTAGATACTGGATTTTAATAGAAGACCTGTTGCACCTTTAGGGATCCTTCCTCATTTGCTTATTACCCTAGGAGGGAAAACTATCTTTATTGATGTTATGGTAGTCGAAGGTCCCATATATTTTAATATGCTCCTTGGATGATATTATGTTTATGCCATGTGTTATCACTCGGAATGTACTCAGGTTGTGAAAGGTAGATCCCGAGGTAACAACAAAAACCACTTTAGACTGTATTTCCGACATAATACAGTCAGAGAGGGATCTCTCACTATTTACAAAGTTTTTATACTCAAGATATTCAATCAAAGATAATCAGAAGGTCAGATGTTTGATGGGAGAAATAGGACAAGTTTGTTTAAAATACTTGGTAGGACAGTCATGGAGGAGACCATTGGGCAATGGAGTCAATAATCAGATCTGAAATAGGTTGCAAGAGGTAAGGTTCTAAATGTTTATGAACAGAGGCAAGGTAGGCACCATTTCCTCGATCTTGAGGTATTAGCAGGTTGATTAGTAGACAAAGGGAGACATCCCATCAAACAGAGCACCTAACTAGGGTGAATTCTACAAGACTTTAGAAGAAAATGTTTTGAAAATGCTTGAATAATGGACCTAGAGCATGCAAGATGAATTCTATCCCATAAACACTAATGCTCAAGCATGAAATAAAATACAAAATGGAGTGAGAAACAGGATAAACAGTCACATAAAGAAATTACTTAATGAAGAAAAAGACGGCACAGGAATCTCTGCCATGGAAAGGTTTAACATTCCTCCTCTGCAAATTTCATTCATCCACTGAAAACTTGAAGCCATTACAATGTAGATCCTCTCTTCTCTTTAAATTCCAACCATAAAACTATCAATTACATTTTAATTTATATAAGAATAACCTCTACCTAACCTTGAATTCGAAACCTAACTAAACTCTAAAAATAGAAACAGTTACAACAAAGTTTCTCCTGCATATCTCTAATGGTGATAGCTTTGTAAAATATGGGAGAGGTTTCTATAATTGGACATGTTCCCAACAAAACCCATGTCTTATTTTCTCCAAAATCATATCAAACTCCTCGAAATATGCCTTTGAAACTGATGACTTAGTAAAATTGTAAATTTCTAAAAAAATAACTTGTGAAGATATTTTAAAATCTCGCAATGTGTGAGAATTGTGTAAAAACTGAAGGAGGTTTTTTACTATAGTCCTGTTATGAATATAAACCTCTCTCAGTTTGGTAAAATTAAATTCCATTTGTCTGAAACAATTCTTTGAATTTGATGGCTGAAATAGTCCTTTGGAAAACATGAAAATTGTCTGTAAAACTGACTTTGTTTCTCCTAACTCATAGAACCTGTGTGAAAAATGAAAGAGGTTATTGTGGATAGGCATGTTGTGAAGAAATGACTCTCTCAGTTTCTCAAAATTCATCTTCATTTGATGTAAAAAATTATTTGAATTTGATGACTATAACAGTCATTTTGAAATCTGAACATTTTCCCTCTGAAGATGACTTCGATTATCCCAATCCTTAACACTTGGGTAAAAACTAAGAGAGGTTATTATATATCATGATGTTATGATGAAAAAAATCTTTCATTTTTTGAAAATGCTTCTTTGTTTTCCAGAAACAGTTCTTTGAATAAAATGACTAAAACAGTCATTTTTAGAAGAAAAAAAAAATGTTATGTTGCTTCTAAACCTTTAATTGTTTAACTGTAATTCATAAACAAAGAACATATAGCATCTATAATTGTAAGATAATATATTGTAAGAGCACTCCCGCGAATTGATTGATCAAGGTAGCCATATTTGTTAATAGTGCCTCCAAACACTCGAATAATCCCAAGCTTTGGCACACTCTCCATTGTAAATTCTGTTTGTAAGACTTTAAACACATACCAATACCTTCACGAATGTTCTCACTATATATATTTCTCCAATACTTCTGGGCTGATGTTCTTTTTGGGCTTCCCTTCTGCATTGTTGAGTGGTGGCTTCCCTTTTCTTGCTCTACTAAGATCAATTTCCAGCTCCTTGATCAGACTCTTTATCTCTGCCATTTTCCCTTCAATTTTTTCCATTTGAACACCATGAGACTTTGAGACAGATTGTTGATTGTTACACAAAATCGCTACCTCCTTATTTGCACGTTGATAACCAGCAACTCTTTCTGGTTCAATGCTACTAGTTGTATCATGAAACAACTTATCCAATGTCCTCATTCACCATAAAAGGATGCAAGCGAAAATGAATTTACCAAAGTCAACTCACTTTTTATACACCGGCTCATTCTAGGACCCTTACCAAGTTGTTTTTCCTTTACCGCTTTCCTCAGCGGAACTCACCAAAAGTTACCACGTGGAAAGTGGTTTAAAATTCCGCTACCACTCTTCCCTTTTAATTATCTCACAATTTCCCCCTCCGGAATAGAATGGGACTGTTGATGAGATTTCACTTTTTGTTTGACCATTGGATTATTATATGTGCTAGTGGTTTGATTAT
The DNA here is from genome assembly GCA_001517045.1 of Pseudotsuga menziesii. Lineage (NCBI taxonomy): Eukaryota > Viridiplantae > Streptophyta > Pinopsida > Pinales > Pinaceae > Pseudotsuga > Pseudotsuga menziesii. Next base: position 198,937 of record LPNX010488342.1, on the reverse strand, counting down.
ACCTTAAGGAACAAAGAAAGGTAATAGATCTTGTGAAAGCTTAGCGCTTGAACCTTCATGGAGGACTTGGTTTGGTGAATACGAGGCCCCTTTTTTGGCTTGGACAAAGTAAATTATTCAATATCCAAAATTATATAAGCTTGAATATAAATCCAATCATTGGTTTATAAAACCCATTTTATAAATTTCATTCAAAAGTGAATAAAAATTTTTGCCCCACTTGTGAAAAACTTATTTCTCTTTTTACCTAAAATGCCTTTAACTTCTTTTCTTTGCTAACTTGGAAATAGCTTAATGAGAAAACTTTGGAAACCAACTCAATCACCCATGAAAACTTAAAATTTTGAAGGCAATAAGACCAATTTCGACAAAAATAAATTTAGTGCTAACACCATGAAAATTGTAGTGTCCATACTCTTTCGAGTGATGCATTTTCCCCATGATGGGAATATTGTGACCATTGATCAACTTTATTTTGTTAAACCTAATCATCGTATAGTTGCTAGTCATCAGACTTCCCTGAATGTACCGCATGTTCTTGTGGTTCCCTCCCCTTCGTCTGCCATGTATCTCGACTCTAGAAATCATGTCGAAGTTCTGTCGTTTGTAAACTAATAGCTTCTTCCCATCATGGGGAATCGTAGGGAGCATGTATCTAGTCCATGGACATCATACTGGAGTTAAGCTGCTAGATTATTGTGTAAGGGGGGGGAACCTACCAACCTATGGTCATCATGTTGGCTAAGAACTAAAGGTGAGCATAGTTTATTTCTAGTTTCAAGCTCGTTAAAAACTGAAACAGATATCTATGATCATAGTTCCCATTGTGTGTCAAACTCGTTAGCAAATGAAATGGATGGTTTTTAGCATAGTTTACTACTAGTTTCAATCTCATTATAAAATAAAACCGACCTTGAGCATAGTTTTATTCCTTTTCAAGCTCATTAAAAAATGAAATGGGCTACCTCAAGCATTGTTATTTTCTATTTCAAGGTTGCATAAAAATGAAACAGGTCCCCACAAGCATAGTTATTTTCTGTTTCAAGCTTGTGTAAAAATGAAACAGATCATCATGACCAGAGTTCCCTTTTCGTGTCAAGCTCGTTAAAAAATGAAACAAATTCTTCCATTGCGTCAAGTCTTTTAACTTGAACCTTCATTTCATCTTCCTGGATCACTTGATCCTCTTTCTTCCTCCGTCTCTTGTGAACCTTTCCCTAGTGGTAACCTTGAGTTTAGTTGGATGAAGAAAATAGTAGGCAGATGAAATGAATCTCGGGGGGCATCGATCCAACCTCTTTATATTATGTTGGAGTTAAGCTACTTGACAGTTATACTAGCGGAAAGTACCAACCACTAGATATCATGTTAGGAAAACACTCATCAATGGGACTCATTTTCAGCATACTTTCTTTTTATATTAGAGCTCGCTAAACCATGAAATAATATATTGAGCATAGTTCATATTCTGTGTCAAGCTCATTAAAAAATGAGACAGATACTCTGAGCATTCTTTCAACTGATCTTCGAGCTCATTAAAAACAGTAAGATGGTGTTGAGCATACTTTTTACATTTTTTCCGCGCTCCAGTTTAAACATGAAAAATGGTTTTGAGCTTAGTTTATTTCTTTTTTGTGCTCTGGATTCAAACATCAAAAAGGTTCTGAGTGCTTTTGGTATCATAATCATGCTCATTAAAAGCAAAGTAAAAAGGTGTCAAGTATATGTTTATCACTTTTTCAGGCTCGTTAAAATTGTTACAAAAAAGTAAACCCCTTGAGTTGTTTTTAAGCTCTTTTCAGACTCTATAAATAGGAAAATATTGTCAAGCGAACTTGTTTCTTTACGCTTGTAAAAGTATTTGAAAGGTCGTCTATCTAGTGATAGTTTATCCCTTATTCATGCCATTTAGACGCATTTACGAAAAAGTTACACTCTATTTCATTGTGACTAGAAGAGTTCTCCTGTGTATCATTTTATACTTTTTTGGACCTTGGGAACTAAATTTGCTAAAAAGTCCATCTTGGAGTTTTCTTTAGTCATTTCATATTCTCTAAACATGAAACAACAACCAAGCTTACCTTCTTCGAACTCATAAAATTAAGCGATGAAGGACCCTTTTTCTGGGAATGAATCCTTCCTTTCTCAAGTTCATAAAACATATGAGTTTGGACTCATCCTATGATGAGTTATATCGAGCGTTTGTTACCCTTTTCAAGCTCGTTAAAAATCAAAGAGGTACTCACCCATCATGATGGGGAAATTAAGGGAATGGGAAGACATTTTTCATTTGCATTAATGGCAGCCTATAATCACCCTCAAACATGGCACCTGCCTGCATTTCATTCAAACAATTGGGTATTCAACTTGTCCTCGAGTTGATCCACTTTCATGAGTAATTACACTCCTTTGAGTCGATTCAAATAATGCATTGTCTTGTCTTTGCATTGTGTCTGGTCTATGCCTCGTTGAGTCAATACTACCAAGTCATTGTTCATGTTGTTCAATGTTCAAGGAAAGTATTTACCATATTTTAAATCTACAATTACATTACCTTCCATCGAGTCGGTCATATCTGAGTTAGTCCCATGGTTTTTCCATTATCAACAATCACTTCAAAGTCACTTATGTTCCAAGTTTCATGTTGATGATGGGGGAAACATTATGGACCTCCTTCAACGACTCTATTCTTGTCGACATCGACACATCATCCAAGAATTAGTCTTAGAAACCTGATAGTACCTTGAAGCCTGCATGCCTCAATGGCAAGTTTCCTCGCTTTCAACAGTGAGCTTTCATCATTGGCCTCTGATTGAAAGATTCCACCAATTGTTTGACTACAACTCATTTATTCGTGATCAAAGGAATGTATTAGGGTACCTTATGAATCATTGACATTAATGGTGATTTCCCTCGTACTTGTTAATGGTATACATCAATGATCGGTAATCAAGTGGTTTCTACCAAGTTCAACATCAATACATCTGTTCACATGGATAGAATCATACTATTTGGGATTGGGATGAAGACCGTGGGTATTCAGGAATTCACTTGAATATATTTTTTCCCCAGGTTGTGATGGAGTATTTTTTAGTCATTGCATGGATCCACAATGTAAGTTTGGTGGCTATGCTCAAGTTTGAGTCAATATGACATGGACCTATAGTGTATGTTCGGTATCTATGTCAGAATTTGAGTCTTGTTTATCATGGATCTACATTGTATTATTGGTAGCCATGATCTGGTCATTGTACCTGGATCTGTAGTGTATTGGTTGGCAGCCATGATTTGGATTAGATATAGTATAACTCAGAGTGTCTGGTACTATATAAAGCCCTTAGTCACCACTCTTTTTCCTATGATTCAAAGTCACATCTAGAAAAGTATTTCACCTATCACATCCCTTTATATTCATACTTTGGGGGGCATTCTGTTGCACCTAAAAACTGCCACCTTTCCTAATCCCCTGAAGTCCATATCCCAAAACATATTTTGGAGGATTTTTTCCTTACTAGATGCCCAATCCTAGGAGCTATGACGCACCTTTTCCATTGACACAGAGTGTCAGCCAAGGCTGAAGCCTTTTGCCTATTGGAAGGAAGCGTCAACGACACTTTTTTCACTTGGACAAAGAGCGTCGACCCTTCCTGACGCCTCTACTAGTGTACAAAGAACTTTGGTGCACACAAAATGGAAAAAGAGAGAACTTTCGATAACCTTCTAGAGGGAAGTCCTTGTGGAGGCTTATCCCAACTTATCATATTAAGTGCCATTCATACCCCTAACCTATAGGGACGATCCCTCACATTCCTCCTAAAGAATCTCAACCCATCTGATCTCCCTTTGGCCTATATAAGAAAGCTCTCCCTCATGGATGAGAGAGGATCAGAAAAGTACTTTTATGTTGTTGGAATTACTCTAGGTGTGAGAGGCAAAGAGTCTCGTTATTGAGTGAGAGGCTTGTAGAGTTTGTGGATCAAAAGCTTGTGGGGAGAACAACAACACCAAAGCTCGGTTGTAATATTTCGATGATCCAGGTCGTGCCTAGGTACACGTTGGGGACAACAATCGACTGAATGAGTCAAGATTTGTTATGGCGGAAGCATATAAAAAGAATCAGCAAAGCAAGAAATACACTAGGTCGATAGAAAGCATGCACATAGACAATATGCAAGAATTCGAACCAATTTATTACTTCTTCTCCATGAAAGATGGACGAATCAGAAAACTATATATTAAATTACTGTATTTGCTTATATAGGATGTTGAGACGCTTGGGTGACTGCCTGTTACATTTAGTTACAAAATAATTTATAATGGTTTAGAAGTTCAACCGTTGCAGACGATTGGAAGACAGAGGCATTCTGTCGATGTTCGACAATAATCTACATTGACAAAGCATGTTGGTATGTTTTTATGTCGAGGCGGACCCATCGAGGTGAACATGTCGAAGTGAACATGTCGAGGTGGACCTGTCGAGGTGAACCTGTTGAAGCGAACATGTCGAGGCAGACCTATCGAGGCGAACATGTCGAAGTAGTCAAAGTAGTCAAAGTGCTAGACTTTGTCGAAGCTTGACAACCTACCAACTACTGGTTGGATCATTCCTCCTTCATTAAGGAACAATGGTCTCCATTGTGTATTCATTCAGGTGAGGAAATTTGTTGGCCACTTCAGTAGCAGAGTACCATTTTCCTTGCGTGGGGAGTTGTCTAGCTTTAGCCACTTGAAACAAGGAAATAGAGTTCGTCCTTGTATGGTGTATGCGTTGTCCCACAATGGTGTCACAAAGAAGAGGTTCCTAAACATATGGATGGATGTCTTCAGATTCTGTTGTCTGCAAGATGTTCTGTTCCAACAATGGTGCATGGTATGGTTGAAGTAGATCTACATTGAAAAGTGGATGTAGGCCAAGGCATGCAGGAATGTCGAGATGAAAAGCATTTTCTCCAATCTATTTAAGGATACTATATGGACCATATCACAAGGGTTTCATCTTTATGTACGGACCAGTGAAGCATTCCTTCTTTAGATGTACCTAGACTTGATCCCTAATTTGGAATGAATGAGGAATACGATTCTTGTCGTGTTGGGCCTTAGCTTTTGCATTCACTCGTTGCAACATTCCATGTACTTGCTTCTAAATGTTGTAGATTTGATCTCTGAACTTCAATGCTTTCTCCACTTCTCGTCCTTCAAAGTCGATGTCATTCAACTGTGTCGAGGATCTGATTAAGTCGATTGGCATTGAGGGTTGAAATCCGTAACAGATCTCAAATGACTCTTTCCCATAGAGCTGTGTTGAGCACAATTGTAGCTATGTTGTATGTATGGAAGTTTGTCATCCCATGTTTGACAATCCTTGTGGTTGTACATGCGAAGCAATTGTATGACTAAGCGATTTACAACTTCTGGTTGTTTATCTATCTGCGGAAGGAAGGTTGTTGACAAAGAAAGTCTCGTGTCAAGTTGTTGCCAGAGAGTTTGCCAAAAGGTGCTAGCAAATCTAGCTTCTATGTCGAAAACAATGGTCGTCAGGAGGCCATAATGTTACCACACATGTTCAACGAAGAGCTGAGCAATCTGTTGTGTTGTCATAGTCTTCTTGTATGGTATGAGCATAGCCATCTTGGAAAATCTATTAACTACTACTAATATCGCGCCATGCTGATGTTTGGTAGTAGGATATCCCGTCAAGTAGTCCATAGAAATAGATTCCCATGGTCGACTAGGAACTGGAAGGGGTGTGTACAGTCCTTGTCGTCGATTCGACAGTTTAGCAATGGCACAAATCATGCATGGTTGAATGTACTTGTTGACTGTAGAAATAATAGATCAATGCTATGTGCAATGATGCTAAGAAGAAGCACAAGAAATAGATCTTGCTACTAAGAATTCTCACAAGCATACACAAGAAAAATAGAGAGAAGAAAAGAGACTGAATCACATGAATGAAGTGATGAATATTGGTGTGTATCCTTCCATTGAATAATGATGAATAATAGTGTACATAAATAGTACATCCCTCATAGGAAAATCGAATTGTATGGAAACAACTCATCAAGATCAAAAAGGTTGACTTACCAAAATATAGCAAACCCCCATAGGTGGCTAAAGCACTTACCAAATCTATCAAGGACCTCACGAGTTGGCAAAAGCATGAGTGAGTTGTCAAGGAGATGGAAAAAACATGCTAATCCTAGAAAATGGAGAAAAACTAATGGAGGATGGGTTGGAAACAAAAGCTCCCAGTTTCCTAGTTGACTAGCTTTTATCTTATCCATAGAAAAGCAGGAAAAGCAGAATCTGCTGTAAAGTCCTGTATACTAATTCTGGATGGTCAAAAGGTGGTCAAGATCAACCCAGAATTGGAAATAAATCATTCCTGGGATATAGATGGCATGTATTGACTTTAAGGTGCAAGTGGATGCCAACTAATTAAGCTAGTGGGTGAATAATTAATCAAATAATGATTAATTATTTTATCCTAAGCTGTGAGTGGGTTTAATATATTCCAACATTGACATCATATTTAAGTGAAGGCCAGTAGAAATACATTTGGAGGATAAAAAGTGTTTTTGTGACTCCAAAATGTCCTGCAGTATTGTTGTAGTGCGCTTCCCAAATGAGATTTTGTTGGTGCTCATCGGTCAGTTCATAAAGTTGACCAAGCTTGTATAGCAAGGTGTCCTTCAGGAAGTAGTCATTAGTAGACAACGTGTCGGTCTAAAGCTATTGATAAATTGCAAGGAAATCACAGTCTATTGAATACAATTGTGGCCAAGTAGTGGTGTCATAACCCTGCATATTCATCACTATAGATAGTAGAGTAATGGGTGGTCTGCTAAGACAATCGGCTGCAGCATTGGATTTTCCTTTTCAATACTTAATTACCAACTGAAATTCTTGCAGGTAATTAATCCACTTGAGTTGTCGAGTTGTCCGTAGTTTCGAATGGGACAAAGCGAACTGCAAAGGTTTGTGGTCAGTGAGGATGATCGTTTCCTTGCCAAGAATGTAGTGTCTCCATTGCTTAAGAGCTTGCACAATGGCATACAGTTCCTTTCATGCGTCGAGTACATTCTAACAGTGTCGATGAATGTCTCGGAATGAAACGCGACTGGGTGGCCTAACTAATTGATCACAACGTCGAGGGCATAGTCTGATGCATCCGTCTCAATATCAAAGGGTTGATGCATATCATGTAACACAAGTACTGGTGGAGTACAAAGCTTGTTTTTGAGTTGTTCAAAAGCTTGTTGTTGTGTCAATGTCCATTTGAAGGCAATTTTCCCATTTCCTTTCGTCAACTGATTCAAAGGCCATGCGATGTGGCTGAAGCCAAGTATGAATCATCAATAGAAATTTGCCAAACCAAAAAAACTTCTTAGTTCATGAATGTTTTGAGGAATGGGCCACTCTTTGAGGATATGTACTTTTTATGGGTCAACATGAATGCATGCAGAGTCAATTATATACCTGAAATATTTGATGTTGGTCATCGCAAATGAGCATTTTTCCATGTTCAGATATAGTCGATGTTGCTGGAGAGTGTCGAAGACTTGTCAAATATGTTTGACATGTTCTTCCCATGATTGACTGAAATTAAAGATATCATCGATATAAACAATGACACACTTACCGATGAAAGGTCGTAGAAGTTCATCCATACATCCCATGAAGGTTGTAGGTGCATTGGTTAAGCCAAAAGGCATGACTAACCATTCAAACAATCCTTCCTTGGTCTTGAAATTCGTTTTCCATACATCGGTGGATTCGATTGGAATCTGGTGGTATCCCGAATTGAGGTCGAGTTTCGTAAAGAACTTAGCACCTTTCAGACTGTCAATGACTTCATCAATCTGTGGAAGAGGGTGTCTGTTCTTTTCTAAAATTTTGTTGAGATTCTGATAGTCGATGCACATGCACCAAGTCCCGTCTTTATTTGGAACTAAGACGATTGTACTTCAACAAGGAGAGGAGCTGGGGAGGATATGGCCCTTGTCGATCAAATCCTAGATTTGCCTGCGAATCTCTTCTTTTATGAGAACGGATCTTTTATAAACCGATGCATTAGGTAATGAAGAACCAGGAACAAATTCAATGGAGTGTTTTACCTGACAATGCAGAGGTACTCCGTTTGGTGCTTAAAATACGTTCTGGTATTCTATCTGTTGTTGTCGAGAGCTACACTGGTTGGTGAGTTGACTTGTCACTGCAGTCTTCCTGGAATGTTGAGGCTTTATCATGATTAATGTGAACTTTTGAGCATGATTGATAAGCTTCTTTGTTTGTTTGATAGATATCATAGCAACCGTTGATGTGGGTTTTTGCTCTGATATGCCATACCATTGATTTCATATTTTGACAATCACCTTCTGAGGCCGTGAATAATATGTATCGTGTCAATCCCATAGGTAAGGTTTCCTGAACAGGGTGTCGACTACGATGTAATGTTCCCAAAAGTGACATGCATGCAAACCCTAAAAATGACATGCATGCAAACCCTAAAAGTGACATGCATGCAAACCCTAAAAGTGAGATGCATGCAAACCCTAAAAATGACATGCAAACCCTAAAAGTGACATGCATGACATCTAAGCATTATTTAATGATGCATGCACCCAATTAAGTATCCATGCGCATGCACGCAAGTCAACTACAAATTAGAAGTTAGAGTGAGCTAATTAGGTCAAAAGTTAGGGTTTTCGCAGTTGAAAGTTATAAACGAAAGATAAAGTGAATGGAGACTTTACTTTTGATGATTATTGATTTTGGAGCTCTTGAGCAGCAGCACAGCATGCGACACAACAGTTGGGGTTGGAGATGACGTCTTCAGCTAGCAGGGTTTCGGCAGTGAGATATTTTCCCTAGTCTCATCCAGGGTAAGCCATACATGTTCACCATTTGCTCTTCCATTTATTCATAGTTATCCAGTATACAACAGAGATTGTTGCAGGGGCACATGTGCAGCCGTAAGGGTTTTTCAGTCGAAAAGCCCAAATCATTCACTAGGTCTTCAGGTCTCAGTTTACCTTCGAAACCCAGGCACCATTCTCATCATCAGTATCATACTCCAGTACCCGGTTATTATCAGATCTGATCATGCTCATCCTGAGCAGTTATCATCCATTTCGGGATAAGGGGGGCGTGAGCAGCTGTACCTCTAGAACAATTCACTAGCCTGCCTAGAGACCTCATAATTTCTGCATGTGCTAGGCATTCTCTCTAGCATGGGAAGGCTATCAGTCTTGCAAATCATCAGCTTCATCGGACACCTCCTTCACTGAAAACGTCACCCTTAGCTGATTTGGGGTTCGTGCTGCTGGGGTATCACCGGAAGCAGAAGATACCAAGTCATCTCCTATTCAGCTCTTGATGCATGCATATTCTCTCAGGAGCATTCCAGCCAGCTTATCAGTGGTAAGTGTTCATTCTATCCTACAAACCCTAACCCTAATTTTGCTATAAAATAGGGAATTTTGTATGGCAGTTTGCATGCCCGACTGTTTCAGTATATTTGCATAGAATTAGAAAATATCGGGATTTAGGATATTACAGTGGTATCAGAGCTATTTTTCTTACCAGCTGTGGGCATGCAAAATTATAAATGAATTCAAAGGGCCCATACAACATTACTCACCGGAGACAGAGGCGTAGAGAAAGAGAAGAGGAGTTAGAGGACATAGATTTGGGGGACAGAGAGTATCAGTCTAGAAAGGGCAACGAAACAATGGCCGATGATGATAGAACAACTTTCAATAGTCTCATATTAGCCATAAAAGAACTCACTACGGGGGAAAAGGAAATGATGAGTCCCTTCAAGCAAATGACTGAGAAGAATGGACCCATCCCACACAGTCCCTTGTTTCCCAATAGTGATAAGGTATCCACCAGCAGTAGTAGGGAGCACTTGCACACCAACATGCAGAGCCATCCCCATATATACAAGCCTTTCTGACCTACCATGCCTCAATTCTTAGATAGTCCAACTGTAGTGCCTCTAGCACAAGCAGAACTAGAAGAACCCATGAGTGCCTATCTGAGAGAATATAGAGCTTTAGGAGAGGACTTCCATTCATCCATGACCTTCACTGACTTCTTCCACTTTAAAAGTAAGAACAAACCCAAAGCTTACAATAGGACATTTACCCAGAACTATGAGTTACAGCGCACCGTAGGAAAATTGACTATCCCTGCCTTTGAGGGCACTCAGGGTGGCCCAGCATTGGATACATACTTCCAGCTCAACCCCATGATTGAGAAATATGCCATTAAATTGCCTACCTTGCATTTGGATGGAGAAGCCCATGAGTGGTGGTACCACGGGTTAGTGACACTGGGTCACAATACCATCACATCGTACCCAAATTTTACACAGAGGCTCATTGAGTGGTTTGATCGGAAGGACCTTGAGGTACGCTTTAGAGAGATGGCACAACTCAAGCAGACATGTAGTGTAGATGCATTTATTTCATAGTTTCAGATGATAGCAGTACATGATGAGGATGTGCATGAGGAGATAGCATTAGAGCCATCTTATGAGTCTAGCGGCACAAGCACATTCGCTAGTCGGATTGTGGACAAGCCGTGTGATGAGTTGGAGTTGGTACACTCTTCATCACCTACAACAGGGGCCCAAACAGTTACGACAGGAAAAATACATGAGGTACAAGGCAATGAGCACAGTAGTCGAGACAGTGAGCAGTCACACATGGAGGTTAGGGAGAGTTTATACAATCATGAGATAAAGCTTCCAGATGATAGTCACTGAAAGAAGATTGAACGTGTTAAAGAAAGCATTCTAGCAATGAAAGAGAGGACAAAGATACTTTGGAACACCATATTACAACGAGATGTTGAGCTTACATCTCTTCGAGTTGTATGTGTTGAGTCAATGGTCAGGCTTTCTAGTATTGAAGAGCAGTTGGATTACTTGATGGGGTAGCAGAAGAAACATACCATTGCATTTCAAAACAGTCTTCTTCAGGAGTGCATAGACAAGGCTTACGGTAGCTTGAGTTCACATTTGCATAATGGTGGATGGTTTTTACAGGTTGGCCAGGATCGAGAAATTGGGCAACAGTATATGAGCATTCCAGTTGAAATCAGAAGGGTGGAATGTCAACTTGGTAGGATTATTCCTTGTGATGGTGTTTATGGACAAGGTCCATTTTGGGGGTTGGATGAGATTAAGGGTTGGTGTCCTATTTAGTGCATGATTCTTGGGAAGACATTCCTAGCCAGGGGTATAGTCCCACAAGAGCCTTGGGATATTTGGGATGAAAGATGCACAAGTTTGCATTGGGATCCAGGTGTGAGACCTTATGAGGGATGGATACAATGTTTACTGATGGGGTTACTTGGGAGTCTATAGGCTGCTCCTTGTTTCTATACTACGCAGGGTAGCGGTGGATGCATTTTGACCTCTGCAATTCTCAGATTGATTTGGGACCCTAGGATTATAGTGACTGGCAGTTTAGTGATTGCTAGAGGATGCTTTCAGGAGGTCTCTTGTGATGGTACGTTGTTTATACCGTGGTTAGTTACTCTACTTATAGGAGGATTCTATGGGATATCTTGTGATGGTACCGTGCAGTGCAATGCTTGGAGCAGAGGGTGCTACAGATCTCCTAGGATAATTTGGGACCTTGGGATCGTCCCTAGATTCAGTTGGTTCATTTTGATTGATTGTGGAGTTGCATTGGCATTGCTTGAGGACAAGCAATCTTTGGCGAGGGAGGACTGTAATGTTCCCAAAAGTGACATCCATGCAAACCCTAAAGATGACATGCATGCAAACCCTAAAAGTGACATGCATGCAAACCCTAAAAGTGACATGCATGCAAACCCTAATAATGACATGCAAACCCTAAAAGTGACATGCATGACATCTAAGCATTATTTAATGATGCATGCACCCAATTAAATCTCCATGCGCATGCATGCAAGTCAACTGCAAATTAGAAGTTAAAGTGACCTAATTAGGTCAAAAGTCAGGGTTTTCGCAATTGAAAGTTATAAAAGAAAGATAAAGTGAATGGAGACTTTACTTTTGATGATTATTGATTTTGGAGCTCTTGAGTAGTAGCACAACATGCGGCACAGTAGTTGGGGTTGGAGACGGTGTCTTCAGCTAGCGGGGTTTCGGCAGTGAGATATCTGCCCTAGTCTCATCCAGGTTAAGCCATACAGGTTCACCATTTACTCTTCCATTTATTTATAGTTATCCAGTATACAACAGAGATTGTTGCAAGGGAACGTGTGCAACCATAAGTGGTTTTCAGCCGGAAAGCCCAAATCATTCACTGGGTCTTCAAATCTCAGTTTACCTTTGAAACCCAGGCACCATGCTCATCATCGGTATCATACTCCAGTACCTGGTGATTATCAGATCCGATCGTGCTCATCCTAAGCAGTTATCATCCATTTCGGGATCAAGGGGGCCATAGGGGGGTGTGAGTAGCTGCACCTCTAGAACAATTCGCTAGCCTGCCTAGAGACCTCAGAATTTCCGCATGTGCCAGGCATTCTCTCCGGCACGGGAAGGTTATCAGTCCTGCAAATCATCAGCTTCATCAGACACCTCCTTCACTGAAAACATCACCCTTAGTTGATTTGGGGTTCGTGCTACTGGGGTATCACTGGAAGCAGAAGATACCAGGTCATCTCCGATTCAGCTCTTGATGCATGCATATTCTCTCAGGAGCATTCCATCCAGCTTATCAGTGGTAAGTGTTCATTCTATCCTACAAACCCTAACCCTAATTTTGTTATAAAATAGGGAATTTCACATGGCAATTTGCATGCCCGACTGTTTCAGTATATTTGCATGGAATTATAAAATATCAGGATATGGGATATTACATACAGAAAGTGGTGCCACATCACAAAGTACTTCATCTTTAAAGGGATTAATGAAGTAGGTGATTTTGCATTGGCATGTGATTCTCAGTTCCTTCCCATCCTTAATCCAATCGATATTGTAAGGTTGAGGATGTGGAGTGGTGACAAGACCTAATTTCTTCACAAGATCTTCAGAAATGAAGTTCTTCTGGCTACCATTATCCACAAGCAGATGTAATCGATTTTTTTGAATCCATATCCGTGTATGGAATAGGCGCTCTCGTTTCTCCTCATCGACGATAGTTAAGGCTATCAGAGTGGTCGAGGTCGAAGCCAAGAGGGTTGATGCATCTGGATCAGATTCTACTAGGGTTTTGTTGGACAAGTCGAATGTTGACAATTTTTCCAAAAATGTCTTCTGAGCTTTGCATTCTAGTGTATCATGCCATGCTGAACTGTGATAATCACACCATTTCCCAGTAGGAGCTTCTTTGTTGCGATCCCTCTTTTCTTTCTGAAAGTTCTTCTTTTGATGATCGAGCTTTGGTGGAGTCGGCTGAGAAGGGTTCTTGAACTTGTCGAAGTTAGCTGGTGACTTCTTGTCAGATGTTCGACCTATTAGCTTGTTCGTGAAACGTGCTTTTCCTTTATGTTTAGCTTCAATCTTGTTGCCGTAGTGAAATCCATCAACAAGCGTACTAATAGTAAAAAACTACATATCTTGCTGAATGTATGGGGATAAACCACTGACGTACTTAAGGACAATCAATTTATCTTCTTCTTGGACACCAAGTCTATCCATGATTCGATAGAACTCATCGATGTAACTCTATATGGAATGGTCTTTCCATTGCCTTAGCTGTTGCCACTTCTTATATTGTTGTTCAAGATACTTGGGCTGGTAGAATTCCTTTCGGGCATATTCGACAAATTTTACCCATGTGTCTATGGGGTCCTCTTCTTTTTCCATCTTTGTCGATAGATTCTCCCACCAGCAGTATACAGAGGCTGACATATTTAAGGATGCAATGGTGACCTTTTCCATTTCAGAGAGTCGATTCAATGAGTAGTAAGATTCCAGATGTTGTACCCAATTGTCGATGGATTCCACGTCAATCTTTCCTTCAAGGTTTGGTATGTCCATATTCATTTGCACTTTAAAGGGGCTGATTTTATCAGAGTGAGGTCACATCGAGGATTCCCCGGAGTTCGAAGTGACTCGCATGAGAATATCATTGAACTGAGCAAACATTTCAGTTTGCTAGCGAGCCAGTGCTTTTTTTATGAGTTGTTTTGTCTCATTAGTTGCATGTCTATTGTATGCTTCTTCGGCCATCTTTTCTGAAGTCGAAGGAAGTGTCTTCTTCTGTTGTTGAGTTTGCGAGCGTGTTTGAATAGACATAAGTTAAATAACTTCGATGGAAGTTCTTATGTAACTTAATCTCTGAACAAGATCTTGCTCTAATACCAATGATCCAGGCCGTGCCCAGGTGCACATTAAGGACAACAGTTGATTGAATGAGTCGAGCTCTGGTATGGCATAAGCATATAAAAAAGAATCAACAAAGCATGAAATACACTAGGTCGAAAGAAAGCATTCGTACAAACAATATACAAGAATTCGAACCAATTTATTACTTATTCTCCATGAAAGATGAAGGGATCAGAAGACTGTATATTACATTAGGGATATGAAGGGCTCAAAAGACTGTATATTACATGGTAGTTTAGGATCATATTGGTATCAAAGCAACCTTTGTTTGGCTTTTGTAGGTAATCATTGGATCAAATAGTTGGTGGACTAAAGTATTCAAACCCTATATATGGAGGATGAGTATGTTCAAGGAATGATATATGATTATGAGTAGTGATTTACAAAATAAAATACACAAGTCATTAATATCCCATGCAACATGCCAATCCTCATGGCGGGCTTGGAGAGCAATTTTGGACCTTTCGGGGATTTTGGAGGCTCTAACTTAGATTTCAGATCAAAATGGAAATTAGAAGATAAAAACGATCCATAAAAGGAGTCGATGAAGGATCTTGAGAAAGAGAAGTTGAGTTCCAGTTCCAGTACCCCTTCCTAGTCTCTATTCAAGATGGAAGTGAAAGTATACATCAAGTTGTATCAAGGTGAGATTTATGCTAAAAAATTGAAGCATGAGTTGTAATAGTTAGAGGTTTATTTTAGTCTTCATCAAATATTCAAGTAGAAAAATATCTCATTTACTCGACTGAATTTTAAGGGGCATGCATTAACCCGGTGGGAAAGCCACACACAGGCACTTAGGCTGGAGAGTGATCTGCTAATAACTAAGTGGGAGGACTTTAGATCCTTCATCAAGTCCCAATCCCAACATATCGGGTATGTATAGGACTAGTGGATTTATTGGCATTACTTTAGGCAAAGGCAGGGGCAGAGTGTGCAAGAATACACCATCGAATTAAGGAAGATGGCTATCATGATGGGTATCCCATCCAATTACCTAGATGTACTCCTCAAGTATCTGGGGGGTTTACATAGTCACATGTGGAGGAAGGTGATGCTCTTTAAGCCTATAATTCTATGTATAAGAAAAATACCTGGAAAACATAGGCCAAAAGAAAGGACAACCAAGCTCTTCAAAACTTAAAGAGAGCTGTTATACCCAAATCCTCTCACCAGCATGTGATAAGATCTCTAACACCTTTATTTTCCCTCAATCCCAAACATTGAAGTGAAAATAGTGCTCTAGATGTTGATCCTACATACAAAACTCCAGCACGACTCTTACCCTTAGGCATATAAGCGATACCTTATGCAACACCACCCAAGTTATGTGGAAACCAGGTGGTGCCACCGCCTTTAACCTTTGTCTTTGGCGCGGTTCTCACCTTACATCGCTCTGTCATAAGGGAGTATAAGCGGTTCCCTTGGTAAAAAGTGAAAAAAAGGAGGTTTCACGAAGCTTCTAGAACAAAAGCTTCGTGTCTAGNATCCATGCTTTGGGGATCTCATGGCCACCTCACCCACCTATTTCTCAACCATTCCTATCCCTTTGAGCCCTATAAAACTAGGCTCATACTCCATGGTTGAAGGGAGAAGAAAGGAGTAAAGTTATGCTGCTGAATTAACATCCTGGCCTAATCCCTTAGAGAGCATAGAGGAGCAAGTTGGACCTATCGAGGATGAGATGTTAGTCTTGTGAAGGAGTGCATCGACACTAAGGCAAAACGGTTGTAAGCTCTTTCATTTAATCTATTAATGCAAAGTTGATTTCCTTCCCATATATCTATTGTGTTATAATCTCACATGTGTATTATCAGATTCCTTAGTCACCGATGTGGATATATGGATAGTTTTTTGGTATCTTTGATGTTGTCATGTGTTTGAAGTGTTTATGCAGGTCTTCCGTCGGAGATTTTATTCCAAGCATCTACAGTTTCCAGGGAAAGTCTTCAACCTAGTCGTGACTCATTTGTTCTAGATCTGAACCATTCAGACCAGAGGAACAACTTATGTCCGTAGAAGGTGCTATATTCCTGATAACAAGAGCCAAAATGCTACCAAAGAAGGAAAGAAAAAGTGGAAGGGAAAGGAGAAGAAGGCTACAACCATGACACATTAGTGCAAGGATCCAAAAAATCACTATAACCACAGCAACATTGATGGGCACATTGAATATAAGTGTTGAAAGTTAAATCATGAGATAAACCCCAAGAACTACAAGGAGGATGTCAAGAAGAAGAACCTTCTAGCCACATAGTCAAGCAAATATTTAGAAAGAAACTCAAACATGGAAAAGATTATTATTTGTACCATGGTGCAGAAGGAGGTGAATCTAAGTAGCCTTCACCCTAATGAAGAGAAGGAGACGACGAAACACTTCCATGTCAAGCTAGGTCGAGAAAACCAAGGTTGACACTTTATTCGAACACAATTCACAAGCAAACCTCATACTAGAGGATATCATAAGTAAATTTGGATTGGAAGTACATGATCATCCTAGTCCCTACCCATTGGGATGTGTAAATAAGATGCATAACTCAAAGTCACAAAACAATGTAAGATCAAGTTTATCATAATTTCATATTATATTGATAAAGTGGAGCTAGGTGCAATACCACTAGATATTTGTGGTGTAGTGTTTGGAAACCCCTGCATGTAGATGAGGGATGTGATCTTCATGAGGAGAGCTAATCAATATTGCTTGATCAATGATGGGAAATCCTTCATCATTGATGCACACAAAGGTAAATCAAAGATCTCTCTGGTAAGTGCCAACCAAGCAAAAAAGTTGATTAGTTAAAGTAAAACGTTTGTATTGCTTCTCTTAAGACAGAATCAATAAGAAGACGGATTAGTAAAAGTGAAGGAATCCCTGGAGGGATGTACCAAAGAGCAAAAACACCAGTTGGAGAACCTTTTGCAGGAATACATAGAAGTGCTCCAGGAGCCTAAGGGGCTACCTCCTAAGAGGGAGGTGTAGCACGAGATACAACTAAGGTTAGATTCTCCATTGCCGAACGTCAGACTATACATACAGTCCATCACATATTAAGACAAAGTAAAGAAGCATTTGCAACAATTATTGGAGCAGCGCATGATGCGACCATTCACCTCACCTTGTGGGTCACCTATAATCATAGTGTAATGCCTCCTTGCATTACACCGAACTAAACTAAAACACACACCATTTTTTATCTAAATTAATTACATGCATAATTACATTATGAACCTCTAATGAGATCCATAATTTATTTAAAAAATTACTAAATGTTAAAAAAAAATCTATTAAAAACATAGATTAAAAATCACTTAAATTGTTTGTGCAAATATGTTATTTTGAGTAACAAAAATAAAAACAAACTAGTTCAAAACTATCAGTGAGTAACAACAACTATAACTAATAACATCAACAATATATTCTATGTTAAAATCAATGCTTAATTAAACTCAATTAAAAACAAGTTTACTAACTTTCTCAACATACATTAAACCTAGTAAACCAACTATTTCAACTAGTTCCAAATTATAACTAAAACTTGGAAAATAACAACTTGAGAATTTCTCATAGTGACATGGCTTAGTGAATCACACTTACACCGTATCTATAAATATTATGACTTAAACTTAGAAATGTTCACTTATAAATAAATTTCATTCATAAAAATGGAAAAACAATCATTCCACATTAACATATTTATTACATTAATTTAACTATCAAACACATTCCCAATTACATTCTCAACAAACCAGTCCATGGTGTTTGTAAGCCACACAACCAAATCATGGTTTTCGTTGAAAATGCAAATAACATGTAAACCAACCCATGGTTTTGGTAAAAGTACCACTTCAACCCATGGTAATTATAACTCAACCCATGGTATTTATAAACCATGCAAACTAGTTTAGGTTGTGATTTGCAAATGAACTAAGCCCTTTTCATTATATTTCACAAATTTCACCATAATTTTATTTTAACGAAAATTAACAAATAAAAAACATCAATGACATTTTTCAACCATAACAACTAGGTAAAAAAATTAAAGTTGAATTGAAGTTTGAAGTTTAAAAGAAGAATAATAGATAGTGAATTCATAGTAAATAATCCATAGAATTTCACAATAGGGGGTTTAAAAGGAGAATAATAGATAATGAATTCATAGTAAACAATCCATAAAATTTCATTTGCACATATATTATGATTTGTATGCACAAAAATGTTGTAAACCTAAATTTCCAAAAAGTTTTTGCAAAACAATTAACATATAACAACATAGGAATTATGAAGAAATCTCACCATTAAAATTATTCTAACATTTAAATGAGAAATTTACATAAAATTAAAATTATGCAAATACGAAGATTATGTCCAGAAGCAGGCATGTGAGCCACCCTCCACCCTACCGCACGACTCATTCAACCTGTATTATTTCAGCTCCCAAGTCCACCCCCGAGCCTAGATCCATACATTAACCACATGTAACTCACCAACCCACTCACTCACAGGGTTGAAAACATGGGCAATTGGACAATATAGACAAAATTATAACGAGGCACTGACAAAAACAACAATTTTCAGACCAATTTCACAATTAACCCACTAGAGCTTCTTCACAGACATACAGTGATACACTTCATTGCAAGCCTCGCAATTCCACTCGGGGTTTTCTTACACAAATTTTCAAATATCTGGTCAATTCAACCAAATCACTATAATGCAAGTACATGGTTTACAAAATAGAGTTTTATTCCACCTCAAGAATTCAAAGACACACAGTGATACACTTCATTGCAAATCTCTGAATTTCCCTCAAGGTTTCAGGCACACAAAAATGATTCACACGTAGCTGTAACAACGAGCAACAAGTATCAATAAGAGAATTGGTAATTTCAACAATTGATTGGTAACAACAAGCGACTGTAACAACATGCAATTGGTAACAACCCACAATTGGTAACAACAATCAAGCAATTGGTAACATCAACAAATTTTCTAGAAAGTTCGAATTTCCAGCCTCTTCCTCACGCTCCGGTTTCTTCTCTGCCCAACGCTCCCCTGTCCACGAACTTCCCAACTTGTTTTTCCTCCAACGCTCATGAGGAATGAGTGTCCTCTTTGGGCTCAACTTAATTAAAATTAATTAAGTTCACCCAAATTTTAATTAACAATTTTTAATTATTAAACACTCCCTCTTTTGAGTTTGGCTTATGAACATGAGATTTGAGATTTTTAACATAAGGTTTGGATTTCTAAACACCTTAACAAGGTAAACAAGGTACATAGATAAACCTTACTTGTTAAGAAATCAAGAGAATTAAACATGTAATCTCCCAAATTTAAAGGTAAAGATCTCACATTTTGCTCATAACCATTTAACAAACCATTAAACTAGCCCTTTAGTCCCTTTATCTTCGTCCTCTTTAGAGTTAAAACACTTTTTTTCAGGAAGAAAAAGCATGTCCTTGTTATTCTTATTAAGAATCAAAGGGCATTAATAACACCCACCCAAAGAGGGTTACATTAAGAAGTACACAGCTATACGCTAAAGAATCATATCCAGTCGCAGCGGGGGGGAATGGCGTACAATATTAAGTGTTGTTCCCATCAGAAATCTGTCTCATCATGCAAATGATCTATCTCATACAGTCCCATCTATCATGAACCAAAAGGACCAGATCTGCGGTCCAAATGAGTCCCTCAGAAGTGCATAGTAAGTGTCAAGTAGGGGAGAAAGGTCCCCCAAACATGGCTCAAAGGAGCTAAAAGGAGTCACATGTGACCAAATGGTCATCTATAAATTCAGTAAAACATCCAACACCCGGAGAGAATGTGAGTGTTGTTTTTGAAAGACGATCTGCAATCCAATTGTATTCACGATAGATGTGACTGATGGTAAGATCCTGGAAGCTTTTAAAAAGATTTTGAGTTTCCCTGCACTAGTGAAGAAGCTCTGGTGGGGAGAGAGCAGTAATTCCCTTGGCCCAATTGATGATGACCTGTGAGTCACCGTATATACAGGCTAGAGGGATTCCCATCATTTGGGAGGAGTGCAGAAGGGCCCATAGGCCTAAAAGTTCTGCCTTAGTATTGGAGCCATGTCCAACCCCCAACGCAAAATCCAGACGATGATTCTCATTAAGATACAAGCAATAACCAATTTCAGCTGCTGAAGAAGAAGATGCACCATCAAAAAAACCACAAGGGAAAATCATTTGTGGTTTTAGCCCAATCTGTTTAGCAGATCTTGATTTTCTTCCTTTTATGTTAGGCCAAGAGAGAGCCAATTGCGCAGCATTTAAAATCTGGTGGAACATGCCCAGGATAGTCACCTTTTTACCATAAAAAATAGCTCGGTTACGAGATTTCCAAATTGCCCATACCATATGATGAGGAATGAAAATAAGAATAGGGCTGCGATGATATGTGGAGACCCAATGTTCAAAAAAATCAGATAAAGAAGCAGCTTCAGGAGGAGTATTCAGCTGTAGCTGGTCGATGATAAGCCCCAAAATACATTTCCAAATCGAACAGCGTGAGAAGATGTGAAAAACAGATTCTTCATTTGAATAACATAACGAGCATATGCCTGGCCCAGTTTTCCCTCTTTTCTGCAAATTATCCCAAGTGAGAATTTTATTTCTCAAAACCAGCCAAGTAAAACATCCAATTTTGCGTGGAAGGTGTCTCGACCAAAGTCAATTGTATAATCTGCTGCTCAAATCTGGATTGAAGGAGTTAACAATGCATTCATAAACTTTATCAGCAGAGATCATGCCATTTTCTTTATTATACTCCCATATCAGCATGTCAACATCAGATGAAAGACGAATACCATTAAGATCCAAGTTCCTAGTGAACGAGTTCCATATTATTTTCTAGTCGCCATCCAGATATAATTCTTCTGCCGAGTACCAGTAGTGATGAGCATCCGGTAGGGTATTGTGAGCCTGAGCAAGAGTTCTAATATCCAAGTCTTCCAAATATGTTCTCAGCTCTTCAGGAAAGTGGTATGTTGTGGGAATACCTATCACAGGATCGGTTCCTAACAATATATCATTACCATTCCCCACCTACCATGCTAGATGACATCCCATCCAGGGTAAAGTCTGAATAAACCCCCTCCAGATCGCAGATACACCCCTTGTACTGAACTTTTTCCTACGGATCCAAGTAATAATAGAGGACTGCTTCAGATATTTAGTGATGAGGACTCTATGCCAAAGACTGTCACAGAAGAGGACTTTCTAGAAATTTCTAAGACGCAGTGAGATGTTGAACCAATGGAGATTTTTAATTCCCCACCCTTCAAATTTCTTTGGCCAAGATAAATCAGACCAGCAAGCTAGGTGATATTTGCGAGAATTCCTTGAAGATCCCCATAAGAAAGTAAAAGTAATGCTCCTGAGCTTGTGCAAAATAGAGACCGGTATTGGGGCGAGGCCCATCCAATAAACCGGGATGCTGGAGAGTACAGACTGCACAAGGATCAACCTGCCTCCCAGAGATAGCAACTTGTGTGTCCACAAACCATTTTTTTTTTCAAATTTATGATCCAACCAGTCCTAGTCCTTGGATCTGTATCCCAGGGGTTTGATGAAAACCCAAGATATTTGAAGCCCGTAGTTATGGGGAGCATTTTGTAAGGGACGATACTGGTAAGATTATGGAGTTCCAAGGCAGGGATATTGTTATGAAGAAGGATAGATTTATCCAGACTGATAGACATTCTTGATGCCTTACAGAAGGTTTCAAGTATGACATCAAAGGCAGCCCATTCTTGAAGAGTACCAGTGCCCATTAGAATTACATCGTCCACAAAAAGAAGGTGAGTCAGAGCAAGAGAGGAAGAGATTTTAATCCCATGGATAAGTCCATGGTTCCGAGCATCAACAATTAATAGACTAAGGCCTTCAATGACAAGGATGAAAAGCAAGGGAGAAAGGGGACAACCCTGACGAATGCCTCGAGAGGTAGGAAAAAAATTTGAAGGGGTGCCATTGATCAGCATAGCAAAGGTTGCAGAGGAAATACAGCCCATAATCCAATTGACCAATCTGAATCAGTATAAGGCAAATAAAGGTCCAGTTAACCCTGTCAAAGGCTTTAATCAAATCAAGCTTGAGGATAAAAGCATAGAGGTTTTTGGATTTAATAGAGTGAAGAGATTCCTGTACAATTCCAATGGGATCAACGATCTGGCAGTTTTTGAGGAACCCATATTGTTCCTGAGATATGCCGGAGTCCAGGAAAGGTTTCATTCTGACCGCGATAACTTTGGAGATAAGTTTGTACAAGAGATTGCATAATGAGATGGGTCGAAAGCCAGCAAAGGTCCGTGGCTTGTCTCTTTTGGGAATAAGAGCAATGAAGGTGGTATTCAGAGAACTGGGAATGTTCCTAGTAACTCTAGTGGAATCAACAGCAGATAAAAGTTCCATCCTCAGAAGATCGAAAAAATGTAAGTAGAATTCGACAGGCCAGCCATCTGGGCCTGGGCTTTTATCTTTTTTAAACGATTTCAGTGCATGTTCTACTTCCCCAAGAGTGACCTGACAGGTAAGATCAGTGGCTTTCTCAATAGGGATCATTCTGGGACAAAGAAGGATAACCTTAAGCTGTTGATATAAGCAGGTCCCCCCATCATCTTTGAAAATATAGGCAAAATGCAATGCACCTAGGTCTTTAAGAGTGGTCTCGTCCTCATAAGTATTACCTGCCTCATCAAATAGAGACCAAATAGTATTCTGGTTTCTCCGGCCTGAGGCTAGCATGTGAAAGTACTTTGTATTTGAATCACCCTGCAATGCCCATTTAGCTCTACTTTTCAGTTGCCAGGTGAGTAGAGAATGATTCAAGATCAATTTCCTTTTAGATCTTAATTGATCAAGAAGAGCCATATCTCCCGAAGATAATATACCATTGTAAGAGCTAGCAAGGAGGGAGGTAATGGCTTGTTCAATATGGAGTAAGTCATCATCAATCCGGACTTGTTTGTTCTTTATCCACAATTTAGCTTCATGTTTAAGAGTATGAAGCTTATGTTGGAGAGAGTCAAGAACTGAGACAGAGTCATCCAAGGAAAGGAGTGGCCACTTAGCAGATAACCAGTCAGTAAAATCAGGATCATTGAGCCAGGATCAGTTGAACTTGAAAGGGTAATTAAAGGATGTTCTTTGCTTGTTCCATTCCAGGATAATAGGAAAGTGGTCCGAAATGTCCGTGTAGTGAGTCCAGATCCTATGGGTCCCCAGGGATGGGATTAAGGAACCCGAGATCAAAAAACGATCAAGTCTTTTGCTAATGCCTTCTGATCCTGCACGGCCATTACGCCAAAAAGTAGCCAGAGAGAGGGTCCGGATAGGATTTTTGACCCCAAATCTCAGAAGAGTGTAGAGTTAGATTAAGATCGCCACCTAGAATCAGATTGGGGGTGCTGAGGATGCCACTTATATGAGCTTTTTCCCAGAAGGATTCACGGTTTTTGTAGGGACCATAAATATTGAGGATAGAGATGGGATAGGAGAGTCCCCGGAAGGATGCCTGGAGCAGGAGTCCAACACAAGTGTGAAATGCTCGACATCTGACTCTATAAGGATTCCAAGCTGAAAGGAGACCACCAGATAGGTTGTTGGCATCAATAGCACAATACTCCCAGGAGGGGAGAAGCTTGGAAAAAGCTATTAAAGCGGGAAAAGAGCTGCACATGGTTTCCTGAAGAAGAACCATATCAGGGCTGAGAGAGTTGAGGAGAGTACGGAGGCGATGAAGCTTGGCCTTGCCTCCAAGGCCCCTTACATTAAGAGAGACTATCTTCATGGATCATCATGATGGGGAGACAAGGCTCTAAGTCCCCAGGGAGGCAAGTTACAGACAACATCATTTAAACGGAAAGAGAGTGGGATATAGGGAGGGGAAGCAGAGGATAGGTCCACCTGTGGCTTACACTTGCTCCCCTTCTTTTTTTCTGACCGTGACATTGGCAAAACGGATAGAGTTCAAAGGTAGGGTTGAGGGAGAGGTAGGAGTTGTAGCAGTGAAAATAGAGAGAGAATGTTTGAGTGAGGGATCGGAGAAAGATGGTGATGAAGTAGGGCTTATAAGGGAGGGGGAGAGTGGAGAGGATGCAATACAAGTCACCAATGGCGGAAACTCAGCAAGTGAGGACAGCGAGGGTACAAGAATAGCTTGAGTGAGACCATCGTGGGTTGAGGATGTAAAGTGCAGTCCTCTTCTGCAGTAGGTGTACAAGTGAGAGGACTTGAGTACTGCGAATCATATACAAATGGCGCAGCAACAGCCAGGGGAGAGGAGGGTTGTGCCCCCAGATCGGAAATAGGAGACCGTGAGGAGTCAGGCAAAGGATCCTTTGTATGGGATAGTATCAACCCATCGATATCATTTAAAAAAGAGTCTGAAACAATTTCAGTTGGAAAAAGAGATGTATTATGAGTACTTGGAGATGGCCCAGAACGTCTAGTGTTTTTTAGAGCCTCAGATGACTGGAGAATATCAGAGCCAGAATCTTCATTGTGCAAGCGAAGTGTGTGACAATGGCGCCGTAAATGTCCGGTCTCATGACATATACTGCACCTGAAAGGAACTCGGAAGTAATCTAACTTCTGAATAAAAAGACGTTCTCCACAGAGGATTTCCACATCTGCAGGTAATCCCAGGGATACATCGATCTCGACCAGAACTCTTGCTATCCTTTTATCAAAAGCCAGGTGGAAGTCCGTCTCTACAGCCACGAACCGTCCAATGGTGTTTGCAATACCTTCCAACACATTTTTATTCCACAAGGGGAAAGGTAAGTGTGGTAATAAAACCCATAAGTGTCATTTGGAGATCCTTTCTTTAAGAGGATCGAACCGGGTATGCCAGCGGTCCAGAACCAAAGAACCAGCCCCCATGCGCTAGATCCCTTCTAGAATACGTGTGCAGTGTGCCTCCTCAAGAAAAACGAAGACTATCCATCCCCTGGATAATAAACTAATCGTTGGAACATAGTCTATCAAGGGCTTCCAATTTGCAGTAGCCCACTCCACCCATTCCAATTTATTCATTCATGCATACTCCAATCGCCCAATCAGTGCACGGGAGCAGAGGGAGGAAACCCTGTCCATATATATATCATGTCCAAGAACATATCGGTAGCGCCCCTCCTGGGCCTTGATACATTTTGTGTTTCTTTTCCAGCGCCAACGGGGGGGAGTATTCTGTTCGGACATATTCAGCTCCGAGGACTGTAACCTACTAGACAACTCAAGTTATGATGATTCCACCTCAGCAGTATCCAGGTTGTGACGGGGACCACGAGTGCATTACGTCCTTCTCATTGTGATGCCGAGTCACCGAGAACATGTCATACCCTTTGTGTAAAACCACTCCAGGAGTAAACCAGCCCAGTAACCCAAGTAATAGTGTGACCTTGACACTGTAGGTTGTGCACATGCTCGTCTAAGGAAATATGTTACAGGGGCCACAAGGGCAATACGTCCTTCTTACTGAGATGCCGCGTCACCTAAAACAAGTCAAACCCATGGAGTAAAATCACTCCGGGGGCGAACCAACCCAGTAACCCTAGCAATGGTGCAAACTTAACTTGGTAGGTTAAGCCGGAACCCGTCTATCAGACCAAGATACCCCCATCCGAGGAAAAAAGAGACGATGTGGTGTTACCACTAGTATACCGCAGAGGAAAAGAACTGATAATGACAGGGCACGTGAAACCCTAACTCCCGAAAAATCTGGATTCCAAGGTCAACCCTAACCGATGCAAAAGGACAAACAGAAAGGATATAAATAAGAACGATGCATACCATGCATGAGTGTCTGTACCCGACCAGAACTTGCACAGTCAGCCAAGTAGTGATGCCCTTCCCACTTATTTTTACCCTTGGTTGGTACTAGTCCCCCAGTAAAGGGGAGGGACTCCAAGAGACTGACCGTGCCAGACCACCCTGCAAACCAATAAAAACCCCAGACACATGACCAGATAAGTATGGATATACACCAGCAAAGTTCCGGAGCCGTGTTGCCTGTGGCAGTCAACCCTGAAGAAAAGTAGGGTAACTCCATGTGCGGCTTACTCTGTATTGTCTGGTGCACACCAGGGGCAAGACGAGGTTCGCCATGGACGGGCCTTCTTAGAGTGAGTAAAGATACTATCACCTTGAAATAACTGTTAGTTAAAACACTTACCATTAGAGTTAAAACACTTACCAGGATCATATATATTCTTTCATTAGGACTAGCCCCTTTATCTTCGTCCTCATTCGAGTCAAAGCACTTACCATGATCATATATATTCTTTCATGTCCTCGTCACGGGTATATACATTCTTTCCAAGGAGACCAACTTCACTCGTATTGAGTTACTAGTGAAACCTAGATAGCGAAGCAATTCAATTTTTGGTACTTCAATTAACCTTCAGGTGTTTGAATGGTTCAGATACATACATTATACATGTACACGAACACAATAGGTTCCTCAACTTGAAAAAAAAAAATATAAGCCGATAATTTCATGGATAATTTTCAATAAAATGGTGGGAATGCTATTTACTCGGGGAGGTTTCGGAGGTGTGCATTAGAAAAAAAAAGAGGGCAGAAAAACACACCAAGCCTCTCGTTTGAATTCAACAATGAAAGGCAGAAAGAGGAGAAGCCATTCTTCTTCTTCAAGTTCAGATTCAGATTCAGATCCAGATTTTGACTGCAACGGAGAAGATTTCTCATGTTCACCAACACTTCCCAGCAAAAAATCACAACCCAAAATTGCAAATGCTAATTCTACCCAACGGAGGACGAAGCTAACCCTGCCCAAGGCCCCCAAGGTTTGTTGCTTAATTTCATTTTCGTCCAATTCAACCCACAAAGTTTCATGTAGTTTCAGCTAAACTTTGTGTGCAGGCACAAAGATCAGCTGAAAAATATAGAAATGAAGAGAAATGGCACGCCAGTAAGACTGAAGTCGATGTTTTTGATTCGGAGGACGAAGTACTTCACAGCAACAAAAGCAAAGGTTTTGATATGTTGGTAAAAGCTGCTTTTCATAATGATGGAGGGCAGCTAACTCCATTGGACAGTTGCCCAACTAAAGGAGTTAGCATTACAGAAGAGGTAATATATATCGATTACCATTATCGGTACATACGTTTGTATAAATTCAAGCTCAATGGGGTTACTTGAACATTTTGTTTTGGTTTATTGGTCCAATGCATTCGCCAAATTCAAGCTCAGTGGGGTTACTTGAACATTTTGTTTTGGTTTATTGGTCCAATGCATTCAACACTCTAAACCAGTTTACTGACTAGAACGGACCAATCCAGACCCAATTATACCAACTAGAACCGACCAATCTACACCAGGTCTGATATGAACTAAAGATATGCATCCTTGAGCTCTGCAACCTGAGCGGCATATTTTAGATGGGTTTACGCTAGTGTCTATATTCAAAGCACCTACACACGCATATACATGAAGTGTCGATTGATCACCCACCTCCAACTGGGATCTAGAGCATCTCGCTTCTTTTATTGTAACCAAATAGAGCACATAAGAAAATAAAATTGATGAAGATAATCAGTCAGCTTGGTTTCATGTGGTTGTCATTTTGGTTCTAGTAAGTATGGGTCCATTTTGGGTTTCTTGGAAGGAGTAGGTGTTAAATTTTAGCATGGATTTGATTTAATAGCCGTCACAGTCTTTTATTCCAATTCTAGCAGACTTTGAGAATTATCAGCAGTAGTTAACTTGTGAGATAGATTGCAGCAGTAGTAAAAATAGAGAACAGTAGCAAAACAAGTATGCACAGGTACACAAGTTTTATCCCAGGGAAAACCTTTTCAGGAATGAAAACCCAGCAATGAAAAACTTCCTTATTATGATGAGATGATCAAATTTGTACATGAGCAGACATAAAAATTACAGACCTTCACATAATCATCAATCTGCCCACCTAGGGCATGCATACCAAGAAGAATGACTGTACAAACTACTATCTCTGATCCAGACTGATAAAAAACACTCTTGAACAAGTATAAGACTGAGTTGTAGACTATAGTTGATTTGAATGATGCCCTAGATGGACTGTACTGCTGTTATGTGCCCAAGAGAAATACGGCCTGTCTGGAAATGGCCCTAGAAAAGACTGCTGTTATGTGCCAAGTGAAATACAACCTGCCTGGAAGTGGTCCTGTGATGTGGATGCCCAATAAAGGAGGATCGGCCCTGCTGCTGTTTGACTTGGAAAGTTTCTGTCTGCTGGTGAAGATAATACCAGTACTTAGAACCCACACAAATCAGCCCTAAACGGCTGCTCACTGCTGTAAACACAAGATCTAACCCTCACAGCTGTCCCAAAACATTTCCAGCCCAAGCGAGTGATGGTAGAAGACAAAACCAGTCACACGTGCGAATAAGAGAGAAGAGAACAGTCCACACGTGCGAGTAGGGGAGAGAAACACAGACAGCCCAGAACTTTGCTTGCTTGATCAGAATTGACTTGTGACTTGATGATCATATGCAAATGAAGATGCTTCTTAATTTATAGATCCTCATGAAGGGTCAAATCCATAAGATAAGGGAAACCACCCTTTAGGGCTTTTTATCTTTTTAATCTTTTTTACTTTTGAGGTCTTTGACCTTTTTGATCTTTTAACCTTTGAAGGGTACATTGTCTTTTACAAGAAGGGTACTAGGACCAACCCGGTGGGAACTTGGACCCTTATTGGATTCCTTGGACTTTCAGGTGGTCTTTATGACCACAACCAAACATTCTTCTTGGACTTTATGATCCACACAACTTAACTCAAAGTACATCATTATAAATAAGGAAGGTTTTCATTGTCCATATCGTTCTTCTCAGTGGTACCAAAGTCATGTGCTAGTCACTTCAACAAGGGGTGGCTAGGCCCTTGAGAAGATCACATAGCCCATTAACCATGGGAAGACGAACCTCACTTGCCTAGATGCAATCTAGGGCTTCCTAGTCCCTTACCAGGTTCCTCAGCCTCTTTTAACCTTTGNACCAGGTTCCTCAGCCTGGGGCTGAGGAACCTGGTAAGGGACGTTCCTCAGCCCCAGGCTGAGGAACCTGGTAAGGGACCAGGAAGCCCTAGATTGCATCTAGGCAAGTGAGGTTCTTCAGCTTCAGTCCTAGACTGAAATATGTTGATCAACCCCTTGGTCCCTGACCAGGTCCTCAATTCTCCCGGAGAATGGTTCTCAGCCCCAGGCTAAGGTTCAGTCCCAGATTGAATGTTGATCAACACCCTGGTCCTCGACCAGGTTTGCCATTCTCCTAGAGAATGGCTCTCGATGCTTCTCATATAGCAATAGTAGGGTGATGAAAAATATGGGCTTGAATAACAACAATCGTTTAATACATTGTACTAACAACCTATGCTCATGATTTTTTCATAGATGGGAGCTATCTTAACTGGGTAAACTTCTACCAAGATAGGGCTAAAACTAGTCGATGATTGGATAGACACTAGCAAAATGACATAAACTTTAGACTGTGATAAAACTTTCCCAAATTAACCATAGGACACGAGCTAGAAAGCAAGTTCCTATGGGATCTTTGCTTTCCTCTTGAAGATGGAAAGCAACTCAAAAGCACTACTTGCTAGATATGAGTTTAAACCAAATACTAAACTAGTCTAATCAATCCTTTATATATGTGAATGAAAATGACTTGAAAGAAAGCCTAAAAGCATTAGATCTAGATTTCGAAAGGTAAATCTTAGCTATTCAACTAGATTCTAAATAAAACAAGAGCAATACTAGATCTACTTAAGATTAGAAGCTTGAAGGTAGATCTATGACTACACTTGTAAGTAATCGGAAAAATAAATAAGATAAGTAGCAAGAGGGAGAGGAGAAAACGCTTGAGACAAGAATACGAGGCTTTGAAGCCTGCTTGTGGGATGTCGAGGGCCTATATCTGCAAAGAAGAAGTTAGAAAAAGGAGAAGACATAAGCAAGCTCTTCACCAATCCAACCGAGGGAACATGCAACTCACATCATCTTGTACACAAAACATCAAATCTGGAAGCATATATGCGAGAAATCAAGATAAAAAATGTACATAAGCTAATGAAGCATTCTATTAAGATCTCTGAGCATACATGCATAAAGGACTAAACAAGTAAACTAACTGATTAATCCTCCTTATAAATTGTCAACAATTCTAACCATAAGCTAGATTCAATGCAAAGACATACAAGTAGCTAAACACATGTTACCTTAAGCACCGAGATATTTCATCCACACAATGAGCACCACACAAGAATGACCTAAAAAGTCTCTTTATTCTCAAGAAAAATAAACAAGCATTACAACAACAAGCCTCAACTCCCAAGAACTCCAACTAGTTTGAAGAGGAGCAAGCACTTGCTTTTATAGCAAAAAGGGCACAAGAGGGTGACTTGGCCAAGAGAGGGGCGCATTACACATGGCAGAGTGAAGGTTGACTTAACTAGGGGCAAAAAGAGTTGATTTAGGAAGTGTTTCACTTGATTGATGCCACAACACCACCAAAGGGTGCCCCCCCTCTTCAAAATGAGACACCTCACACTCATGGATGCGCCCCCCCCCTTTATGAAATGCACACCCTCTCATTGAGTGAATGCACCACCTCTAGATAAGAGGCTCAAACACCAGATCCTGACTTCAAGAGAACTCGCCTTGACTAGCAATTAACCCAACATTTCAAATTTGTGTCCAACATGTTTCCTTGCAATTAGGGATGTTGATTTTATCTTTATTTTGTCTTTTTTGGCCATTTATTTGGTCTTTTTGACCATTTTCAAGAGAAAATCATCTTAAGTGATAAATAATCATGAATTTTCTTTCAAAAGTGGGTTTAGGCGTTAAATGAGTGCTTTGAATTAGAAAACAAGCACCCCCATGACAAATTTGGCCTCCTAACCACACTTTTATCCCTTTTTTTTATAATTAAAACATTAAAAATTTGTTTGTTTTATGGGAAAGTTGTTTATTTGTAGAAAATAAAATAACCTAGGGGGGACTTAATGCATGTTCATACGACTCAAAAATAATGCCTAGCATGGTAATATATGTTGACACCTAGACTATAATTATTAATAACCTCCTAAGGCCTAACCACCAAAACAACCACCCCAGGTTTGGAAGTTAGAGTGAAAAACTCGAAAATTTTAAGTTGTTGAAGAGCAACCTATAATTAACAAAAAAAAAACACTCTGGGCTAGTTGGATTGATGTCTAAGCTCTAGGAACGCCATGTTTGTTACATTGTTTCATCATGCTACGGCATTTTATTAGAACTCCCCTAAGGGGGTATGAACATCTGGGAAAAAAAAAAGGGCCATAGAAGGCCTGAATGGACTTCTGAACTCTGGATATGAACAAGTAACATGCTCATGCTTCGGCCGCTCACTTGTAAGTCCAACTGAGTGCAACATAGTTGGTAACACAACCCATTGTTACATTTATGTTGTTGTGAATTTATCGCCAAGGGTTTGGAATATAACTTATTGGCAATATTGGGGAAAATATTGGAAATTATCGGGATTATTGAGAAACTTAAAATTACAAAAATAATTATTTTTTATTCAAGTTTTTAAACATCTAAACAACAAAAACATCAAACAAACACATTGCTATATCAATATGAAAATTATACTTATATATAAGATGTATAAGATGTCATGTGGTACATCAAACATTGATACTAAAATATGATAAGTCCTGATAAGATATGGTAGATCGTATCGAATCCCCACTTCACAATTGCTCAACAGTTGACAATGAAAACAATGGATTTCCCTTTGTTTGCTTGATAGAAAATGGTCATAGTATCCTTAGAGCTCAATCCCCTAACTCACTTTTGTAAAATTAGGGTGAAAAGACCAAGAATCTGGTTATAATGCAAAATTGACATGAGCAGGGTGATAATTTCCAAATTATCACTATAAATACTGAATTTATTGCGTTACTTTCAAAAGATGAAATTATCGCGATAATCAGTGCTGATATTATCGGCTTAGGGAGTCACTCGTGATATAGGTACTATATTGCTGATAAGGGTAACACTGAACTTCAACACCAGAAGCAAAATCTTAAAAAGCTAACCTTGGTTTTGAAAGTGCATCCTTTAAACTCAATAGAAGCATTACAAGTGGCCCAAAGAGGCCAGGCACGTTAAGCAGCTTGCCTGCACACTGGACATGGCCCTGAAGGGGTGAACCATTGACACAAGCACTTCCGCTCAGCTAAGCTGCTGCAGCAAGGTGATACTATTTCCGTCAAATTTACCGAGGACTTGCACTTGGACCCAGTTGCTTATTTGTGTCTAGGGAAGAATTTAACCTTTGTGGGTGCCCTGACATTCCACTGTATTCTGGGCTGATTTCTTACCATTACCCAGTTGACAAAACCTGGCATTTTAGTCAATTTCTTATTAAATTTGACAATTAACTCTGATTCTAAGAGGTCATGTAGACCAGATTGGTCTCACAAGACATTAAAAGAATACCATGAAACATGCAATCCTTGTTTTGCTAATCTCTTTCTTGACAGAAAGAGGTTGTGTCTATCTGTTTAGTGTCCAAGAAATGTGTCCATATTGACCTCGCAGCTAAATCCTAGCCCCTGTGAGCACTGTGAAAGTCCCAATGAAGTTCCTTTGAGATTAGCTGCCAAGCCTGCCATATCATTTTGGGCACCTGTGACCCTGAGGTTCTGAAAGCGACCCTGAGATTCTAAAAGCGACTGCTTTGTCAATTAAGTCACCTAGACCGAACTGACCCTTTAAGCCTGCAACATGCATGGCCATCTGAATACAATGTCATACAAGAGCCTGTCTGATACCTTAATTATTTGGTTCTAAATTTTTTGTGCCATGTTTTTTTGATATAAAGCCTTTCCAGTACAACTCAGTATCAGTGCATTTAACATATTTTGTCTGAGGAAACACTAAAAAAAGTTACATGTTCTGCTACATTCCTTGACATGTGTGTTCATTTGCAACAAAATCAAACAACTCCTTGAGGAACCAAAGAAATAATGGGAGCTTTTGGAAAATAGACAAGTATGCCAAAAGTGTACCCAAGAGGTGCTCCATTGCAAGAGAGAATATCTCAGGCAGTGACTATCGTTTAGTTTTCTTATGAATGGATTGAGGGCTGACCATAGAGGTTTTATTAACTTTAAGAAAGTTTTAGTTTATATCTGATGTTCACGATTTCATTTTATTTTGTATCTTACATAGAGGAGCAATCTATTTTGTTGTCATCATTAAGTTCTTACCAATGATTAGCGTAATGGTCATCTAACATGCAATCATATGTGGAATTTGCTTGATTTTAAACTCAAGACTAGAACCACATGCCCTTATATATTTTGAACCTTTTACTCCTTTCTCTTAGTGCCAGTTCACAAAGAATAATTCTTTGTACATTTGTGCTTTTGATTCAGGCTATATTGAAAAAGTGCAATAAGCACAAACCAACACGTGCTTGGGAATAGTTGAAAATGCCTTATTGAAAACTTTGATAAACTCATTTCGAAGCTTGATATATATTTTTTGTAAAAGCTTTGTTATGTTTGATCCTATATCAGAAGCACTAGCTTTAGCCTATTGAACACTGTTACATATTCTATATCTATTTCCAGAAGCAACAATTGTTAATTCTTTAGGTTGGAAAGGAGTTTCATTTCAAGCTTTGGACTTTAGGTTCTGATTTTTATGGCATTTTCATTTAGTTCAACAATTAGCAGTTCATTACTGCTGTGTTTCTGAGGAGCAATTTCTTGCCTTACAGGGAACCACCAAGGAAGATTGTAGTAGTGAAAAAAAAACAGAAGATTATTCATTGCCCGAAGATAAACAGGATGATGATGAAAATGAGAACTCTTGTGCTGATGACTCTGATGGCTTGGGAAAACATATGATAAAACAGAAAAATAGCCAAAGTCACTCACATGTAGCATTAGAACAGAACAAAATGGATATCGTTGTATCTCATATTAAGGTATTTCTTTTAATGGCTCCTTATGGTAGTCCATTCCTCTTCAGCTTGTGAATTTTGTATTAATGCTTCTGCTTAGTTTGTTATTTCCATACTTTAAACTGTGAACATTGTGTATATGTACTATTTGCAGAAAGCCCGAAGTAAGCTTAGACATCAATGGACAAGTCCTGTATCTGAGACCATTGAAAAAAATTCAGCATTACCAGCTATCACACCAGATATTGTGAAGAAATCTCCAGAACTATTGACTCCTGAACCTCAAAAAAGCGTCAAAGAGCCTGTATGCCCCTTGTTACTTTTAAGTTAATGGTATTAGGCAATGGAAAACATTCGAGAAATAGGGTATGGATGTGAGAGACAAGTGGATATTAACAGATTAGAGGAATAGCGTATGGATGTTAGACAGAAGTGGATAGTCATAGATTATAAGTGCGAAGTTAGGAAAGTTCATATGCTAGAATTTTGAAGCTGAGTGCTGTAGTTACACCTGTGACTATTCTCTTTTTCCTCAATGAAAAAACACTCTACCTTGTAGTATGAAAAATCTTGATTCAAGATTTATCAATGTTGAAATCAGGAATGCAGTGACCATTGAACTTACAAGTGTTTGGGTTTTTGTTCTTCATTACAGGCTAAATTTACTTCAACGAAAATCAAAGCAATTGGCGAACCAGAAAGTGATAAAAGTGAGATTTAATTGTTCATTTGGAATTGTATTTGTACTATACTGAACTTGATTTGATAGTTATCCTCTTTTGGCAGTTTTATATGTTTCATTGCCATTTGGTATCTCTATCTTCCATGCTGGTTTGTTCCAATATGCTTAGAAGTTAGAAAGCAATACTTTTATGTACGCAAATCTTCAGTATCAAAGACTAAATTGGATTAAATCATCTCCCTTTTCAATTGCCTAGTAATTTTGATTGTATATGCTTTAAATGTTTTGTTACCGCATGAACTAGCATGTGTGATTAACAGCCCCAAATAACGAAGCTAGCCCAACTATAACCTAGAAGTGCTACCCACTATCACCTTAGTAACTACCTCCTTACACTTTAGGTTGGCTCTTCTCCAACCAAGGGGGGATTCCCTAGAATAGGATTGCTAAGGCTTTTGAGAATGAAGGACAAGGTGAAAAGGTTGCCTAGCTATGTTGAATATCTAACTCTGGATGTCCTTCCTTATAGTTTTGGTGTGTTTGTAATGAGGGGGACAAAGTTTCTGTTCCTTGTGCTTTTCTATTTATGTACAAAGTGACATTTTGTAAATAAAATAAAAGTTTTGTACTTTAAGTTGTGAGTCCCATTTAAGTTGTGCATTTAATATTTAACTTTTATTATTTAAATGTGCATTTAATGTGAACCCTAGATCTAGTAATTTTATCCTAGCCAAGGAAATGAAGTTAGTTACTAGAAATAAAGTTTAAAATGAAGAGAAGGGACAAAGGAAAAAAACACCAAGGTTGAGAGAGGCTGAGATAGGGCACACTTTTCAAGAGAGAAGACAAATGCACAATTACCAATGTAGCTACAACTGTGTTGACAGCAGGGGCACAACTTCCAAGGTAGCAGCTGAATATTTGCATGAATCCCAAGGCAGATTGACAGGAAATTTTCTGCATAAGAGTTCTGTATCAGTCTGTACACTACTGGCATGTTTTTCAAGGCAGGCATGGGTCAAATCTGTTGCTGTAATTTTTCTGACAGGCCGTACAATGTGCCGTACACTGGCACATTTTTCTAGACAACAGGTTGCTGTTCTGGTTTTGGCATGTGTGGAGTAGTTTGGGCAGATTTCTTCTGTTGGCATGAATTTCAAGAAAAGTACAGCAGATGGGAGAGATAAGTTTGTCTTTGCTTTCTGGGAATTAAAATTTCTGAGTTGTAAAGAAGTTTCAGATTACCTTAATAAAAATTCTCTCTCTAGGGTTTCCCCAAGTTTTGGTTTTTGCCCTGGTCAAGGTTGACAAAAAATTAACCGTGTACAATGAGAATGTTCAGATTTGATGTGTTTGAAGCAAGGTTACACGGACCGTGGGTGCGATCGGAATTGGGTGAAGAATCTGATACGGGTGCGACACCCATACCAATTAGGAATCGGGGATTATGAACCCTAACCCTAATTATGCTACATTTATCCTACGTAAACAACTTTAGATTAGTCAAAACGAGGTGGAAAAATCTGAGAATCCGATTATGAAGATTCTGATTTGGGTATGGTTAGGCCTAGTGCCAAATTCGGTAACTTTGGTTTGAAGATTTGGCATGGTGTTTTAAATTCTTAAAGCCTGCAAGTTAATCGTTTAATTTAAAACTTAGTTGCTAAATGTTTGACAAAATGCCTAAAAGAGAAGCTTTGTAATATTGTCATTTTTCTTCAAGCAAAACAAGTTTTTTGTTGTTGTATATGATAAAGGGGTTATGGGAAGACCATGAAGACTATTGCCAATTCCTAGGGCAAATGGAGTCAAGGGAAAGCTAGTCTAACAAAGGGGTTAGTTCGTGAAGGGTTAGGGAAATCAGGGTTGCTTTCACAATCCACATATAAACCCCAACATCCTACAAAATGATGAACATAAATCACTAGGAAATCCCATAAAGGGGCAACTCAAGAGTCAAAATATTGTAGCTGTTAGTTTTTACTTGATCCCATATCTGGTTAACAGTAACTAATAATTTACTGCGATTATTAACTGAAAACACACTGAGATTCTAACTAATTACGCAACGGAAAAACACAAGAAATCACATTCACATTTGACATAGATTTACCTTGGAAAATTCCAACTGGGGAAAAACCAACAAACAATTGATTTTTATTATGATAAAAATCTTTCGATCTCTTCCTAGGAAAATGGCCCACTGAGGAATACAACGACAAAATGCTAGCTTTCAAACTTCAAGATCGGTCCTTCGATCTTGTTGGTTGCCAACCCTTGGTTGCCCCTTGCTCCGTTTCTCCGACCCTGCCCTTGCACCTGCACACTTGGTTGAAAGTTCGTCTCCATCCCACTCAATAAAACCCCACTCAATATATGTGACTGTTGTGTGTTCTCTCCTCTCACCTAGGTTGTCGTTTATAACATTACAATATGCAAATACCTTGGGCCAATACCATGGGGTATCAAATACCATGTGCCCTTCAGATCACTTTACATAAAGTAATTACAATAGTACATTCACTTTAATTGTTCACTTTACTAAAGTGAATCTCCTAAGTTTGGGAGTCATTAATGATGACTTCCACTTGTTAGATATTGTCCACGTGGAAGTACTTGTTTGATGCTACAAAAATCAACACTTCCTCTTAGGGATGAAGTTACTTTTTTGAGAGCCACCTGTAAATGGTTCTCCCTTTGACCCTTGCACACTGTCACTCACAACATCGTGAACACTAGCATTCCTCCAATGCTGCTGGTTAGTTGCTTCTTGTTTACTGGAAGATACAGAATTGATGACTCTACACACGCTACACATCAGTGCCAAGAAATTGGAAAACTTTGTTAAAGGTCTTCTCTTTCTCACTATGCTCCTAGAAGCCTCTTGCTCTTGAGCATCCGTCAATGTCATCTTGTACCAACTAGGTGTCCTAGCAGAACTAGAAGGGGCCAACTCCCTCTTCTCCTCTGAAGGTTTGCTCCCCACATTGCAAGTTTGTGAACTTTGCTCACCTTTCGAAGTATTATGCTCTTTGACCTTCGTCACTGACATCGATCCATGATCCAAAACTCCCTTGGATCCAACTATAGGTTTTCCCTGTAACCTGCAAACTTTGTCCTTGTTGACACTAAGAACTCATGTTGAGTTTATGCCACATCCCATTGGTCGAATGAGAACCCGTCCCCTCTCAAAAGAGATGGCGTATCCATTGTCCTCCAATGTTAATACTAAGTCCAAGTTCATCCTGAGCTTTGATACATACAACACGTTTGTCACCTCC
This sequence comes from Pseudotsuga menziesii, assembly GCA_001517045.1. Lineage (NCBI taxonomy): Eukaryota > Viridiplantae > Streptophyta > Pinopsida > Pinales > Pinaceae > Pseudotsuga > Pseudotsuga menziesii. Next base: position 160,643 of record LPNX010488342.1, on the reverse strand, counting down.
AAAGATTCTCTTGACTCTAGCTGAAACTTGACTGTTCCAAGTTCCAACTCCCTTCATAGCACACTTGGCATGAGTGCCAAGCTCCACATGTGAATTTGGATCTGTCACTGATAACTTGGCGAACAACTCTCGTGTCCTTGTCATGTGGCGAGAAGCCCCACTATCACAAACTAGGCACTGTTGAAAACTGTGCTAGAAATACAAGACTAACGAAAACTCTTTCTCATACTTCTCAGCAAACTCATTATCCCAAGCTTCTGTAGTTGCTTCTACCTGTTGAGACTTGCTCTTCTCTTGATTTTGTTTTAGACAATGTGAAGCATAATGTCCACACTTGTGGCATGCAAAGCACTTGACTTTGCTCATGTCCTTCTTCTTCATCCCTTGTGAAGTTGATTCTCTACTTGTACTAGTTTTGCTACTGCTTCTTGACTGACAAGAGCAACAAAATTCTTCTCATCATCCTTCTATTGGTCTCTAGACAAAGATTCTTTCCAAATCTCCTCTTGGATGAAGTCATCCCATAACCTCTCCTAGTCAAGGAAATCCTCTTGTGCAATGATCCCTTTGACGAAGGGTGCCCATGGCTTAGTGAAGCCATTCAGGGAAATCGTCCCCAACTTTGGATCTCCCATAGTCTCCCCAACTACTACCAAATTATCACAAACTTCTGTGATCTTGGTGAGATAAGAAGCTACAGTATCAATCTTGCACATCTTTGTGCTTATGAGCTCCTCTTTTAACACCATAATCTTGTTTTTACTATTACTTTGATATAAGCTTGTCAGAGCATCCCACATCTCCTTGGCTGACTTCTTCTCAGCTATACGAGGGATCAAATGATCCTTCATTGCGTCCAAGATATTCCTCTTGGTCTTCACATCTTTCAGATTGTGAGTTGCTAGGTCCTTAGGATCTATTGGCACGGCCACCCTTGTGCTTGCAAACTCCCACAAGCTGTTTTCCATGAGAACTAGCGTGACTCTCACCGTCCAAGGGCTGTAGTTGGAGGCTCTCTCCAACTTATCTTTGTATCTTATTCTTGCAACAACCATCTTCAACTTGCTATTGTTGTTGCTCAGACCTGTTGCCTGTTGCTTGGACCTTTCTTGGGTTGATCGAGCCCTTTTAGGTGTTGCCTAGACCCTTCTGCTCGTTGCCCAATGGCTTACTAGGTTGCTGATGCTCGCTGTGCAAGTCTTCTTGGGCGTTGCTTGGGGCTTGTTTCGGACGACCTGAAATTTCTTGTGCTACCTTGACCTTTCCTGAGAGTTTCGGTGGTTTCTCGTTGGTTTGTTGTTTCAACCCCAATGCCTACAGCATCTCGGCGCTGCACTCTGCTGGTCCACGTGCGACTGTAGCTATTGGCGCCTTGTACAACTCCCTCGTTTGCGTGCTGCACTATTACCGTTCAAACTAACAGTCCTGAATTAGCAGCACAATGTGGTTTGTATGCTAGTGAATGACGAGCATGTGGGGGGGGTCTAGGGCCAAATGTCACCTCAACCCAGCCTCTCAACTACTTTGAGTAACTCCCAAACCCAGGGGAGAGCCCTTTAGAGGTACCTACAAACACCAACAAGCCAATACCCCTCTATAACCTTTATAGCAGAGATCAGTGCCTTAAATAGAGTCAAACAACGAATTGAAAAGACAACTTGATCTAATGTAGGACTTAATTCAATGCATAATTAGCTTCCCATCAGCAAATAATTCAGAATTTAAAAATAACTAACAATTTTGATCATCAACTATATATATTAGCAGACTGTTAGGGCTTTATAACCGACCTTTATTAGTGTTAAATGTAGCAAACAAATCTATTCAATATCCATAAACAGTTCAAGTATTTAGGCTAGCAAACAACTCAAATTTATCAGATTTATACTAGCAAACATATTTGCAAAAAAGTACTGCAAAACCCTAATTCTGTAAATTTCATGTTTCCCAATGTAAGTGCCCAGATTGGGACGCCCTTCCAAATTTGTGTATGAATCCACTAGGGCGAATTTAGAGGGTGGACCAGAATTACGAAAATCCAAATATTTTTAGGTTTGTGATCAATGTAAATTTTTTAGGGTTTTTTTACAATATTTGATTTTTAAAGCTTTTTACCAAGGCAAATGAGGATGCTCTTAGAGCCTTGTGGATAAATCCACTAGGGTGAATTTGTAGGATGGACCAGAATTGCAAACTCACGACTATTTTTGGAGTTATGAATTTATTTAGATTTTTAGGGCTTTTGGAAAACTTCAGATTTTTATGGTTTTATGCATAAAATTGCAACAAAATTACAACTAAACTAATAAAAAATGTAATTTAATGACAAGAAAAGGGGATATGATTTTTGTTTCAATCCTTAGGGCATGGAGAGATCAATGGTCAACGTCTCTCTTGAAATGCCCTTTAACACTTGCAAACTAGGGCATCACCTAGCAACCTCTAGGGTTTGGTAGGCGAGCCTAACTAGGGAAAATGAAGAAGTCCAAGGGCCCAAATAGCAATAGAGAACTCTTATGGAGGTCATTCCCTTCATACAAAATGTTGACAAAAAACCCTAACAATTCATAAAAATATACCATAAAAGCACCAGTTAACCTAGCTAGGAGCATAACTTACCAACATCCAACAAGAAGTGAGCAGAGAAAGCCTTTAGGTCACACTTGTGCACAAGTTCTTTCAACTAGTCTAGCATCAACCTCTAGCATGTGCAAAAAAGAAGCCTTAAAACATTACTTCATCCACCTTCAAGCCAAGAGAAGCATCCAAGAGAAGTGCACGTCACATTAATGACTCATAAGGTAGGAGAAAGAGAGTAAAAAACATATTTTAACTCTTGTCTTTTGATTTTACAATGATGTGAGGATGTCTATTTATACTTTTCATTCTCTACTTTTTAATTCTCGAGCCTACAAGTCTAAAATAAAGTTAAATTAAAATATACTAATTTTTAGGGTAAATTCTCCACAAGTTGGGAAATAAGCCCTAAAATGGACGAAATATAGCAAAATAGACTAAAATAAGGCTTCACTTAGTGGAATATTGAGCCAAAGGGGGACGTCATGCCCCAATTAATCCCAAAATGATGCTTAGCCCTCAATGCCCCCCTTTCCAAGCTTGTAGGCTCAATGGTGGAAGGATGATATCATAGGCCAAAACACTAGAGGGGTTTTTGAGTGCTTGAATTAGGTCCAAGTGGGTGAAGGAGGTGTGCTAGATAGGGGACAACACAAGACACAATCACCTCTGCATAACAAAACCAAGGTGGTCATGTGCTCTAGTGGGTCACCCCTAGAAGCCTCAGACACCAACCCATGGGCTTAAAGCCCTACATGGTGGGGACATCCACACATCGAAGGGGCAGTCAGTTGTGTGACAAAGCTAAAGTACTTTTGAGAGTGAAACCAAGGAGACCGGCTATGACCAACTTAGGAAAACAACAACTTCAAATCCGAATACCCATACAATATATCCCACTTTGGCCTTTACAATAAAAATTCTGAACCCCTTGCCCTAGGTTAGGCCCTGCTAGAGTATTGTAGCAGCTCTGAGGCATAACACTGCACTATGTTGGCCACCACCACACTTTCGTTGAGCTTCTCTCCAACTTTACTGTAGCCCGTAGCTCTGTTGTTTGTTTGTCACTCAGTCATCGCCCAAGCTCCTCTATGCCTTGTTGTTCGAGTCTTTCAATAGCCTGTATCTTTGTTGGCGACCTATTTGCGGTGTCCAATCCTATGTGATATGTTGCACGTCCCTCGACCTGAACTCCACCATTGTCTTGTTGCCATGCTCCTTGGCCCATGCTTCTGATGTCAAACCTCTCTCTTAAGCTCGAGCCTGCATCCGACTAGGGACAACAACTCTCTCTTGTTATTGCCGCGTGCCCAGCTCCCATGGATACTGACTCTCCCTATTGGCCCTTGCACTGTTGCGACTAGATACACGGTGGCTCAACACCCTCGTTCTTGACTGTTGATGGCTACAATATGCTCCACCATTGGCGGCTCCTTCCACTAGTTGATAATTTACCACGGTGTCTCGCCTACCTTTTCCCACGCGAGCTCTACTCCTCTCGGCCTGCTTCAAGTCCTGTTGGCTTCAAACATGTCCACCATGTCCACCCAGCTCACGAGCCTATCTCCATCGGATTTGCTTTTGTGCTGATAGCTACAACCCACGACGCAGTTGTACAGGGCCGTTCGATGATGTATAACGACCATATAGTACGACTATACTTTCTCCTTTTTTTAAAATTTCTTCTTCTCAAACTCGTCAAAAATGATTTCCTACTTAGAGCTTATTTGTCTTTGATACCATGTTAATTTTTACTTGATCCAAGATCAAGTAACAGTCACTAATAATTTACTGCAACTATTAATCTGAAAACATACTAAGATCCTAACTAATTATGCAGTGGGAAAGCATAAGAAATCACATTTGACATAGATTTACCTTGGAAAACCCCAACTGGGGAAAACCAACAAACAATTGATTTTTATTAAGATAAAAATTCTAGGATCCCTTCCTGGGAAAATTGCCCACTGAGGGATACAATGACAAAATGCTAGCTTTCAAAGTTCAAACCTCAAGGTTAATCCATGGTTTTAAAAATCGGTTGAACTGGTTTCAAAATCCACTGATTCACCGGTTTAAAGGCTAACCGAATCAAACCGGCCATTAAATCGGATCGGTATCAGTTCGGTAGCAAACTGGCCGAGTTGGACACCGAATTGGTTGGTTCAGTCCTGAACCAGTTTGCTTGGCCAAGTCATGACTAAAATTGACCAGTTTATGTGTAGACCTGTGCAAAGGGAAAAAACAGGGTTTTTTTAATGTTTTATTTCATTTTTAATTTTTTTTCCTAACCTAAGTAACCTAACCTGTCTAACCCAACCTGTGACCTCATTAGTGACTAACCCCGACCTCCAGCCTTCATTTCATTGTGTTGTTAACTTGTTGGCATCATGGAAATGGAAACTTGGAGAGCCGGCGGTCGCATGAACTTAGAATGGACTGGACAATAGATAATAGAACTCGGGTCTCGAATAGTGGGCTGTGTAGAGTCCAGACTGTAGTGTGGGAGTGGCCTGTGTGTGGACTTATAACATACAAATTTATTGCCCTCAAAGACCTATTCAATTTCAACCACTCTTAATGTGCTGGTCGTTTCCACTCTTTTGATTGTCATAGATCAGAGGTAAAGGTCATATAAACTCGACTCCATTTTGACTGGTTTGTTATTCTTTTTGACCTTCTCCTAAACTCTTGTATCAACCCTGAATTCGGCCTATAAATCTTCAATCAACAATCTACAAATTCTGCATGGGTACACTCCCTTTTGATCATTTACCTGGAGTCTCTTCTAAAGGACAGTAATAGTGACTCAGATATGAATTTGGTTTGCTGGTGATTGAAGAATTACAAAATTGCAGTATTAAATCTTATGACATTAAGTACAACTCTGTTCTCTTCCGCTGCCTAGAAATCCTGTTCAATTTGTGCAAATGGTGGTGTAATCAAACTTGTCATTTTATCTTTTACTTGCCAGAAACAATAATCTGATTTTTAAGTGCTGCATGACCTCAATCCAAAATCAACTATTCTGGTTGCTGCTCTAAGCTTCTAACCCAGCAACTGGGGCAAATGTCTCATCATAATCAACTCCCTTTTTCTGAAAGCATCCTCTAGCCACAAATCTAGCCTTGTGTTTTTCAACACCGCCATCTGCTGCATGTTTGATTTTGTAAATCCTTTACCTAAATTTAACTGTCTTTTTTTAATTTTAGCAAAGTAAGGTGCCCAACTAAAAAATCGGCATTACATTGTCACAGAACATTCATAGTGTTGTTGCTAAAATAATGTTGGTAGACAAATCTTACTTACAACACTGTCCACATGGATTCACATGATTCATTGTCTTGTGCCTTAGGCTGTGATTTATTAAATTTCTGGCAATTATGTGATCAAATACTGATTCCTGAGTGCATGGCCAGTTGATGGGGATTCTTCAATTGAGTAGGACATGCGGTGGACCAACTTCATCTCCTGTCATAAGCTGATGCCTTGCTAGCTGTTTCGAGATTCCTATGGCTCTATTAGCCACAGATATAGTGATATAGCAATATTATCTGCTAGTTCCATCACGTGTTTGCAAAATTTTTCGGTAAGCAGTCAAGTGATGGCACACTGTACAAGCAATTGAATATTGAAATATATGGATCCATGTCTCAACATCAATGTGCAGAAAACCTTGTAACTCTTTACACATACTTCCTCTGCCATATTTATTATTTTATTTTGTGCAGATAATGCTTTATTCAATGACTTTGTGAGGACCATTCAATCATCCTGCAGTCAAACAATTCTGAATCTTTAGAGGTTGAAAGTCACTCTTTGAACAGCACTCTGAAAGATGAGATTGAAGAAATATATGGGAAGAGGCACTAGAGGTAAAGATAAAGGTGTGGTAAGCACATCCATACTATCAACAACTAAGTTTGTAGACTGATCTCAAATGCCAGTGCTCCAACAAAGATTTAGGGAGTGGGCGGATTCATAAGCGATCTAGTAAATAAAATGCACCACTATTTTTAGGTAAAGCCTCAACTCCTTGCTTAAAGCCTGCCATCTCTTAGCTCAATGGGCTTGGGGCTAGTGGTGGGAAGCAAGAAATTTTGCATGCTGTCAGAGTTTAAATGGCACAGACTTCACCTCATCCCTTTGCCAGGTTCAATTTCCATCAGGTAGCCATGGGGGCACGCCTTGCCCTGACATTCTATAATTGGTTGGGCTGTATTTCTACCCTGTATTGGTTCTGCCTGAGAATCCCTGAAGTGACATGTCCTAGGAGTTTTTGATTCTGCTCCAACAAAAAATAAGTTGGTCCTTGCCAAAAACAAACAGAAGAAACCTTTTTGCTCAAGTATCTCCTTTCTTGTTTTAGATACCATCAATACTTACTGAAATCCAAATATGGGTGCTACATGACGCTTTACCAACACAACTAACTGTCAGCACTTAAATCACTGGGGGACTATTATTCTGTCTCTGCATTCTTCAAGATATCAGTAGTATTCTCATTACTAGTTTGACAAATAGAAATCATCTGCATTGTAACAAGAGTGAAAGCCCCACTATGGAACCTTTGGCACAATAAAATTATGCCTCTTATATGGGCTCCTACAATCCCTACAACTCAATGCCTCAGAATCTGCCACCTCGCAAGAATCAAGGTTTGGTACAGAACATTAACTTTCACCATTACATTTACATTTGATCTCTGAATGTAAAATTTTTACCAAAACAAAGTACTTCATTGATTAACAGACACCATAATCACCTTTAACTTTTGCATTTGCAATATAAAATTGTCCCTAAGCTCTTATTTATATTTTGCAAAATTTTCCCCGCATAACTTGCTCTTAGCAGCACTATAATATGCTTGCAATAATAAAATATGTTAATAAGTAATTATCATAATTGCATCTGTTGGGCTGTGGTTCAACAATAAACCAGTGGGAGTTTACCTCCACTGGCCCAGGTTCTATTCCCAGTATGTTGGTGTTTGCAGCCTCTCTCATCTACTTGGGAATCCCCAAACCAGCATGCCCTAAGAGATTGACCCCACTCTGGCCTAAAGACTGGGAAGTTTCTGTCAAAAAATATCTACTAGGGAATCCCCATAGTAACATGTCCCAGGAGATTGGCCCCAGTCGGGACAAAAAAATGGGGGAGTTTCTGTTTAAAAAAATAATGCAACTGCAAATGGATTTTTTTTTGTAATTGTTTTTTCTTTTTTTAATAAATTGCTTTATTTTTTTTCAGAGAAGTATTGTGTCATTGCTAAGCTGAAAAGTATTTTCTTGATTTTCTTAATCACCAATGCTAAAGTTTTCAAAGTTTTACTTAGTGACTACTTGTTCTCTACAGCAATACCAACTTCTCTGAAATCAAATAGGGAGTCGTCTGGAGAGACTGTCTCATCTAACTGTCCAATCATGTTTTGCCTGTTGATTTTCCAAGCAGTGTATGGTTGTTGAATGGTGTACATAAAGAGTATTCAATTGACAAGGCATTGCAGCTAGACCTTTTATTTGAATTCCATTCTACTTAGACAACATCACTATTTCTTTGTTGGAATTGTTATCATCACTGGTTGTGTCTCTTTTCATAACTTCAATTGTTGGTGTTTGTTGACCCAGGTTCAAACATCCTGCGATTCCAGTCATCTTCAGTTCCACATCGCCGGGTTTTAGGCTTATCTAGACGAGTTCGCCCAGCACCTTTGCATCCATATCTATCGAAGACTGATAAATAACAGTTAAGTTATTCATTGCAAGTATCATACAGTGATATGAAATGTATGAAATGGTCCTGGATATATTTGTATATGAAATGTGCAGTACTATTTCAAGGAAGATGTTGAATATAAATTGAAATCCTTATTGTTTTGAAGAACATTGTATAGTGTAGCCTGCGTAATAACTCATAATTATTGTTGGTCAACTACATCCATGTTAACAATTTGCATGGGGCAGCTGAATCACTTCCAGTAACTTTCTGATCAGAAGTATTTTCTTTATTTTTGGATTACCAATGCGATGCTGGGGGGTTTTACTCTACGTTGTATGTGAAATCCCCTTTCTGGCCACTGAAATCATGTCGATGCAAGTTAAAACCCAGATGCAACTTGGACTGATAAAAGTGTGGGCAAGAGTATACATTTCAAACTAAATTCAAATTATCATTCATGGTGGAAGTTTTACTAATGTTTTAGCTGAGAGGCACTTTCTACAGCCCAGGCAGGGGGAGGGACTATATATAACTTGCATATAAAGCTTCTATGCGACATCCTTGTCAATTCTGAACTTCTGCTATATACTTATTAATTCAAGATGGAGAATGAACATTAATTTGTTGTTTGTAACCCCAATCCAAGTGTTATGGGAAAATCTGTATCCGGATGTTAAAGATGAGAATCCATCTTCAGTAATAAATATATAAATGAATGATGAATAAAATAGATGATAGATTACATTACAATATCTTGGCTTTTATATTAGCCATTGCACTTTTTCAATGTAAAGGTCACCGCTCTTTGATTGATTAATTAATATCTATTCATTATATGTTATTTATTTATTATTATTATAATTATTTGTATTTATATTTTTTTTATGTTTATAACATTGTTCTTTCCTTACAGGCAGCTTTGTCCTCAAAGCTGAGAGTGTTGTTGTTCTCTTATTATGGATTGTGTTTGAAGTACTGACTCGAACACTGCAATCTTGGATTGATTTCGTTTTATGGATGTTATTTTGGAACTTGTGTTGTAACCCTTTCTGTTCAAGTGATGAGTTTTTGAAACAATATAACTTGTACTTATTTGTTTTCCATGTCGCCTTTTGGATTCTGGTTATGAGCAATTGTGGATAATCTTTACTTCCAATTTTTGCACTAGTTGTGGATTGTTTAGTTACATCATTCAGAGCTTGAACTTGAGCTATTGGTTCAGAATTGACAAGTGGCTCAGAGACATAATATACTTTGGCTGTATTTTCTACAATATTTTCTTAGTTATACCATTGTGAGGTTGTTCAGTTTCTGATCCATTTTGACTAACTCAGCCTTGTGGAACTTCCCTCTACTAGTCATTATTGTGTACCTCAGCTTCTGATCCCTTTTGACTAATTGAGCTTTGTGGAACTTCCCTCTGTTGTTTGTCATTATTGTGTACCTCCTCAACAAGGGGTAGCACTTCACAACTGTTGTGGATGAGGCCATTGGTTTAGGAGGATTACTAGATCTATAATTTTCCAACCTATTTATGATAGAGTCTATCTTGTCGTTCATTCTTGCCTCCAATTTATTGAATTGGTTTTTTAATTCAGTTATCAATGTTCTAGACTTCTAGTATGTGGAGTCATATAATTTCAGTTCATTTCACATTTTATGAAAATTAAAATATATATTATAATAAAAGTCCATTTCCATCAATCTTTCTGGAAATTAAAATATGTATTATAATAAAAGATTATAAGAAAACCACGTGTCAAGTGGTTTTCTTTTTAAAACCACATGCCGACTCTGATACTACTTGTTAGCAACTATTTTGTACAATAGTTGAACTTTCATTGAGCCGCTAGTTATTGAACATGATGAATGTTCATCTCTTGAGTTCAGAAGTTAGGTATGTTTCAGTTAGCCAATTTTGGCTAACCTTTTTTAAGTTTTTGTGGAAATGACCATGCCCCATGGGGTTGTAATAAAGTGTGCTAGTAGGGGGGTCTTGAGTGGCTCGGTTTCCTTAGACTTAACAGTCAAATAGGGAATTCCAAGGAGTTTTTTTCCTTGTCCATTATTTCTTTGCCTTTGGTCGAGTTATAATTGATGAGTTTTTCTCTTGCTACCTCCAAGGCTGGAATGCCCAAATTTGGCGGTTAAGCCTTGGGGGGGGTATTAGAGTCCAACATTAAAATATGAATCTACTAGACACTATTGGTATGTCCTATGGTCATTTCCTAAGTCCTGGGATGCATTAAAACATTGTTTGAAAAAAAAATTTCTCGGACGTTCCTGGATTTTTTATTTTTGAATTATAGATAAATAATTAAAATTTTCAATTAATTAAACCATTTTTCCTATGGTTTAATTGAAAATTTTCAAAATGTAATAATTAAGTGGTCTAGGGGTGGATTTTGGCAAATAAAGACTTGTTTTCTAAGCCAAAACACTCATTTAACCCCTAGACACACTTATTCTAAGTTTTAAGTGATTATTTATAACTTAAGTGAAATTCTCTCTAAAAATGACAAAAATGAATAAAAAATTAGAAAAAGGAAAAATATGGAGAAAAACACATCCCTAAATCAATGGGAACTTGTACCAGACATGTTCCAAGTTAACTAAAGATGATGTTGGGGCTAATTGGAGACCAAATCAAGATCAAATCAAGTCGATTCCAATCAAATCCATGAGGGGGTGAATTTCTCCTTAGAGGGGCACATTTAGCCATGATAGAGCTCACCTCTTGTTGTATGTGTCATAGAAAGAGGCGGGGGTGACCTACCTTATGAGAGGTGTCATCTACCACCTCTAGTTCACTCTAGTTTGCCCCCAATCATCTAAAAAAACTCCAACACTTGGCAAATTCGCCCCCCTTGGGGTTTGCTCCACTTCACACACTCGATTTTTAAGTGCAGGGTGTATACTTCTTTTACATTTCACTGTTTAATTCATTGTTTTATTTTTGCAAAAGTAAAGTAGAAATAAAACCATTCTTCGTCGCCATGAAGTATGCTCTCACCTCCAACCAAAGGCTTTGCTGATTAGTGGAGGTTGATCAGAAAAGTGACGCATAAGTTTGGCCAACATGTATCTTGCATTAGTGGTATTTTTCTCTCGTTTTTAACTTGTTTAATAAAGTGAACCCAAAGTCTCTTGAACTTCGCTTTAAAGCAAGTTAAGAGCGCTCTTTGTCGGAGAGTCTTTTATTCTTGTTTTAGCTTAACCGTATTGTTTTAACTTTCATATAAATCTCTTGAATCTCGCCTTAAGGCGGATCAAGAGTGCTCTCTGTCGGAGGGTTGTTACAATGGTTCTTTTTCACATCTAATTAAAATCGGAATAAACATTTGTGCTACGCTGTGTATGCTCTACCCAGAAGCAGCCATAGACTTTTCCAATTCTCATATTTTAATCCAAGTCACCCTAATAAAAGTAACCACCCAACAAAGATAAGTGTGGGCAAATTCCGCCTGGGGACGTTGGAACCACTATACTTAGATCTTGGGGCACCGTTAGGCTACATCTTTGGTTGGTGTAGTGTTGAACACGCCCTTAGGACTTTGGCAGCCAACATGTCTTTGTACGGAGCCACCAAAGCCTAAATTTCGGACATATCTCTAGTACCACAGGGTATATCTTGGAGATCCCCTTTCCCTGTAATAATCAACTCACCTTTAAAAACTTACATTAAAACTTACCAAGAAGCACTCGCAAAACAATCTCTTGCACCCTATTTGGCACTGGTCTTCAGTTTAATTTGCTTATTATTTGTCTAAAGCATTGCTAGTTATCTTCTTTTTGTATCACGAATGCTTTGGTTTTAATCTGCAATTATTATGTTATTGGTTATCTTTAATTCTATTTGCAAGTGTTTACTGGGTATTTTATTGTAAGTTTCTTCTAAAAAAAACTCCTAAACAACACCCATCCGCATCATACACTAAAAACGGTTAAAACACAAATAACCTTAGTAACTTTTTGTAGGGACTACCTCTAGTTTGTCAAGTTACGGGTTGATGGATCTGTTGTGTAAATAGAAGATATCTTTTGTAATTTCTTGAAGCACGACAATGTAAATGTTTTTACAAATCTTACTTCGAGCCTTGTTGCCTTTGTGCTTCCTCCTTTCCCCTCTTTCAAACATTGTATTAGAGCAATGTATCATTGTGTTCAGGAGAGGTTATTAAATGTGGAAGGATCACCACCTTGCAAAAGGCTTCTGAATGAGATCCTTTTTGTCTAAGTCTGATTGGACTAGAAGTGTAACCAGAAAATTCAAAACAGGCTCAATGGAAAATAAACCCCCTGTTACGTTTTGGTATCTATCATCTTGAGTGGGTATTTCTGGTAAAAGACCTTGACAAGCACTTGTATTTTACGCCATACTTAAATTATAGTTGAAAATTGATTTTATGATAGCATCCAGGGGACTTCGAGGCATGCTACTATAACCATGTACTGCATTGCCTTTTAAAGCAAAACCATTATTTATATATTTTGTCAATGCATCTTCCTCTTCTTTTTTTAGTTGCCTCTCTTCTCGTTTTGCTTAGGCTATTCCACTATGAAGTTATGAACTCTATTACATAAATGGCCTCTATGATTACAGTTCTTCAACATTTACTTGGAGCAACTCTTTGACTTCTCACATTCTGGGAGAGATTTTGGTTACCACAAACTTTTCACACACTGGTTTCAACTCTTTAGAGCCAGCCCTGGGAATCTCTTCCGTTTCGTAATCTCTGCCACAAATACCACATAGGCACTCCTTTTTGTTTTTTAAAAAGGGTTAAAAAATCTAGAAAACACTTCAAAGACACAAGTGAAATGAATCAGTAAAACATGTAACTATAATATTGTAAAACTGTCAATTGGGTCTAGCTCAAGTGTTGGAAAGGAGAGTTGTTATTTTGCTCATCTGAGTTCAAATACCACTGGTGAAATGTTTACTCTTCGTAAGCCGATTGCGGATTGGGGCTCTTTGTGAGCTAATTGTTGGTTGGGGCTGGAAAGGTACTAGCCATCTTATTCTTGCCTACTAGTTGGAGGGTGACAGTGTGACAACATGGAAATTTTTGTATGATTGTAAAAAAAAAGAAAAAACAGCGATGAGATCTTGCACACATAATGTAATGAAACGACCACAACCAATAATCAAAATAACAAGCACATGCATATAATTGAATGAATATGCTATTACATAGAGATGGGGAGAATAACTAGAACGAATATAATTAACAGAACTAATTCTCCTTCCAAGTACAAAGCATGAATTTGCCTGGAGGGCATGACGTCTCATCCACTCTCCTGCTCTATAACAATGAGCTACCTTCTTATAAACTCTGCCTTTGTTATTTTTAATACCAGAAACTGTCTAGTTGCATTTCAAGAATCTATTCATATTCCTAGAATGTAACTACAATTACAAAATGCAAGAGTCACAATTGAGTGCTTTCATGAATAACACATATCTGCAAAGATATATAAAATGATTGAATGATAACGGCCAATAGATGGATACTTTACAATGGTCCTTGTGATGGTGTATAAATATACATTGATATTCATGAGGTGAAAGGGTGTGACCACTATTGTTTAATTATTATTACTTGTTTTTATTATTACAATACTTATACCTTTTTATATATGTTACATCGCCTTTTTCAAAATGGTTTGTAAAAGCGTAGTTATAATAAATAATTGCTTCATTCACTCATTGAAACCCAGGGTATATATGTTACATCGCCTTCTTCAAAATGGTTTGTAAAAGTGTAGTTATTATAAATAATTGCTTCATTCACTCATTGAAACCCAAGTCAAGCATCATCATCCATGGGCATCCATTTGTATAAGTGAATCCTTTGTTGAGCCCCAAGGGTTAGCTCAATTGGTAAGACGTGCGCACACTCTCTCGGTTCGGGGGGAGGTCACGGGTTCAAGCCTTGAGTCCTCTGGGGTTAGGCCTTCTGCTAGGATGGCTGGCGGTTTACCACCTCTACCATCCACGAATGTGGGGAAGTATTGCTGGGTTTCCCGTGGATCTTTCCATCTGAAAAAAGTGAATCCTTTGTTGATCGCAGGAGGAAGTTCACCATAGTCCTTGAGTATTGAGTAGTTACTCTTTGCACCCAAGTATGTCATTCGTTGTTATCCAATTTGCACTATAATCATGAGCCCTCTCCTCTATAGCTCTTTGCTAATCCTTGTATACTAACAAATATATGTTTTTTTATATGATCAACAATGTAACAACATATAAATTACATATAGTAGCAATAGCAATAATAATGTTAATATACATGCTTTTTTACTGGAAATTATCATAGTACAATTTTATCCTTGCATATACATAACAAAATATATTCCAGAGACTCTTGTAACAAGGATAATGCTTATGGCTCGAAAAATGGTTTATCGGCGATGCTCGGAAGACTCTGCTTTGAAGCACGGCTAGGGTTTCCCTAGCCGCCATCCTTGGCCTGTTGCACGAAGGTTTCGCCTGCCCCTGGACGATTAGGCTGGCCCGTAGGTTTCTTTCCATGAGCTTGCAGTGGTTGTCGCATAGTTTCGCATTTGCTGGTTGCGCCCCGTGGTTCTTCCGTGGGTTCTCTGGTTATGGAGATTCATGACTAGTTTCAGGCCTTCAAGACCCTAGTTCAAGCCGTCGCTCCTCTGGTTGCGTCTTTGCCTTCCTCCAAGTTCGTGAAAAAGATTGATGAGATCCCCTCTCTGGAGCTCTCTCCTTTGGATCCATGTCAGAAAGCGCTCATTCTCTTAGAGAAATCCCTCATCGACAAGTTTACAGGGTTGCGGCCCAGCCCTAAGGCGGTAGAGCTTTCGATTGCAGAACATTGGAACCCTATTTTGCAAGGACAAGTATCTCTCTTCGCAGCTGGTAGAGGTTATTTTGTTTTTTTGTTTCTGAATAAAGAAGAACGAGATTTAGTTTTTCAATCGGGTCCCTTCTTCATGGGTTCAAGAGGGTTGTTTTTAGTCCCTTGGACCCTAGGTTTTAACCTAGAAGCAGAGATTACAGCCGCTCCAATCTAGGTAAGACTGCCTCATCTCCCACTTCATCTTTGGGGGAAAAGCTCTCTTGCGGACATCGGTAATAAGCTAGGGCGCTACCTGGATAGTGCAGATCCAAAGGGGGTCTATTTACATGTGCCTGCATTTGCGTAGAGGTAAATCTCGAAAAAGGGCTTTTGGAGGCCCTAAAGCTTATTTTAGGAGAATGGAGTCACATCCAAGAACTGGATTACGAGCAGATTCCATTCAAATGCAACTTTTGCCATGTTTATGGTCACTTTGCCAAAAGCGGCAGCTTTTTGAATCTCAGAAATCAACAACTCCCCCTGCACCTAAAGAAGTAGAGTTCCAGATGGTCACTAATCGACGTTGACCTCCCCAATGAAAGGAGCCTCAACAACAAAAGGATCCTCCTCAAGATCCTCCTCGCCCTCCCGCAACATTCTCTCCTCCGCTGGAAAACAAAAACAACTTTGAAGTTTTGCAGGAAGTCGAAGCTCAAGAATCTGAAGCAGCGGAAGATTAAGTACAGGGTGAGACCCTCCCAGGTACTTTCGGTCCCTCGGTGACAGTTCTCGCTGCCCCATCCGCGAAAGAAGCTTCTCCAAACCTTGCTCCTTCAGGATCCAAGAGAGATGCTCGGCCATTAGATCACGAGACTTCAACCCAAGCAGGACTGACTTCCTTAGTCCCTTCCTCTAGGTCAGAGGGAAACTCCAATCCTGAAGACTTTTCAACCCCTTTTCCTCCCCTCACCAGAGGGTGAAAGACCAACAAAGAATGTAGGGAAAATGAAGCGGCCTCAAACATTTTTTTGGACTCTCAGAAGCGGCTGGACCCTTTCATTAAGGGGCATTTTACCTTCTCTTCTAATTAATGTTTTGCTTCTGCACTCTTCTCTGCTCACAGTTCATGAGAGTTTACTCTTGCAAGCAATTTTTGTCTTTTTCTTGAAAAAGCTCTAGAGGTAAGTGGGATTTATCTCCCAAGATATTCATAAGAACGTTGACCATACTGTTAGAGGTCATCAAGTCTCTTTAATTTTGTATGCTTTAGATTTTGGTTAACTAGAAAGCGATTAATACAACTCTAACCGTTCTTGTCTAAAATAATAATAATTATGTCAAAATACAAAGGGTACATGTTTGGACATGTACGTGACCATTGTACCAATGCATTAAACAATAGGTCATTTAAAGTATCCAACATAAGGACAAAGAGTTGATATCCGTAAAGGATAAATAATATATAATTAAATGAACCATTGAGATGATTTGTTCAATGAGCCTTGTGACAATATACTTGTATGCATTTACTAGTCACAAGGTGGAGGGTTGTGTCCCTTGGTTAGGTTACGTTCCTTAGCTTATTATTATGTAATGTTTATTTATGTATTTTATAGTTATTACAATGCCTCCCCTTTAAAAGATGTTTTGTACTCGAAGCATAATATGGTTATGTTTTCATTCTAGCTTGTAATGCCTTAACATGATGCTTTGTTCTTGATGTTGTCATAGTTGAAGAGACGAAGCGATGCAATCTTTGAAGTATTGAACATAATTATCATGTTGTTGAAGGGTCAATTCACCCTAGTTCAATCGTCTGTGTAACTTTGTGTTTTTATGGTTCTTGGATATATATATTTTTTGTGTTTTGGTTTCCATTATGACATTTGTTTTGAGACCTAATTTTATTGGTCTTAAATATTTTTTGGAAGTAGTTTGAATAATGTCTTTGTTTCGAGTAATGTTGATACATTGATTGGTTAAAATATTGACTCTTGTGAGTAGGATGCCCATAATGTACCATTATAGTATGATCTTTCCTTGTCATTATTTTAGAATTTTATTGATTAACCTTTAGTATTATGTCTTCTTCATATGTTTGTGTCGCTTTGCTGATCATTGAATTTTTATTGATAGTCTCCTGTATTTGCTTGGCCTTTTGTCTTTGTTGTTTGTACTTCAACACTTGAAAATATCCCTAATTTTATTGGATGGGTCATTGTTTTTGTGTCAATCAAAGTTTTTGCTGATAATTGTTTCTTGTTGCATCTTCTTTTTTGTTTATTGATTTATGCAATCAGGCTTTGATTGTGATTTTTGAAACGATAAATTTCATCTTTATGAATGCTTGCCTATTATTTTTGTCTATCTTGCATATGTTTTAATAATTTATGGTTATTTTGAACGATTACATTTGATGTAACACCCTAGCATTAGACATTAGTATAATAATAATAATAATAATAAAGAGGAAATGTGCACTTGTACTTTAATTTAAGTGCATGGGTCTCACGTTCTTCATCCATGCAAAATTAAGAAATTGAGCAAAATATGGAAATTCAGTAATAAAAAGGAGGCAAGACCAAGACGTTGGGGCTCTAGCCTTGTCGGTTGATTTTGGGTTTATGTTTTGGTTGCTTGTTTTTGGTTGTGGGTGTGTGCATCTGTAAGGAGAGGGAGGTTAGGGACAAGGAGATTGTCGAACAAAGGTTGATAGCAAAAATAGCTAAGGTCTCACTTGGGTTTGACATAGTGTTAATCATTGAGGGTTTAGGGACCTCAATTTTGGTTGGGGGTTGGTTGGGTGGTGAGCACCCCCCCCAACTATTGTTGTGGATAGAAGAGCTAGTGACTAAAGGAGGGCAAGGTCTGTATGCAAAACTGGTTAAGATGGCCATCAATCAAGTAAGTCGAGATTCTCCTCCTTTGATTATACTTCTAATTTTTGCTAGTTATATGTAATTATTTGATTGATGAATATACACTTAATGGACTAAGTTATTTCTGAAATTGTTCTCAAGAAATCTGCATTTGATTAGGGTTAAAATTTGGTATTGAAATGGGTTGTTACATTTGATACATCTTTTAGGTCTTTTATTGAGGGAGCATCTAAGCATTACTTCATTGTGAGGTCTTGTAAAGTTATTTTTTTATTGTTATAAGAGAATGCTAAACATTTTTTTTCCATAATTAAAATGAAGGTTCCTATGTTTCCATCAATGGTGAACCTAGAATAATGTCAAACTCATTTACATATATCGATATAACATTAAATTGGTATATGAAAATATAATCATCAATTGTTAGTTGGAGATATAACATTGAATTGTTATATGAAAATATAATCATCATCTATCAATTGGAGATATAACATTGAATTGGTATATGAAAATATAATGATCAACTATTAGTTGGAGATTGTTTATTCCATCTCCTTTTGGGTTTAAAAAATCAGTTTCTTTGAACATATTCGACTCTGAAATTACTAATTGGTTGGCCAATTTGATGATGCTATGATTGTTCTTTTTGTTTATTCCATCTCCTTTTGGGTTAAAAAATCAATTTGTTCAAACATATTTGATTATGAAATTGGTTGGCCAATTCGATGATGCTATGATTGTTATTTTCGTTTAGACAAATAGCACCAATGTTAATATTTTTTTCTCTTAATAGTCCCTTTAATTTTTAGGGGAAAAACACTTCTTCCACTACTAAAACAAAATTTTCCTTGCTTATTGCGTCGAGAGACGCTTTCTACACCTCAAATGGGCGAGATGTGTTCCGTCTGTAACGCTGACGTGGCACATGTTGACTCAATGAAAATGATAATAATAAAAAGTAAAAAATAACAAAAATTTATAACATGTCGGCTTATAATTAAAAAAATAAAAAATAAAAAATATTATACTCATATAAATATATAAACATATTAGGGCAAACTCACAACCTTACAAACTCAGTAGTAAAATTCAATTGACTTGAGTAGTAAAAAAATAAATTATAAAACCAAGAACATATAAAATTTAATTTTAAATTAGCTAAATTGTAAAACACATTTATGTAATTATATATTAAATTTCAATTTAAAATTTGGTTGACTTGAAACCTAAGCAAACATAATGTTATGAATAAAATGTGTTAGAAAATAAATTACAAAATAATAGCGATTACAATAGCAAGACTAGATTTACCTTAGAAAACCCCGTAGGGAAAAACCAACCTTCAATAATAGATTTATTATTGGTCGACCAAGGCTTCCAAGAGCATCTCTCTTGCTCACTTTGGCACATTACAATGGAATATTACAAAAAACATTTGGATAAATGTTTAAAATCATCATTTGATGGTAAAATGTTTTTCAAATTCCAATTTATTCTGGAAATCTAGATTTTAAAATTTTATATGGATTATTTTACTCATTAACTACTCTTAGTATTCATTATTAGTTTTAAAGAAAGACAAGTAAAGCAACTCAACTCATTCTTCTACTAATATTTACCCTATTTTGAAATTACTTAAGCAAGTTGGTCATTTCCCTCCCAAGTAAAATACTTATTAGACATTTTTGTAAATTAAAAAGGGTTTGCACCCCAAGAAAACTTGATCCCTCTCAACCCTTGGTAGAGTCATAGTTAAAATGGGTCTATACTGGTTTTTATTAAAATCAATTTTTAATCACTTTAAATATATTAACATCTTTTTATCTTTTGGTATTGAAATTGAAATGTATATTATTAGAACACTAAATGGTCTACGATTTTAACTTTTCTCAATTTGTCATATCATTGAAACTTGGTTAAACAATATATGTTGAAATTGCATTTTTCAATTGATAAGATTGATGTTTTTAATGCAAAATTGGATTCAACATCCACGAATACTCTTTGGAATCAAATTATACAATATCAACATCCAATATCTATGATTCCATCAATACAAAATTATTTTTGTCGGATTTTAGGCTAAAAATATTGGTTTCCCTTCCCATTATTTTGAGCAGCCTAAAAGAGATAATTTCATAGAATGTTTATGTTATTACCTATTATTATATATGTTCATTGTAAATTAAACTTGTAATATGCTCTTACTATGTTATCCTTCTTACATTAATAAAACAATTATGACAATCAATGGTGGCTTTGTTTTACCTATAGTATTCTTAGCTTAGCGGAGCTTCAATTTGACGCATTGACTTCAAGTAGGGCTTGATGGTTCCTCTATAAACAATGACCATTGAGATTGTTTATGGTCACTTTACTTCCTATTTCAAATTAAGGTTTAAATGCCATTTATTTATTTAATGGACCTTGCAATAGTTGCAACATCAATTGTTGTTGATGCTTGCAGCATTTTGTGTATGATATTCAATGGAAACAGTTCGAAATACCAATAATAACCCTTCACTCATATTTGATATTATTTTCCCTTGAATAATAGCATTTTAGGTGGCATAAATTATGTTATGAGATTGCAATTTAAATCGACATTGAAGATATTATGGTTCACACTAGCTAATGATCAATTCAATTTCATTTTATTTATTTTCTATAGCGAGTAGTGGGTTTCCTCGAGAACAAAGGTGTTTGGTGACATGTTTTTCATATATATAATTTTTTATTTAAATTAATGTTTTGGACAAAAATGAGACCAATATAATGATCCCATTGAAAATCAAAAAATAAATTATTTTTGAATGTTTTAGTAAACATTTTCTTGGTCAATTAAGAACAATTCCCCATTGCTTTTTTTTGCTCTGCTAGGGTTTGCTCTCGACCGCTTGTAGCCCTTAGCTGCGAGCGAGGGTTTTGTCTTGGTTTTTGGCCTTAACAACCATGGATCCGTCTAAGCCTGACCCTGAAGGATTTGAAGAACGCTTTCTTTGCATCGTGGCCTCTCAAGCTCCCTCGCCCCCCTCGTCTAGTGCCCCTCCCGCCTCTCGTTTTGTGAAACACGCAGAAATTATGGATGTCAAGTTATCTTCAGCCGCATCCAAGCGGAAAGCATTCACTTTGTATGAGAAAGAACTGATTGGTTTGTTTACGGGACTCTGGACCCCCCCAGATCTGTTGAAGTTTGGCTTAGTAAGAACTGAAGACCTCTTATTCAAGGAGAAGAGCATCAAATCTTTCGTGGCAAGGGATATTTTGTCTTCATCTTTAAAAAGAAAGAAGATCGAGATCTCATTTCAGAAATGGATCATATTTTATGGGTCCAAGAGGTATGTATCTCAACAAATGGGACCTCTCCTTTGATCCTAAAAAAGAAATTCCCAAGGAAGTTCTTCCCTTGCACTGCTGGAATGACGAGGAATTTCGCTCAATTGGAAATACCCTGGGGAAATACATTGATAAATTGGAGCCCAAAGCCCCCATGTTCTCCTGCGTAAGGATTTGTGTGGAAGTCGATCTAGAGAAAGGGCTCCCTGAAGCCATCAACTTGTCCATCGATGGATGGAATCATCTGCAGATGGTGGACTGTGAGCAAATACCCTTTAAATGTAAGTATTGTCGTGAATACGGGCATTTTTCCAAGTTCTTCCCTAAAAGACCAGATAAGCCCAATGCTTATGGGAACCTGGAAGAAGGCTGGAATGTAGCAAGCAAAAGAAAGGGTGCAAGAGCAACACCATCACAACCACATACCACTTCGGCAAAGAATGCAGCCAGAAATAAGTTCCAAGTTCTTGCTAATGAAGAAACATAAGTTGTGGAAACTGTCGAAGGATATGAAACAATCACCCCTCCGAAGGAGGAAGCCCCAAAAGAAACACCTCCACTAAAGCAGAGCGAGCCAATGGATCAGGTCATACCTGTTCTAAGTCACCCAGAAGCAAGACTCGAGTCCTCTGCAACTATTGGAGGCTCTTTCACCCGATCAAGGACAAAAGCAAATTCGAAGGAAATTTCTGAAATTCCATTGAAGATCCAGAGCCTCAAGCTAGAAGGGGAAGGAAATCCAACAAGACAGTAAGAGAACAAGAAGCGGCAAGGGACAGAGCGTCAGGAAAACAGTCTAATTTAGACTTTCTAGTAAGAAATCCCGAGGCGAATAAATATCTTCTTAGCGTCGAAGAAGAGAAAAAAGGAAAGGGAAAAGGGCGCTCCACTCACATAAGAAATAATGAAGCCGGTCTCTTAGAATTGTCGAGGATTAGGAGGTCAACAGAAAATAGAAGTTATCAAAAGAATAAAATCAGTGGAATCCAACTCCATCCTCCTCATCCAAGAGACAAAAAAGACTGCTAAAGACAGTCTTTCAATAATAATAATAAAAATCTGTCCTAAAGGGGAAGGGAAAGCAGTTAGCGCGACTGGGGCCGCAGGAGGCCTTCTCACTTGGCGGTATGAGGATAAATTCTCTATGCATTCAGCTATCGAAGATAGGAATTGGCTCTTCGTAGAGCTTGAATGCAAGGAAAACAAGGAGGTCCTATGGGTTGGGAACATCTACGGTCCCACCATTCATGCTCAGAAAGAATCCTTTTGGAACTCTTTGGAAGACCAATGTGTAGGGAAAAAACACATCCCTTGTATCATTGCCTGTGATTTCAATGTTACCATCTCGGCAGATGAACGTAGAGGGGGATCCAAAATCAGGGATCCATTCGGTGAAAGGTTGGAGGATTTGACCTCTCTATGGGGCTTATCAAATATCAAACCTAGAAACGATAAATTCACTTGGAATAATAGAAGGCTTGGTCCGGGACACATTGCAGCAAGACTGGATAGAGTTTTGGTCAGCACCCACCTTCTCAAGAATTTGTCCATCCCAAAATCTAAGCTCCTCTGCTCGGCTATTTCGAACCACAAGCCAATTTGCTTTTTCCTCTCTTCGGTTGGGAAACTTGGGCCGCTCCCTTTTCGCTTCAACCACCTTTGGTTGGAGTCGGACGGAGTCATGGACATCATCCATAATACTTGGGACATCTTTATTCCTGGATCCCACGCCTTTATTTGGCCCAAAAAAAGCTGAAGAAAGTTAAGATCGCCCTTAAGCAATGGGCCACAAAGCATTACCAGGAGCCCAAACTAAGGAAGCTGGAAATTGTCAAACAGATGGAAATTTTACAAGAAAGCATGGAGCAAGTAGAAGTTACTAGAGAACTCTTGCTTCAGGAAATAGAGCTAGAAAAAAGATTACAAACAACTCTCAGACAAGAGGAGGAAAGATGGAGGTTGCGATCCATAAATCTTTGGCTTATTGGCGGCGATCAAAATACCAAGTTCTTCCAAAATCAATGCAAAGAACGACAACAGAGGAACATGATAAGGGAGCTTAAAAAGGCTGATGGATCCACCATCACAGACCAGGCTGAGATCATCACCGAGGTAAGGAGTTTTTTTTAAAACCTTTACAATGATGAAGAGGAAGTGTCGCAAGAAGATATGGTTGATATGGCCAAGGACATACCTCCTCTCATCAGACCCAAGGACTCTAAAGATTTAGAAGCCCCTATTTAAGAAGAGGAAATAAAAAAGGCCACATGGTCCCTTCATCTTGACAAAGCCCCTGGGCCAGATGGCTTTCCTACTCGCTTCTATAGGATGTGTTGGCAAGTAATGAAATATGATTTGGTTTGCCTTATCTCCTAGATGTCTAAAGGGAAGATGGTTGGGGCAACCAACTCCACCTTTCTTGCTCTAATTCCTAAAGAGCCCAACCCTCCTCCATTAAGCGATTTAGGCCAATTTCACTCTGTAATTCCTCTTAGAAGATCTTCTCCAATGTCCTATCCCTTAGATTAAAGGCTATTATCCCTTCTCTAATCTCTCCAAATCAGCAAGGCTTCATTTTAGGCTGGCATATAAGTGATAACATCCTCCTTGTTCAAGAAGTGATTTAGCAAACGCCTTCGACCGTTTAAGGCATGATTTCGGTTTTCTTATTATGGATAAGTACGGCTTCCCACCTATCTTTGTTAAGAAAATCCAAGCATGTATAAGCTCTCCTTGGATAACCCCCCTAATTAATGGCAGACCCTCCGATTTCTTCAAAGCCAACAGAGGAATCAGGCAGGGATTGTTCCCTCTCCCCATTCCTATACATCCTGGTTGTCGACTCCCTGAGCATAAGGCTCATTAGACTCCTTGAGGAGGGACAAATTCAAAGTCTCTCTTTTAAAGCAGGGATTCAACCCATCAATCATGCTCTCTTCGCTGACGATACCATCCTGTTGGGGAGTGCTTCCCCCTAGATAGCCAGGCATTTGCTCCGATCCCTTGACCTCTTTTTACACTCCTCTGGAAGTATGGTGAATCTGGATAAATGTCATCTCTTTGGTTGGAATAGTAATGTCAACACCCTTAGAGATATCTCTCAGATCCTTAATATCAAAGTAAACCATGATTGGACTCACTTCAATTATCTGGGAATCCCTGTTACCAAAAAATCCTTCTCTTCCGCAATGTGGAAACCTGCTATACAAAAGATAAAAAACAAGATCCTCTTTTTGGGCTCTAGATGGCTCAACCTTGCAGGGAAAACCACTCTCATTCAGTCTCTCCTCTCCTCTTACCCCATCTACACTAACTCGATGATCCTTGCTCCCAAGACGACCACAAACATCATTTGCATGGAAATAAGAAAGTTCCTTTGGTAGGGAGGTAAAGTCCAGAACAAAAAGTTCCATCTGGTGAGATGGGCTACTATGAAATCCCCTAAATTGATAGGGGGGCTGGGCATTAGAGACCCAGAGCAAATGAACAAAGCTCTAGGAGCCAAATTAGTCTGGAGAATGGCAACAGGAAGCAGGGATTGGTAGAAAGAGGTTTTAAGGAATAAATATATAAGGAAGCCCAGGTCCAAAATCCTTAATCATCCTTGGGAAGGGCAAGGCACATCGATCTGGAAGCTATGCAAAACCTCCCTAAATCTGATACAAACCGACTTCTACTGGATTCCTGGAAATGGCAAGAAGATCAAAATCTGGTTGGATAGAATTCTTGGTCATCATCCATTATCTTTTGTTCCCATCTTGGAGGATCTCACTAAATGGACTAGTGACAACGGAATCCAGACCCTCTACGACTTATCCACGTGAGACCAAAATGGGTGGAAAATGCTCCATCCCCCTGAGCATCTAAAACAGCTATCAACCTCTTGCTCTCGTTCCTCCACGGCGTTGCACCCATTAGCAAAACCTCCAGAGACTCCATCGGTTGCAATAGCAATGGTAATTACACCGTCAAGGAAGGATACAAGCTGCTACAAATTGATAATGTCATTGCCACAACTAATCTATGGAAAAAGGTATGGAATCCAAATTGCATCCCCAAAGTCAATTGTTTTATCTGGTTGTTATACAACAAATTACTCACAGCTGACAATCTCATCAAAAGAGGAATAGAAGGCCCCTCTCGATGTGCTTTATGCAATATAGACTCGGAGACTACTCCCCATCTCTTTCTTCACTTCAACGTCTCCCTCCAAGTTTGGAGGTCCATTTTGCAACCTGTTTTCGCCCATTTTAAGCCTCATGATTCTCTTAGACAACTCCTCATAGTCTAGAACAGTTTCTTCCCAGGAACTCTCAAGAAGAAACCCACTCTAAGATGGCTTTGGAATGTCATTCCTAAAAGCATATGCTGGAAGCTCTGGCTGGCCAAGAACAGATCAATCTTCAAAGGTGAAAAGGTGGTCCCAAATCGGATAGTCTCAAAAACTCTTGGAATGACAACAGAAAAATTGGCCTCAAGAGGGCTGGGCCTTATAAAGTCAGAGGACATATCAAACCAAGTTTCCAGATGGTGCAACACCTTCCTACAGAAGAGCTCCCTTCAGTCCAAAAGCTTCTACTCTATTCAACCTTGGGAGATCAGGAAAAGCTTCAACGATCTCACTCGATGGATTCGAGAGCAGAACTATTTTTCTCTATTTTTTGATGGGGCCTCAAGAGGAAACCCAGGGGAGGCAGGTGCGGGGGGGGTCATTCTTGACCCTAGAGGGCAAACGGTAAAACCTGTGCTTGGGGATTGGGACTGTCAAAAGCCCAAA
Source organism: Pseudotsuga menziesii (assembly GCA_001517045.1). NCBI lineage: Eukaryota > Viridiplantae > Streptophyta > Pinopsida > Pinales > Pinaceae > Pseudotsuga > Pseudotsuga menziesii. The sequence continues at coordinate 134,547 of LPNX010488342.1, read as the reverse complement.
TTTTCACAAAAATTTAAAATTTTGAGATAACATAAAATGTTGAAAATGCGGTTTACTAACAGCGAAAGGTTAGCAATAAAAGAAACAGTCAAATGATTAGTATTACATAATCTCAATTACGTTAACTAAGCAGTTTCCTTTTTGTAACATGAATAAGGTTTACTTGCGTATTGTTTTATTTCAGTTTACTGATGAGTCTTATTTATGACAAGTAGGTGGAATCTAAATTTGAATCCTGGGCTTACTTAGCATTTATGCTAACGCAGAAAGATTACTGGTTCTTACAGGTTTACAGGTATGATCGAACGAGTAACGTTTTAAATTTCATAAAGTATCTAGAAGTGTTTCTATTTGCAATTAATAAGCTTAGTAAATAAGATGCTAAATTCCAAGCAACTTCCATGAGGTAAAAATAGTTTGCTTTCTTTAGTTTTTCTTGTAAACGAAGTTCAGAATAATTGAGTTTCTTTCTTTATCGTACGTAGCGACAGTAAAGATACTTACTATGGCTCTAAACTTGTGATCTTAGTTGCATAGTGACTTCTCCTTTAATATGCATATCTTGCAACGTTATACTGATTGTACTATTGGTTATTATACATTATCATACTACTTACTTGAGTATCAAGTTGATCGATATTTATCTTCTGTAGGGAAACTTACAGCCTGTAAACTACTTGACACTATAAGTTTGTTTAGTGTAAAAACAATAGCGTTTTTTCACATGATACATTGTTTGCCTTTGCTTCATAGATCTAGGTCAATTCAAGTGGTTCTATCGCTTATATATTCAAGTAGAATTATTCCATTGCACTTCTTAATATTCCTATAATGCTTTTCTTATATTAAGTTACTATCTATAACAATTTTTAAGGTAGATGTTTTCTATAATGATCAACACCATATATCTTTTACATTCATAAGCTCATCCTACCAATAAATAATTTTGGTAAGTTACTAACAAAAGCAAAGTTGAGAAACAACTATTGACTATTAAAGTCTAATCCCAAATGAACTATGTAAAAGAACTCAATATATATTCTTTTACCATACTAGCCAACTTTATAGTTCATTTCCAATCGAACGTTGGTTTTACAAGGGTTAGAAATATGTACATATTATTTTGTTTATAAACATACAATTCTGTTGTTAGTTTGAAGCTTCTAAACAAGTCTAAAACAAATTAAACTTTAAAAGAATTCATGATCCTCCTCTTTACTATGCTATCCAATTTTATAATCACCACCACTTGAATTGTGGGTTTTAAAGGAGTATAACCTTGCATAGACCGTAATGTATGTAATAATAGAAGTCTATGGTTGTTCGGTGGTTTAAAATAATTCATGTTGGACTTTTTCACATAACAAATGGTTATTATACTTGCTAGGGTTAATGCTGATAAAAAAAATATGGTTAATAAAACACTCACATCGTAATATCGACCTTACGATATAGTTTGATGAATTACATCCATCCCAAGCTAATTGTTTTAAGAGTGAAAGGTTTATTTTATAAACCAAGCACAAACAAATAGTTTCGAAGAGTTTTAAGCAAAGATTCTGGGGTTGTATAATGACTATATGATTATCAAACCTTCGTTTGGTCAACGTCCCGAAAATCATTGTTTACCCAACTCCAAAATCAACGCTAAACAACCTTGTGATATATACGTGTTATGTTAATGATGAATTATATATGTGAATATAATATAGTTTCTGCATCGCTTGTTAACAAATCATTATACAAATAATTGGAAATTATTGGAATGCGGGTGACTATAGAGTTCGACCCATGCGTTGTTTGATTTTCTAGTGGGCACGTGGACTTCTCCTGACCATGCACTGGAGATATAAGTTCCTCACAACCCTAACCCTTTGTCATTTTTCTTCCGTAGTTCTCGGGCCTTCGGGCTGCTCTTCAAAAACTCTCATGGCGGTTGTGAGACCTTTCTGGTTCTAGTTGTGCTCCGAGTCTCGGTTAATGTTGCTTCAGCCTCCAATACTCGGTCTTATTCCCTTTCTTTGTACTATGGGTCTTTACTCTGCAAGGGTTTGTTGCTTGTTGCTTTGCACTTGCGTGTCGTCTGTGTGTGACTTCATTTGCCTTTCTTTCGTGGCCTGCCACTTCTATGCAAAGTTGTGTCTTCGTTGTTGTTAGTGTGCTCTTTCGCCATCGTTGTAGGGTTTGGAGCTTTGTATTCATGCCTTGCTATTGGTGATAGTCTCAATACTAAACCATTTATTTTCTTTAATCAGGTATATATTCAATTCTGTATTCAGAATAACATTACCCAATTTAAATTCGTATCTACAGTAGGTTTTTATTAGAAAAGAAATTTCAAAACTAATGTACCGTGCTATGCACTTGCAGGACCTGTAAATTCTCTTTGCGAATAGTGAAGGTGATGCTGCTAGCTATCTTCGTGGCTCTTAGCTCAGAAACGGGTAAGCCCTGGTTTTCAATGAATGGGTTCTTCCCTTACTTGTAACAAGGTAGTCGGTTGGGGCAAATTCCGAGCTTGGATACTTGTCCAGCTTCGCCATTGTCTCTGCAATTTCTTTTTATAAGTTAATGTTGGTTTTTATATTGTTTACAACCCTCGCTTCGTCGATATGTATCCCTAACTGTGAGCTGGGTATTGTATTTGGTTTTAAGGTTCAGCCTTCTGGCTTGTTAAAGTAATGTAATGGGTTTTTAAGACAATCTTTCTTCGAGCTTAGACTCGTTTTCTGTAGTATATTGTTTGGTGACTCTGTGTAAATAGGGTTTCTACCCTTTTCGACTGTGAATAAATAAATTTACTCTTTATTGTGTTTTTGTGATATAATGTAGTTATTTATTTAATCCATAACTGTAACTCTTGCTTAGAGTAATTTGTAATAAATATTTGTTTGCTCAGGAATAAGAGCTAGGGTTTCTGAATGAAACCCTTGTTTACCTAATTCTTTAATTTTAATTAAACAGGTTCTATTACTTGTTTTAATCTTGTTTTTAGTTAATGTTATTACAGATGTGTAGCGAATATCTTTTTAATTGCATAAGTACATATGTGGCAATAAGGACTGTCACTAGTATTTGATAGTTTATTTGTTTATTGAATAATGGTCCAAATAATAGAATTACAGTTTAAAAGTTTATGTTTTAAACAATAAATTTAATATAGGGTTTCGACCCTGTAGATACTCTTACAGGTATAAACTTGTTATGGAACAGTTCTTTTCATAGATATACATTTATTTTCATTCTTATTATTATTGTATTCTTGTTGTTCTTATCTACTGAAATGATAAAAAGAATTTGATAGATAAACATAGATATTTTTAAATAAATTTCTTCTTAATAAAATAAATATTTTTCATATTACTTTTCTCTGTTAATAGTAACTGTTAGTCTTGGTTTATTAATATTAGTAAATAAACTATATACTTAATAGTTTATACCTTTATTGAACTGAATGTAAACAAAGTAGTTTAACTGTGTTTCTTCTACTGCATATGCCTCTGGTTAATAATTAAACACAAAAAAAATACATAGATAACATAACACAGTTTACCCTCCTGCACATTTTAATTTCAATAAAAAGATAATGTACTGTGTTTAACAGAACATATTATTTACTAGGATATTCTATTAATATGATAGTCCTTCTACCTGTAATGAGTTATTGTTATTTCTTTTCCAGTATACTTACATAAGTAAGCTGGTTAAACAATAAACATAGATAAACAAGTTATTGTATTTTTCTTATAATAATCTACATACATAAATAAATTACTTGCTATTGTAAAATGCATAACATATCTAATCTTTCCAGTCTCTTATCATTTCCTTCATCTACTTTAAATACTCTGTCTGTGCTGGAGTACGGTCTGGTCCTTCCAGACGTGGAAAAACACAGATTAGAATTTTTTTTATCTATTCAGATTCATTCCTTCACTAATCCAAAAAGATTACTAACTTTTAACATTTTACAACTAAATACTTAACATTCATTTAGCAGTCAGATCCATATTTAACCATCTAACACAGTAAAACAAAATATTGTAGAACCTGATTAAGCTGGACAACAACAGCGTTAGGAGGCCGTTCCTCCCTACCAACTCCTGGAGAGTGCTCAAACAACGCTTCCTCAGGACCCCCGAGCCTGTTCCTCGTCTCCTTAGCTGAGAACTAGTGGAGCAAGCAAACAATAGACTAGTCCAATGACTCAATAATCACTCTGCACTCAGCAGTAAGATCCTTCAGTTGAAAAGCTGCACTAGATCGCTTAGCAGTTAACCCCTCAAACTCTTTCCACAAATTCCCTTGCCATTGAATTTCTCTGAAGTACATTCACATGAATGATCACTTCCCTAGAATGAGCAGCCTCAGCTCTCTTCAATGGGCATTTTTATAAAGATTGCCTAGGTCTTTTGGGTCAGTTGTCATTAATTGAGCCACCTACTTTGATCCCACTTTCTTGGGGGATCATGACCCCAAATGTAGGGAGGTTTCCATTTGCAACAGTTGGAAGTGGTTTGAGGATGCTACCACATGTCTGTTTGCTCTCCACCCAGTCTCCTCCACCAATTTGACTAGTAAACACTCTTTTAACAGCTCTCCTAAGTTGTTGTCTCCACTTTTATTTATTTATAATTAAAATATTCAGAATTGCATTCAATACCCTTGACTCTGCTGAGTCATCAATTACAACTTAGCATAAAATTTAACATATTGTCTTTAAATAAAATCAAATAAGATAATATTATTTTTGCAAAATTGGGGCATGTGACATGGACACAAGACTAACAACGAGGCTGAGTGGTTGGCTCTCTTTCAAGGTTTGGAAATGATAGACAAAAGAATCATTACAAGTCTGCTAGTATTTGGGGACTCGCGACATGTTATTCTCAAAATAAAAACAAGCTACTCATCAAGCTCCATCAAATGCAGAAGGCTCTACAGCAGGATCACTCGGCTTCCTCTTCTTGCTAGCATTGCCTACTATCATATACTAAGGGAGAATAACTCCAAGGTAGATTCGTTGGAAAATTTAGGAGCCTCTCTCCCTATGGGTTCCATTTCTCTGATTTATGAAGGGGTTAGCACTAAATCTATACCCTAACTTCCCTTAAGCGTCCTCTCCCCTAATGCTAAGTCACGATATAGGGCTGAAAATTATGCATAGGTCTTTAGTTTGGGAGGTTGCGTGGATGCTTCGCAGCCCATGCATAAATTGTTGGGATGCGTGGTATCCACCACCCTCCCTCCTTAATGCTCCGTCCACTCCTTTTATGACTGTCCTTCATAGGCTCCACCTCGCGCTCAACACTCACGCTCCTTACCAACTGTTCGCTTGTGTGATGGCTCTCCTGCGGGTTATCATCCTCCGTCTCCCTCCTTTGCACTCGCCATTGTTCGTGCAAGGTATTAAGTTCTCCCCAGGCGACGAGGTGCAGTTTCCTCTGCAGATCCCTGAGCTCTCTATTAGGTGGTTGATTTCCTCGGCTCGCTCGACTTTTCTACATTGTAGTTTCCCTTGGTCCTTGGCTTTTGTTAATTCTCCGACCCCACCCTCTATTGGTGCTTACCCGTCTATGTTTTATGAGATTTGTGAGTTCGGGTGCCATCCTGCGTGCCTTGAGTCTGCTTATTCTCCCTCTGGTGTCACCTTCTTTTTGTGCTCAATTGTAGGGGAGATTGGGTGTCGTTTCTCCTCTCTGCATCTGGGAGACGTTGCAGATAGACCTTCCCCTTTGCTTGCCGGTCCTACTCAGAATTTAGAGCATCCTGCAGAGCGGGCTCTCTGGTCTTCAAGGAATTTGCGTAGCGAAACCCCCCAGTGTGAGTTAAGGCATAATTTTTGCAGCAAAATTCCCCCTCCTGTGTTTAGTATGGAGTGTAGAGGAATGGACCCAATCCAAGGAATTGTCAGGGAGGGTTTTGATGATCTGAAGGTCAAGATACAACATTTGGCAGATTTCGTGGCTATTGGTATCACTTATAGCAGGGAAATCGCTAAGGAGGTCAAGCAACTAGTGGATGATGTTCGTTATGTCTCCTACCAGACCAACAGTCATGATGCAAGAATCGATGACCATGATATGGACATGAAAGAGATGACAGGCAAGATTGATCGTATTTAGGAAGACCTCCAGAACTTGGTGCAACTGAATCAGGGAAATCATACTCAAGACAGTCCAGGAATTGCCGCTCAGAAAATGGAAGAAGACGCAGTCACCCAGCCTGTGGGGTTTCCAAGCAAACCTAAATAATTTCCTGTTAGTTCATGTTTTTTTGTATTATCCTAAATCAATAGTTTATCTGGATTTATACTACATCTGTAAATATTTAGAACAATAACTATCTTTGCGGCTCTAGAAGGCCCTCTCTATGGCCATTTTTTGTTCTAGTATCTTCCTTCTTGAATCTTGATTTTGCTGCAATTTTGTACTGAATGGTTGTGCACAACCCCTTTAATATATACTTTTCTCAGTTTCTGTTAAAAAAAAACATTTTCTTGGTCATTTGCTTAGACGTTATTAAACACTAATACATCTAGGATGTAATATGGGACATTACTAGGCATAATTCTTAGGTTTTCTCTTTGGTATGTTGTATGGTATATTTTCCATGATGATACATTAGATGTTTTCTAGGATATATTATTGGATGTTACATGCTTGGCATTATCTGGGATATTTTGGGAGGTATTTTTAGAGTGTAAGGGATACAATCATATTAAAAAAATGAACGTTGATAAAGTTTAAATTAATTGGAGTGTTTACTTAGATGTAATGGTGGTTATAGTTCAAAATTCCATTAATGCCATTGTTAAACCACCCTATAATGACCAATTTGCAAATTTCGTCACAATAAAACAAATTCAAAAAGACATTATTTTGAACTCAAGTTAGGTGGCAATGTGGGTGGTAATTCTTCAAAAGTGTTGTAATGTTGATGTTGAACTTGCCAATTCACCGAGGTGAATCAACACTTAGTTGATTTTTCAACAAATGCCAAATTTTGAAGAAAAAAAAACTAGTTTCCATGCTTCATTATTGATTTGTTGATTTGTTAAGATGGTGCAAATTTCCAACACTTAGCCACTTTTTCAAGCATCAACAAATTATGCATCAATAAACATATTGTTCCTCATCATAACTAATTTGAATATGCTAAATTTGTTGATGAACCCCCCAAAAAATGTAGTGCATCCCCAAGAAATGAGAATTTCAGCATTAAAACTTCACGTACTTAGCATTGAATGCAACGTTGTATACAAGACAACCCTAGCCACACTTCTTTTGCATTCTAACACGGAACATGTCACAACCAATTAACGTGCTTTGCTTCTTCCTTGATAGGAATACCATGCTGAATGTTAGGATCAAAACCATAAAGATCATCATATGACTAGGCAAACACATCTTTAAATTCATTGAATAAATCAATGAAATTTTCTTTCTCAATATCAGCACATTGAGCTCCTATTTTTAAATACTTAGGATTTTCACGAGTCCCAATACTTAATAAATGGTTTCTCCAATTTTTCTTTTTGTCTCTTCTTTTTTATTTGTTTTTCTTTTTAATTTTTCACGTCACTAGAGTAAAATGAATTTTCTAAAGGTGTTAACCCTTTAGGAAATTTGTTGTCTTCTAGAGATCTGATTTCCTTTTGTTTTAAAGAATCATTTTGTACAAAGGCAGAAATACTTTCGTCGTCAGGAAAAACTTGCCAAGAATCTACATTATTGGGAAGATGCAGTGGATATGAAGATAAAAATGTAAAATCAGATCTTTGGGGAAGCAACTACTTTGAAGGGCCAACAACAAAAACAACCATCCTATCAGCCATAGAATCTAGGTCTCTTCTAATATGAGTGATATTAAAAAATAAGAGACCATGTTGCTTGCATGTACCTTTTTAGAAGTTTATTCGAGGGATTATATACCCTTTTAATCATGTTTACAATTAATTTAGAATCCTCAAAAACAACAAGGTGACAACAACCAAGATTAAATGCATTTTCAATTCCTAAAATCAAGGCTTCAAATTCTGTAATGTTATTTGTACAAGGAAATTCAAGTCTATATGAGATTATGGATTTTACCTACATGAAAATATAATATAATACATGCACCATTACCTTTACTTGAACTGGCACCATCGAAATGCATGTGCCAAATTCCATCTTCAGGTTCTAAACAAGGTATTATGGGATCATCATCATCTTCAAGAAAGTTTGAGTATACACCTAAATCTTCCTCAATGTAATTAACATGAGGTTGTGGAAGATTTTCAATGTAATTGACATGAGGTTGTGGAAGATTTTCAATGTAAGGTGAGATTCAACCTTCTCTTAACACAATAATATTTTTCTCATTTTTAGGAAGTGACATGTGTAACCCATCAAGAGAAATATAACCATCTTTTAATGCCTGCCAATCTCTACCAAAAATAATAGAAGAGTTGCTAACCTGAAAATCAATTACTTGAATATTACAAGTAGTTTTAATCTCTAGGTGAGCACACAAAGACAAAGTCACATCCTTAATTTCTCTTATGGTGGCTTGTTGTTGACTATTATAGGATAATAAACTTGAATTTTCATTTGTACAAGAAAGACCTAATTCTTCCATAATATTTTTAGGCATGACGTTAGTGCCTGACCCACCATCAACCAAGCAACAATGAACAATTTTATCATAATTTTTAACTGGCAAATAAAAGGGAGGGATTTTAACACTACTCCTAGGATTATACACAACTACTTAATTTACATGCATTTCTTCTTCATTTTGTTCCTTAGATAAACTAGCTATCGTAGGAGTTCTTCCTTGCATAAAATTTATAAGATACTTTTGTTGTTGTGGGATGGTGACCATATCGAGTAACGTAGCATATGTTTTAATAGTAACTAGTTGTTTCAAAATGTTGTACTTAGAAGAGGAAGAAGAAGGGGAATTTGGATCAATGTGACTTTGAGTATTCATTGTAACATGCATATTTGGTTGTCGAGAGGATGTATTTTGAGTAGGAGAGGTCTTTGAAAGCCCTCCTTTACCTTTATTAGTATAAAGTTTATTTCTAGTGTCAACCAACATACAATTCTTTTCAGGGGTCCAATCTAAGGTAGAAATAGTTGTATCGAGTTTCTTTCCGAAGATTTTATCCCTAGCATTCTTCTTAACATCACAGGTTTCCTCATCATGACTTTCTTCACAAAAATTACACCAAGGTCTAGACAAAATGGCCCTAGTTTGCCATTTATTATTATTTCAATAAGACGCTTGATTAAAAGTTTCAACGGAAGTAGAAGTAGATTTTACTCCTTTTCTTTCGAAAGAAAACATATGATTACTCATATCCCGCACCAAGTGTAGAACAATTGACACATCATTATGTCTGACATAATCCTCACTCAGAATCCTTATTCTATCCAATTGTTCTTCATATTCTAAACAAGTCTATAAAGCAGATCCTAAGTTATCAACATTTTTCTTCTCAACTCTTTGCTTATAATGAGCATGTAAAGTATTAAATAATGCATTAAAGTTGTTTGATTGTGAGTCCTAATTAACTCTGGAATATGATTATATAATTTGTTGAAACGTAAATTAAAAGACTTGATAGTCTCACCTCTATTGTAGATCAGATTATTCTATTCTTTGAACTTATATGCAAGACTTTGAGGCTGCCCATAAGTTGATTTAAACCAATATGATAATTTAGCCCAAGTAGAGAATTATTTTTGTGGTAAATCAAAGAAATCAGCTACAACCATTACTTCAAGAGAATTGACAAATGAATGCATACAAGTATTAACATCATTTGCTCTAATGTTATGACATGCATTGGAAAAGGAAATAAGATGTTCATTAACTGATATAGTGTCATTTCCTGAAAATTTAGGCAAATGATATTTGAACTTATGTAAAGCAGTTGTACTTAGAAGAAGAATAAGAGGAGAAGATACATGCCATGGGGTAGTATATAAATCTTCCTTGAATTTAAGTAAACCAAATTGCTTTACTACTTTGGTCGAATTAGTAATTGATGTGACAAGATTATAATGAATGTACATACTTCCAATTAAAGATGATGCTAAAGATTGAGATGAAGATGATCCAAAAGAAGTCATGATAGGTTGAGAAAAAGAGAAAGAAATTGATGTCTTTGTTAGAGAGGATGAATAATCAGATGGCATTCTTCGAAGTTTAGACTGAAAATGTTGAACTACCTCTTTTTTTCTCCTAATTTATGGAAAATAATTAAATTCAGGAGGTTGACCTGTATTTCGGTGAGAATGTCGTATATTATTGGACATGGAAAACTAATGAGCGGGTTGAGGGTTTCCGGCTTGCCTAGCAGCCCTTTTTCTTCGTTGCCCTTGTTCAATTTCTTGATGGATCACTTCTTAGAAAATCCTTTAGCAGTCTGAGTGGTATCAAGCATAAAATGAAACAAGCAAGAAGTATTTCCGGTTTGGTCTCTCAAGCCAACTCTAATATCAAGTTGCAACTTTATAGGGAAACTCATGAATATCTAAAAAAAATATATATTATATACAATAAATACAAAAACCAAGGAGGTTAGAACCTTTCCCCAGTATGGTCGCCAAATAAATGTTGATGGAAAGGAATGGAAGTCCTTATACCAACATTTTCGAATCTTGCGAGGCTAAGGAAAGATACGTGGGATTGTTACCCTCGATTTATAGACTAACTGAAAATTTCAATCAGCCCATAAACAACAAATGTTTGTGTCTAATGCTCTTTTTTGTGTGAATATATTAAATTTAAAGAAAAAATAGAAGAAATTGTGGACTATTTATGAGCAAAATTTATACAATAGTAGATAACACTTAGAAATAAAGGAAAGGTTTGATATCAAATTCAAAATCAGACCCAAAGTAAGATAAAATCAACATAAAACTTTATTGATTTCAATCCCAGTTACAACTATAAGCTTTCTTTTCAAACCCTTGCGAGGGTAAGGATCAAAACCATACTTAGAAACTAGAGGTGAGATTTTACATCACGCAGATATTTATGGTGTTTACAAAAAGAAAAATCTAGACAAATTTGTTGGATCAACCATGTTTTAAATGTATCACAACCTTGATTCTACAAAAAAAATCTTTATTAACACTGAATATCAATTCAGAATCTAATAAAATTGAACATACTATCATAACAAGTGATTAAACTTCTAAACATATGCACATATGATGTTGTTTGATCGTTCTTTTGCCACCTTCAGCATAATCCTGCTATCAACAAGAAGACTTTAGCTTTAAAGAAACTCAGGAATGAATGAAAGAATGATAAAATCTCACTTTGAACATGAGCAAACCTTTATCAGAGTTCCTCTCTATTATCTCATCCTTCTTGTGCCTCCCTTTTATCTTTGGAAATGAAGTTGAAGTAGTTGGAACTACCTTTTAGTTATGATATTTTAATTAAGGGAAGTTTGTTTAAATATGATAAAGGTAATATGATAAATAATAGGTAGAAACCCTAATATAATCCTTTGTTTACTTTTCATGAGCCCCTTTGTCCTTCCAAGTAATCAAACATATGATATGTCGAACAACCATCATCACTCATAAAAAAAAAGTAAAGGAAATATTTCATAACAACCCTCGTATTGCCCAAATGTACCAAAATATATCAAAACACGTTCATAAGTTTGTTGTCTTAAATATCGTAAAAACTATGTCCATTAGTCAGAAAAACATAAAGTAACAAAACATTTAAGTTGAATTAGAATCCTTATTTCCTATAGGAGACAGTCTCTCCCTATTCACTCCCTTGAGGAGTGTCTTTTTTGCTTGACTATTCTCTTGATTTGGCATATTATGTCCCTTTGTTTGCCGATTTCCCTAACTGTACATCACCCAAAGTGATGTTTCTTGCTTCAACATTGATCTCTAGCAAAACAAGATGTGAGCTTGTAGAGTGGGAGGAGTCTTCCAATGAGTTAGATTTTATTGAAATGATAGGTCGTTTTCCTTTGCTCGACACAGACTAATTGAGAGAGACTTTTAACTTGTCATTAGGATGTAGTGGTTGCGCTTGTGAGGAAATTGAAATAATTTAGTGATTAAGTTGCTCTGGTGGTGGAGGAGGAGACAAAGGCAATGAGACATTGGCTCATCCATTAAAACCAAGTGGTTGGTTTGGAACAACTTGATTCCAACCATCATTATTATGTGGTTTTGGTTGCATTGAAACATGTGGTGGTATAGGACTGCTAGCAATACTAGGATGTGACTATAGGGGTGGTCTAACAAATGGCCTTGTCCAACTAAGTTCAGGAAGCCGATTTGGAGGAGATGATTGAATTCTTCAAAATCTGCGTCAAAATGAATAAAAAATCTAAGGCTCTTATTTATGCCCCCTTTCCAACCACATTATTGGTGTCTTCCCCAATTTCATTTATTACCTCTATTTGACCTGTTAATTCTTATCATGAAGAAGCTCATCTATATAATAATGAGGATGCGATTAATACATTTTCAGATCATTAAGTAATTTTATCAAATAAATTTGCATTTTAAATAATTTATCAATGGCTATGTTTTGAATAACAATCATGCATGTAAATGCCTTAAGGAAACAGGGTGGAAACAATATTTAAAGCACGCTTCAATCTTCATTACTTCCAAACTTAAACACCACATATATCTCCTTATTGTTACCCTTTTGAACATAAGACAAGGATTATTTAGGAAGCACAATTGATTTGGATCTTGAATGCTGAGACCCGAGAGGCTTGAATGCTGAGAGAGGAGGAGAAGAGATAGCATAATGGACCAATTATGAGAAAGACATCAACGAGATCTAGGACGTGAATAGCCTAGACAGAGAAACATAGAGTAAATATGCCACATGGAGGGATGAGGCTCAAAGAGGGTTCTTTGAGCCTCACCTCTCAAACTATACTAAGAAAGACACTCAAAACCAATAATCCAATAACTCAATAGAATAAGAGAAATATATGATGCAAACAATCCTTGAATGTTTTATTTAGAAAGCATAGAGCATTTTTATAACATTATTACAATGTGCCTTAGGGCCATACCATGGGAAAAAACCATGGATGGGAGAGGTACAATGTGCTTTGAAGTCATACCATGGAACAAAACCATGGGCTATCAAATACCATGGATGGGAGAGGGTGGCCTCTCCATTTAGTGCTTTTATGACTTATGCATTCGAATTTATACCATATGCCCCCTGAAATTCGGTTAATCCCCCCCCCCTTAAAAAATGGCGGTCCCCATCATTTCATGCTAAAAAGAGACCCATGATTACTATGTTTCAATTGTCAATGAAGAGAAGGGTTCTGTGTGGTTGACCCATAACCGTGGGTTTTGTGTGGTTGACCCATAACCATAACCATGGTTGTGGGTTTTATGTGGTTGACCCACAACCATGGGTTCTGTGTGGCTAACCCATAACTGTGGGTTTTGTGTGGCTGACCCCTAACCATGATTACAATACACAATTGTGGGTTTCGTGTGCTTTAACCATAACCGTGGGTTTTGTGTGGTTGACCCATAACCGTGATTACAATAAAATTTCATAAAATTCCAAAAAAAATGGAAACAGTTGATCTCTCACTTCAAATCCATTCATAGTTTCTAATGCAGATGATGAAATTGAATTCTGTTGAATACCCATTTGATATTTTGAAGAGACATTTCCATCCATATAACATACTTGCTTTGTGGTGGCTCGGGGAATGAGAAAATGTTTATTGAAGCTCAAGGGACGCGTGCGTATTGGTGTTGCAAACATATGTTGCTTCAATTGATGATATTTATCGAACTAGAAATCCAAATGAAAAACCATGGAATACCCATTTTAGCTGACAGAAGGAAATTTCCAATGACCTATAGTGGAGGATCTAGAACTTCCTATAGAAACCGTGACACATATTTGAAGTTGATGTATGTGTAGTCGCATTGTGTACGGACATGTACTGCTTCAAACAATCATATCTTACAAACCAGGAAGCCAATTGAAAAACCGTGAAATATCCATTTTATTTGACAAAATTAAATTTCCAATGAGATATGGTAGAGTCTCTAAGATGTTCTGTGGAGTCTGTGGTACTTGTTTAAATTTGTTGTATGTGAGGTCGCACTGTATACAATCATATGTTGCTTCAAACAAACGTATCTCACAAATCAGAAAGGTAAATAAAACACCGAAAATACCCATTTTAGATGACATAAATACATTTCCAATGAGATATGGTAGAGTCTTTGACATGTTGTGTGGAGTCTGCGGCACTTGTTTAATGTTTTTGTACGTGAAGTCGCACTGTGTACAGACATATGTTGCTTCAAACAAGTGTATCTCATAAACTAAGAAGGAAAATGACAAACCACGAAATCATCCATTTTAGCTGACGAAAATATATTTCCAATGAGATATGGAAGAGCTTGTGATATATTCTATGGAGTCTGTGACACTTGTTTAACGTTGTTGTATATGAGGCCGCACTATGTACATACATATGTTGCTTCAAACAAGTGTATCTCATAAACCAGGAAGGAAAATGAAAAACCATGAAATACCCATTTTAGTTGACATAAACATCTTTCCAATGAGCTATGGAAGAGCCTATGAAATGCTTTGCGCAAGTCTCAACATCTTTTTGAAGTTTGTAGAGACGTGTTGACCTCTGATCCATCTATCAGTGAGCGAGTCTATAGTGATCGTACAACAAAGGATAGTTTGAGAAAGGGATGGAATGAGGTCTACCAAGCTCGTATATTCCTGCTAAAAGTATTTTAATCCATTCCATGGCCATATGAGGACGAAATAATGCTTGATCTGAGAGTGTAGAGGGCCACGAAGGATGCCAAGGGTTTGTAGAGCGGCTTGGGTTGTTGTAGAAGTTGCAGAACCTCCATGGGAAGAATGGACACCCTGCAAAATTGTTGAAAATGTTGTAGACTAATGGATGTAGTGGATTTATGTATGGTTCTCCTTGTAATGGTGATCGAAGACCCAAGGACATAAAAGCTTTGTAGTGCCTGTGGACCAACTGTGATGGTTATAATGTATGGCTCGGTAAATTGATTCCGATAGTACCAAAAGGAGGTTGGTCATCGCTGGAAATTTTGAACCCGTAGTATGCTTCAAACCCTTGTTCCGATGGAGATCATACCTGCTCTTATACCTCTGATCCAGATCCTTTGGGATGATACCCAGAAGGCTTGCATGCCGAGAGAGGAGGAGAGAAAAGATAGTCACAGAGTTGAAGCGGACAATGGACCAGCTGTGAGAAAGACACATCAACAAGATCTAGGATGTGAATATCCTAGACAGAGAAACATAGAGTAAATGTGCCACATGGAGGGGTGAGACTCAAAGAAGGTTCTTTGAGTTTCACCTCTCAAACTATACCAAGAAAGACACTAAAAACCAATAACCCAATAACTCAATAGAATAAGTGAAATGTAGGATGCCAAAAATCTTTGAATGTTTTATTGAAAAGGCATAGAGTATTTTTATAACATTATTACAATGTGTTTTGGGGCCATACCATGGGCTGTCAAATACCATGGATGGGAGAGGTACAATGTGCTTTGAAGTCATAACATGGAACAAAACCATGGGATGTCAAATACCATGGATGTAAGAGGGTGGTCTCTTCATTTAATGATTTTATGTCTTATGCATCTGAATTCAAACCATATGCTCCCTGAAATTACAAAATGAATAGATTGTGTTAAAAAAATGAAGAGAATTATGAATGATACATGTTCAAATATCTGTAACTTCAACTAATGTTTCCAAACACCATCAATTCAATACTATATTCATTGTCAGCTACAAGTATAAAGTAATTAAAATGTATATAAAAAATAACTTGAATAGTAAACTTAGTCATCCTTAAATCTATTACCCATAGTCATTTTATCTCTTAATTATTTTTTGAGTTTGAACAACCTCGAATTGAGTTCAATTATGTCCGTTGAAGCTGATTTGGACAACAAAGAATTCATCATTAAAATAACCAAGAACAACCAAGAAATGTTTCTCCATAAATTTAATGTAATTGACAATGCATTTTCACTTTTTTCAATACTCAGTCATGTTGATGGTAAACAAAGATAGAATCACTTTAAGTTCGACTTTCCAAACTGTGCTTGAACTTTGCTGCAAACCGGGTTATGAAATATCTTCAACCATATGTCAAACAAATGCAATGGATAATTCTTCTCAAACAAAACCATGAATCTTTCACCATATCTGGATCAGCCTTTAAACGGTGAAGAATTTTAGCTTATGCAATAACTGTATAAGATATAATCAAATCCATTGTCGACCATTCATTTAAATGCCAACTCTTTTTCATAAAATCTTTGCACTTGTAGTGTTTTACAAACAAAGGAAAGTAACCCAACAAATCATAAGTAATGGCCCTCAGAATTATAAATAAGTCTTTTAAATGACAAGAATCTTGAACAATAGAAGCAACGCTAGTTTATAACTAGCATAGATCTAAATCTTAGGTTCTAGTAAGCACAGAGAGGGATCAAATTTTTGTAGGTCACGCTATTATTTCCAATATGAAAACAAGACCCAGAAACTTTTAAAGTTTGCATTCGAGCTTATGCACAAGACTGAAACGTCATATCCAACCCAACAAACATATAAACGACACTTCAAGAAAACCAAACAGTTACTACAATTATAATTTCATTCTCTTAACATTGATTCTCAATCATCAGCTTCAACTCATAATACAACATCATTTTCATAAACAAAACCTTTCGTTCGAGCATTTTTTTTTCTTTCAGGGAAAGGGGAAGTAGACAATACAAACATAATGATAATCAAACAGAGTCAAAAAAAAAAAAAACTATAATGCAAATAGAGTATTTGATATTCAAACAGAGCCAAAAAATAAACTATAATGCAAATAGAGTATTTATAGAAACAAAATACCTGTCAACATACTTTCAAACACCTCAAACTCTCCTTTGAATGAGTAGTAGAATGGTTTGCAAACCTTAAGGTGCAAGCTAACAGGCAGGTGGTAGCACAAAACTCAAATGAACAGTGAAAATGAACCACATACCCTGTGAAAACTCAAGAATTTTAGCATTAAAACTTCACGTACTTAGCATTGAATGTAACCCTGGTCGAACAAGCCAACCCGAAGCAGTATAAGCGTTAACTAAAACACCTCCAACTCGCCTGAATCTGGCAGTCTAAATCTTAATTTGTAGTGTTTAATGACAATTTTAACGATCTAGGTAGTTTTAAAACCATGGATTTAGTCTAAATTTACTAAAATTACAACAATTTCCCTTAAATGTTAACCAGTTTTAATAAAAAAAATATTAAAAAAAAACTATTTAACAAATTTTAATAAAAAAACAGTAAAAAAAGCTAGACGTTTTAGTTGTATTTTATCCTACTCAAGCCAACCCTAGCCATGTTTGTTTTGCTTTCTAACATTTAACATATCACAACTAATGAACGTGCTCACAACAGGCTAAATGAGTATGCCATGTAGACCACTTCAAAATGTGGTTCACTATTTGTTAGAAGGCTACTCCACTGAAAATTCCAATACCTAATATTCAAACTGAATCAAGGTATGTAGACCACTTCCCAATAACAAAAACAACATTAAACTCAAAACCTTTATGCAACCAACCCTTTGCCAAACGATATGACAAGGTATACCAAGTAATTTGTATAGCTTTACAATGTCACCATAGGATAAATTTGTAGCATAGAACCACCACCCTTTGGTTTTAATGTTGAAACTTGTGCATATAATCAAATATTTTGGTTAGTATATCTTGTAACACTTTGTAGGCTAATAATAGGTGGCAAATTTTTATGAGTCAACTGTGTCATTGAAAGTTTTAGTGCTCTTCAAACTTCTGTGTAATTGTGCATTTCACTTTTCCAATTCCTCTCTTTAGAGACAACTTTAGATTCTCATTACCTTTTCTATCCTTTTTGCCTCTTCAAGTTGATAATTGGCTTCTATGTTTCTCTTTTTATCCTTTTTGCCTTTTATAGTTGAGTCTTCAGATTTATAAGTGTCTTCTTGATTTATCCTATCCTCTTTACTTTAATGACCACATGTAACATTGTGTTATCTATGTTAATTGGCACCTATTATTTTTATTGGAACAAAAAATTGCATCCCATATTTATCACTGAAAATATACAAATTCTTGTAATTGAATGGTATTAAATAACAAAGAAACATGAGGTGAATTGGTGCCCCATTTGTAATAATACGGAAATATGCTATAAAGTGTAACCAGAGAATAAGCTTTGCAGCCTTAAGAGCATAATTCAAAATTCAAAATTGTTGATTGGCAATTCAAAACATTGGATGACAATGAAAATACAATTTTAAAGGATCTTTTAAAGGGAGGTAATAAAGCACATTGACTCATAGGAAGTGTACTTGATGGACCAATATTTCCAAGAATCAATGTCGCAAAATCATCTAAAGAATCATGGGATATTTTAAACAACACATATGAAGGTGCTACAATAGATAAAGTACAAACATTAAGAAACAAAATTGAAAATGCAAAGGTGTGTGATAATGAATCAATAAACGATTATATCATGAAAGACTTTTAAATCAAATGAGGTTGCTAGGGAAAGATAATTTTTAAAAAACTTGCCAAAATTTTAAGGAGTTTTATGCCTAAATCTAAAATGGTCACCACTAATATTCGGGTCTATAAAAATTAAAATACAATGAAAATCGATGAATTTAGAGTTCACTTGTTGAAATTTGAAGAAAGCACTACAAGTGATCACATGGAAAATGCTTTTTTCATGAGGTTTAGAGGAAGATGAAGAAACATAGGAAAATATCACGGTCAACATGTTCGGAATTGGAATTGATAGTATCAACACAATTCACATAATTATCAAGAAAATGCATCCACCTTAAGATGCAAAGGAATAAGTCCAAGTTAGTTTTTCTGAGGAAAAAGTAAAGAAGGATTAGATAGGTCTAAAGAGGGATCTAACATACAATGTTACCACTAGAACCAATTTGGTCATTATGAGAAATATTGTAGAGATAAAATGTATAATTTGGAAAATAAGGGTGCCCACATTGTTGTTAAGAAACCATAAACGAATTTTTTTTATAACAAGTTTAATGACACGCAATGAAGAAAATGGGGCCTAGTACATTGATTCTGGATTTTCAAGAAATATGACATCTTAGGAGGAATTGTTCAAAATAATAGATGATACTTATTCTAGTAAAGTATTATTTGGAGATGATTGTGTGTCAAAGGTTAAAGAAAAAGGTACTGGATATCCTAGCAATGGATGCCCAAAGAAGTTTATTGATCGCACATCATTGACACCAACACTAAAAAGGAGCCTACTTTTAGTCGGGCATACCATGGAGAAAAAAAACAAGTTTGAGTTTGATAACAAATAATGTTAATTAACCATGTACAAGATTAAAACATAAATGTTTCCATGACAAGAGGAGAAATGAATATAGAAAAAAATTTAAAACTCACTTTGCCTCAAGTGAGTCACGAAGTTTAAAGGATATTGAAGAAGTGAATAGAAAGCTTTAGCATTTGGGAATGAGACATTCGAGTTTCAAAACTTTGTTGTTGATAAGAAAGATTTACATATCAATGGTATTCCTTGTCTTGAAGTTGACTACAAGATTTGTGAAGGACACATAATACAGAAGAAACACAAGGAGAGCTTCTTAAATAGAACTTGGTAGGATAGAGAACATCGTGCATCAATACATTTAGCTTTATGTCTAACTATGGAAACTTGTGTTTGGAAGGGTAAGATATTTCATAACTTTCATTGATGATTATTCTAGGAAAACATGGTTATACTTTATGTGAGAAAAATCAAAATTATTTACACCTTTGTTCAATTTAATAAAATTGTTGAAAAACAAAGTTGATTGAAGATTCTCAACCCCAAATAAGATGGTGTGGAAAAGTATAAATCCAATGAATATGACGTTTTGCAAGATGAATGGTATAAGGAGAGAATTTACTAATTCATAAACTCCTTAACATAATGGGATCTTATAAAGCAAGAATATTGAAAACAAAGCAACATGGCAATGAGTTTAGAGTTGAGGCAATTCACATAGTTATGGTCTAAACTTTGAATAGGTTTCCTACATGGGTAGTTTTATATTTGAATCCAAAAGAAACACGGTCATGGTACAAACCTAGTGTTATATGCTTAAACCCAAGAATTCAGAGAAAAGATAGAAAAATACTTGAGAGATAATAGATACAATAGATAGCTATGTTCACTTGCCTCTTAAGGGGGTAACCCCTAAGAGAAAAGATCCAAATATGATGACAATTCTTGACTAAAAAATACATATCTTACTACTATAGATATAGCATGTTTCATTAGCTAAAGTCCTAACTACTTGTGGTCTTGCTATTAGTGAGGGTCAACCACCCAACGACCTTTATTCAATAAGAAAGGCCCTTTTACATTAAGGTGCTACCCACTAACTAACTAATGGGCCTTATGGCCTTGTGTATCGATGAAGTAAGAGGGCTAGGGTGGGACCCCAACATGCCCCCCCCCTTCAAAATCAATCTTGTCCTCAAGGTTGGAGATGGGAAACTATTGTAAAAGGGATAGCATCTCCCAAGTAGTGTCTTTTGGTTGCACACCCTTCCACTGGGATAGAATTTCCTTGATTGTACCTTGGTGTAGGTGATGCTCTTGTGTGTCCAAAACATCTATGTGATGAATCCAAATAGAGCCTTTTATTTTGAGTTTTGGCAATGGATTTTGAACTTAACAGTTCTGACCCACATCGTTCACATTAAATACTGGGTAGATCTCAGAGTGTGCTTGTAGCACTAAGTTGTAATCTACCTAGTACATGTCTTGAATAACCTTATGTGGGTTGTAAAACATTTGTGAAGGGTTGTTGGATAGATGGTTAATGTTGGGATCTCCATTATATTGCTTGATGAGCTAAGATGTGTTAACATTTGGAATCCATTCTTGTCGTGCTTTTTCTACCCATTCTTATACCATAGAAGATAAGTAAAAAAGGAATCCCTCTTCCTCATATTTCCTTGATAAAGAATTTGCCACAACATTATATTTTTCCTTTTTGGAGATGATATCGTAATCATATCCAAGCAACTTGATGACCCATTTATGTTGCTCCAAGAATGACAACCTTGTTCCAAAAAATACTTCAAGTTATGTTGCCCTAAGAGATATTGTCGCCATGCATCAACTACATGTAAGATGACCATCATTTCTTCATTGTAGGTAAACTTGCGTAAATACCTATTACATCACTACTTACTGGTGAATGTTAAGGGTTATCCATATTGACTTAAGATTGCACCCAAACCTTTTATGGAAGCATCACATTCCAATACAAATGTCTTAGTAAAATAAGGCATGGCTAAGACTAGAGTGATGCACATGAAATGCCTTAAAACTACAAAGGAGTTTGTTGCTGCTTTGTTCCATGTAAAGGAACAATAATAAATATGCATGCACCCATTCCCTTCTTCCGTTAAAATCATGATCACTAGGGATGAATATGGGTTAGTGCTAAGATGAATGACTCCACCTCTAGAAGCTCTTGAGGGATCCTTACAATTTTATTTTTTCGTGCAAATGGTTGCCTATATGGGTGTGCCTTTGGTGGTTAACTGTCCAAAATCAAGGGTATAACATGATCATGCTTGCCTTTATATGGGGGTAAACCCTTTGGTGTCTAAAGGGCCTGCTGATGTTTGTCCAAATCCTTTAGTAAGTTAGGATGGATTTATGGTGTGGTGTTGTCCAAATCATGTATAGCATGGAAGTGAGAAATTATTCCAAAGTAGCATTTATTCAATAATTTTTCCATCCGATGAGAACATATGATTTCATAAAAGGTTGCTTGAATCCCTTTGAGGGTGTGAGTATGAGAGCTGTGAGTAAAGCTCAAGTATAATTCCTTGAAGTCCATGATGAGTGACCCCAATAATTGTATCCATTATACCCTTTAAACTATATCAAAACCATCCATATCGATGGCCAACATGAGTTTTGAGATGATATTCAACCAATTAGAGCCTCATATTTTCACAACGCCCCACACATTCCATTATTCCACCATTGGCTATCATAATTTGAAAGTTGGGAACCATGTGGACATAACATTGGAGTTCTTCATCCACTCGTTGGTAATTAAAATTGTGGGTCTTACCATTGTCAACCAATATTACTACTTTGCAGTCCTTGGTGTAACCTAGAATTTTTAGGGTTTGCGAGGCTGAAATACCAGACACAACATGAAGAGAGATGAGTAGTTCTTCTCAATGAACTTAAAAAATATACTCCTTGCATGGGAGAAGCTTGCGCAATAATCTCCAACTTAGGGGTATCTTCCATAATGATGTCTTCTAATGGGTAGGAGTATTCACATCAATGTGAACTAAATTTTGTTCTTTGCATTTATGAACTAGAGTACACTTTTCATCACAATTATAGCAAAGTCCATGTCTCCATTGATCTATCGTTTCTAATGGAGACAACCTTTGTACTTTCAAGGTAGGAAAATGAATTGTGCATGAAAAGTTGACCTATGTAGTGTTTGAGCATGGAATGAAAGAAGGTTTGTTGGTTTGTGCACTGGTTATCGTCTCTGCTTCTAGATCCCTTTGCGGTGCTTCCAACTAGGTAGCAAGATGTTGCATTCTGACTTGTTCTTAATTTTCCTCCTTGAGGCCACAAATGAAACATTTTGTATAGAAATAATTTGTTAAGTTCTTTGTACAAATGTCTAATTGCTCAAAGAATGAGATAAAGCCTATGATTGAGCCTATTTGGTGTAACTTGGTAAGCTATCCTAAAAAGTGAGGATCTTGAGTATAACACTCATGGAGAGCTTTAACAAATAGAATTCAAAAAATGTAATTCCCATTGGCCTTTTTATTCCACCCCCATCATTGCCATCATTCTGGATCCAAATATAGGACCCCCATCTTAAGTTTAATTATGTCATCAATAATACCATGAAGGGCGAAGTAATGTTATGTTTAAGTGAACCATCTTGATGGGTTGGAACCATCAAAATTGTTCAAGTCTACTTTAGGAAAATAGTTCCATGTGTTATTATCCATAGAGGGTGGTTTATCATTATGAGGGCCCAAAAGGGGTCACTGGTGGCTAAATAGCCCTGAGTGAGAAGTTTCTTCTTGGTGTGGCTCACTATTTTGTGCTTTTGCATGTATGCCACTCTTCAAATGTGTTAACTTCTCATCTAATATCTTCTCCAAACGGTCTAATTTTGTCTCCAAATTCTTATCCCATGTCTAATCCCAACTGTTGATGGTTTGCTAAAGGTGTTGAACTTGGTCATTAAGATACAGGTATTGAACTTCCAACTTGTCTAACCCATAGGTAGTAGGGAAGGTGGTCATATTGTTTGGAGTTTTGGCGTGAGGTGGTTTTTAGGGCTCCACCATGGGTGGGATTTGTCCAATAATAAAGATAAGGGAGTGCCAAGTGTTATAGCTCTTTGATATATGTACATGGTCCAATGGTAGTACTCAACCAAAATCTCAATCCACTAACTAAGGAGGCTAGACCGTGCCCTTAATCGTACTACTTGACTACCTAGGTACAAGAGAGTGATCTACCCATGTGTTCTTCTTGGTGTACCATAACAACAAGATGGTTGATTAGTTTATCTAAGGATGGATCCATGTACACCTATTGGACTTCCGATATACCTGAGGATATGTAGAAGTGAAAATATATATACAGGGTTTGTTTGATGCGGTACTACTCAAAGGGGTAAGAACAAATGTTACAAGGGCGCGTAATAAAGTGGTCTAAGTACCCTTGTATTTTATTTGCGTATGCTTCCACAATAGTAGGTTTACTCACTAAATGATAAATATCTATGTTATTTAGAGATGTCAGAACAAGTATCTAAAAAAAGAGATTGAGCTCGTTAACCCCAAATAGATCTCTACAATTATTGGAAAATAACTTACTTGACAAGGTAGGGTTTGAGGCCATAATTTTGAAATAAATACAACTCCATGTAAACCCTTATTTGGAGATGGTCTAGAGGCTTCTATAACTCTAAAATAACTACACTTGTGAGTCTAAAGTTTTGTTTTGCAGTAGTCTGAGATGTCTACTCTGCAATGCAACAAGTTTTACTTAATTATGACGTGTCAAGTGAAAATGAGGGTAATTTTCCCAAGACTTGTTGATTTGGCCTTCTCAAAAGGATGAATTTGTACAAAATAGAGTGTATCTCTGAAAGGTATAAACCTAGAGGCTAAAACTTGGACACACATTACTTCAATATGTATTTTCTATACCGTGCAAATTTTAGACCATGAAAATTTACAAAAGAAAAAAAATTGGAGAGAAAATACCAAGATGACTAATTTGAAAGAGACAAACCCTAGGAAAACTTCCCTTAACTTTCACAAAGTATGGCAAAAAGTCGGATAGAATCTTCATGTTGTAATCCAAGTATAGTTGGGATATTTTGAAGAACTTCATTGGAAATTGGGTTGAAGTTACAAAGAAATAATGACTTCAATGCGGTTGATAGTACTATATATTTCCAAATAATTGGAAGCTTCATCTACCTTATTGCAACTCAATTAAATATAGATTTTGTAGTGAGCATGGTTTCAAAATTTATGTACAATCCTAAAGTTCCAAAAGAGTTTTGAGGTATTTAAGTGGAACAATAAATTATGGTTCGGTATATAGATGCACATAAATTTTTAGATTGATTTGTTACATGGATTTATATTGGGTAGGTTGTACTGATGACATCAAGGCTACTGCATGCTACACATTCACATTTGCTTAATATATTAAAATGAAACCTAGAGTGTCACTCTCCACATCTGAAGTAGAGTAAAAATAGTTAACTATAACAATATGCGGAGCATTTTGATTAAGAAGAATTTTGCGAGATCTATATAAGAAATCAGAATAACCCACACAGTTGATTTGAGTTAATTCTACTATCTGCATATTTGATTAAGAAGAATTTTGCGAGATCTATATAAGAAATAAGAATAACCCACACAGTTGATTTGAGTTAATTCAACTTGTTATATATAGGCTGAAAATCCAATGTTCCAAAACAAGATTAAGCACATAGAAACTAAATACAATTTTGGTTGAGATTTGGCTTAGTAAGATTTGCTTAATATTATGTATCACAGTGCAAAAGAGCAAATAACATATAATTTTACCAAGGGGCCACTAAAAGATATACTCAACAAATTTAGAAATGATCTTGGAATCTCCCCAAATAATCATTATGGGGAGAAATAGGTTAATGGTTCATATGATTATGTCCTTAGTAGATTATAAATGTAGTTTGATTTGGTTGTTGGTGTGATCATGTCTCAAAGAACTAATTTGAGATATAGTAATCATCTTGACTAATTGTAGCAAGTGGTTGTTCCACATGATATATCTCTCTTTCATGTATAAAAGTGTGCTTTCTTAATGAATAATTCTGCTATTCTTGTGCATCATTGTTAAATTGTTGTGTTACTTCCTTGGTGTGTAATATATTGTCGGTGTTTAAAATCTTAACTATTGCAATGTATTCATTACATTGTGGTCTAGTGGAAACTTGGAGTGGTTGTTCTTACATTGATCCATATTTAATTTGTGTTAGGCATGCTCCCTCTATGTGTGAGGTTCATCAGATGCAATTATTAATATTTAGTCTTTGGGAAATTACCGAGAATGTTATATTCTATCATGTTAAATGGGTTAAATAGTTTATTGTTGTTTGGTGACTCCAAGTGTTAGCTCAATTAGTAAAATGCTCTTGTGCGAAGTTCACAAAGGTGTTAAGATCCATTCCCATTAGGTCATTTGGGGTTACAAGTGGCCTTTGTATGAAGGCATTTCTGTGAAGCTATTTCTTTGAAAATAAAAATATTACACAAGATGGATTTTACAACCCATTGTGGATGAAAAAAGTCAAGCTCTATAATATAAAATAAAAGTTTAAAAATGTCAAGCATAATAATAAAAAGGATTGCGAAATTAACCAACAACAATAATAGAAAATAATATAATAATAAAATAAATAAACATAGAGCCATTTTAACATTGATCTTTTAAGAACAAAAAAATTCAACTTTAATTTCATTTAAAAAATTTAAACTTGATTTCATTTTGATTATTATATTTATAAGAGAGTCATTGTCCATATAAAACCATTTTAACCTTGATCTTCTAAACAAAAAAAAATGAACCTCGGTTTCATTTTAATTCTTATATATATATATATATTTTAACAAAAACAGGTCGTTTTATTGAAATAGGAAAAACAGGTTTATTTTGGCAAAACACCAATCAACCTGAATACAAATTCACGAGAAATTGCTACATATCACTGAACAAGAATAGAGACTCCCAAACAGTCTCCTATACATAGAAATTACGGAATAGGGTAAAAATGGTCGGGTTCCCCATTAAGACTGAGAAAACCTTGAGAAAGATGACAAGCTTGATTTGCTAAGTCATCCGCAGAAGAATTTAATCCCCGAAGGATACAATAGGAATCCGCCTTATCAAAAAAATTTAAAACTCTCTTAATTCTCTGCAGAGTTACAATTAAAGCAAAAAATTTTAAACTATCAGAGGAATTTAAAGCTTTAATCAAAATTTCAGAATCACCGAAAATTTGGACAGACTTATATCCTTTATTCTTAGCCAACTGACTCGCGTGAAGCAGGCTGTAAAACTCTGCCTGATTATTGGACATAATGCTGAACTCCCAGCAAAACCTGATAGAAGACAAACCATCCGGAGAGATAACAAGACCACCTGCACCAAAGACCCCGGGATTACCTTTCGAAGCACCATAAAAAAAAATGCAGCTAAAGATGAACTCATCCATAAAGAGTTTAGAACACCCGTGTCACCTCGAAACCTCCACGAAGGGGGCGAGATAGGTTTCAAATTGATATTCCCCATAACATTTGAAGAAGAACCCAAATAATTCAAATCTGGAAAAGAAGATGCTGAGTGGCCAATTATTTATGCTAGCCATGATAACGTTTTCATAACAACAAGCTGAAGTTTAGGCCGTTGATCACTGAATAGACAATTATTTCGGGCAATCCACAAAGACCACGACATAAATTTCGGAATCGAATGCCAGTGTTTATGCAAGGCTGCATCATTACGTTTTGGGGGTCGTCGGTCATGCCAGACATAGTAGAATTGATTAACATAGTTTTGCCTTGGGCAAGAAAGATTAAAATAATGAAGAACCAGATGCCAGGCTTGTCTAGCAAATTCACAATTCACCAATAGATGGTCGATCGTCTCATTAGCAACCTGGCAAAAGCAACATCTGAAAGGCCTGTTGAATCCACGTTTCTGAAGGTTATCACCAGTCAAAATTTTGTTTTTTAACAACAACCACACAAAGAAATTAACCTTAGGGAAGCAAGAATACCATACTGAGTGCCAAATCGCTGGAGGAAAGGTCGAATTGTGAGCCGGCGTGAGAGACAGGAACGCAGACTTAGCTGTATAAGACCCTTCAGTGCCCCATCCCCACTGATCTTTGCTTGAAATGTGTACTGGATCTAGGCCCGTGAGAAGAGAAGAGAGATACAATTTCTGAGCAGATAAATGGACAGGAAGTTCTGGAAAAATCTAGCCAGACCAATTGCCTTCAAGATCCCACTTACATATATCAACAAGTCGATTTAAACCATGATTCTTAGACCAAAACATCAAATCATGCAATTGAGAATCGGAGGAAAAATATGGAGTGCCTGAGATGGAATCCTCCCAAAGAAGGGTCTTCATCCCGTTACTAGGGATTTTATACAAATTTTGTTTGAAAAATACCAGACATTTCCGGCAGGAATTTCAAATACTAGAGCCAGAAGAAGAATTTTCAGAAAAAATATTTCGTAAAGAAACCCCGTGTAAATACTTCATCCTGAATATTTTACTAACAAGGTGCTTGGGATCCTCAAAAAGTCGCCAAACCAGCTTACCTAACATTGCCAAATTAGCAAGACCAGGATCGCGTATTTGAAGACCACCGTCTGCAGTGGGGCGCATGAGGACCTCCCATCTCACCAAATGCATCTTTCTTTGGCTACTTTTCTCTCCATTCCATAAAAAATCTCTCATTATTTTGAAAGCTGAGCAGAGACAACTTTGGGAGTAAGAAGTAGAGTTGATTGAAAAACTAGAAGCGCTGAAAGAACTGATTTAATCAAGATTAGTTTCCCAGCTTTTGAAAGCCACTGTCCCCCCCACGAGGCTATTTTAGCCTTAAATTTGGCCCAACACTTCAATCCACAGAGAAGGAGGAGTCGAACCAAGAGTTAAGGGGAGGCCTAGATACTTGATTTTTTCCCACTTGACAAAACCAGGGAAGCCAAAGAGATCTAAAATCCGGAGCAGAGCATGCTGATTGATATTCCAACCAAATACTGCACTTTTGTTTTTGTTAATCAAATCACCTGAGCTTAAATAGAAATTATTGAGGATATCTTTAAAGGCCCGAGCAATTGCCAAAGAGGTCCCTCCCAAGAGAAGAGAATCGTCCGCAAAAAGAGCATGATTGATTGGTTCAATACCCCTGGCAATCTTAATGCTTGGAATATATGTAGCATCCTTTTCAGCTAATAATTTTCTACTAAGAGTTTGTGCCATCAAGATGTACAAGAAGGGGGACAACGAACAACCTTGACGAAGACCTCGAGTGGCTTTAAAGAAATCAGTGGGTCTACCATTTACCAAAGGGGCTATCCATGGCTTATCAGTACAAGCTTTAATCAATGAAACAAATTCTAAACATAAGCCAAAAGAATGCAAGACTTCATATAGGAAAGGAAGCTTGACTCGATCGAAAGCGTTTTTCATATCCAGCTTTATTATCATTCCTTTCTCTTTCCAAATGAAACTAGAGTGTAAAGCTTCTTGAACTTGTATGACATTGTCCACTATTTGTCTGCCTTTTACAAAACCCCCTTGAAGAGGAGAGATCAGCTTACCAAGCAAAGGCCTTAGTTTGTTTGCTAAAAGTTTGGCTATTATCTTATAAGAAGCATTACACAAAGAAATTGGTCTGAACCTATCAAAAGAAGAAGGGTTGACATCTTTAGGGATGAGGGAAAGAAAAGTAGAGTTTGTGCACCCACCCATTTTAGCTTTTTTCTGGAAGGCAATGATCATTCTCAGCAAATCAGACTTGATTATAGGCCAACAAACTTTATAAAAATGAATCGAAAAACCATCTGGCCCCAGAGCTGTGTCTGACTCCATGGCCCAAATAACTTCAACAATTTCCTGCTCAGAGAAAGGCTTCATTAAATCACAGTTATCCTCAATACTGACCAGAGAAGGAACATTGAGCAGAAAGTCAGAAGACACATCATCGTATGAACAACCATCATCTTTAAATAACTTTTTGAAAATGCCTACTAGTTGATTGCTTAAGAAGGTCTTGGCCTTTAATGGTCAGCCCTTCATCATCAAATATTTCCGAGATGTGATCTCTGGAAAGCTTGGCCCTGTATTGACGGTGAAAAAAAGAGGAGTTCTTGTCCCCAGCCTTCAGCCAAAGACTTCTTGACTTCAATCTGAGATACTCCTCCTCCTGCCTGAAGGAAATATTAGTTTTAAGCTGGGCGATCTGGTGAAGAACAATATGAGAGGAGGTAACTTCTTTATTTTCCAATTCAACTTGCAAAACTGAGAGCTCTGCAACTCTATCCTTCCTAACACTCATTGGAGTTAGAAGGGGCAGTTTAATCCAATTCTTCAAAGCACATTTAGTCTGTCTCATTTTTTGTTCCCAGACATAACTAGGAGATCCATCCACAAAATTGGACCACGCCTGAGAGACCGTATCCATAAACCCTTCATGTTCTATCCATAGAGGGCAGAACCTAAAAGGAATTGGGCCGAGCTCATCTTCAATTTCAAATTGCAAGGAAATCGGATGGTGATCAGACGCCAGCTTGGGGAGTATTTTAGATGAAATCATCCATTTGTTGTCCAACAAGGGACCCTGCACTAAGAACCTGTCTAATCTGGCAAAAATACTCGCTATCCCCACTCGCTGGTTTGACCACGTGAACCGGCCAACCTTAGGCTTAATATCAACCAAATCCCAATCGTGTATCATTTTTTCCACAACATCTTGCATGAAATCTTTGCCACACACTCCCCCTTTCTTCTCACACGGAGCTAAAGTCAAATTTAAATCACCAGCGATAATAATGTTTGCTAGTGAATGGTGCACAAGGAAATAAAAAATCGACTACCAGCAATCTTTTTTTCCCCGTAGTTAACAAGAACGTAAAGATTGAATAGGGCAATAGTTAACTTACTGTTGATATGAACAAGCTTTGTAAAGATCCAATGCTGAGTTACATACTCATTTAAAAGCTTAAATTTATCTTTGCCCCATAAAGTGGCAAGCCCCCCATAGGAACCTCTAGCGCTGACCACCTTACCATAATTCATATTCCACTTGTTTTTGTTGATGAGAAGTAGAGCATCCTCCTCTATTTTAGTCTCTTGGAGTAATAAGAGATCAGGAGGAGCCATTTTTATTAAATTTTTAATAGCTTCAGCTTTACTAGAATGCCCCAATCCCCTACAGTTCCAAGAAGTTAAAATCATTACTTACCCAAAGAAGAGGGAGTAATTACTCCCTTGGGAGGCTTGTTTCTCTTATTCTCCCATAAGACATTTCAATAGTTGCTTGACTGCCTTGAGTCTTGAGCCTTTCAGCCTCTTCTTCCCTTATCTCCTTTTTAGACTTCCTACCAACTGTGTTTTTTGCTCAAAGGAATAATCTTCTGAAGAGTCAGGACTAACCTCATTTTTCTTCCGTGCAATTTTAGCATATGAAGGAGGAGAGCAAGAATTGATAGGAGAAAGGGAGCCACCTTCAGGGGGAATGGCAACAATGGAAGGACTAGATAAATCCTTAAGAACAGAAATGTCTTCTAGAACAGGCTCGATCACTTCCACATTACTCAATTCGCCTTCTTCAAGGATAGTTTCCAAGGAATTTAGGACAGCAAAAGAGTTATGATCACCTTTAAGGATATCACCAGCCTGGGAAGCTGTCCCAACCACAAAGTCACCAATTACTGATTTTCCTTTCTTTTTAAATCCCTGCCCTGATTTTCCTGTTTTTGGGACTTGAGTCCATTGATCTTCTTTCTCTTTAACATTTGCCTCTTCATATTTTTTTTTGCAATTTCTAGCAAAATGGCCAAGCCGTGACAAAATCTACACTTAAACGGAATTTGCTCATAGTCCAACTCCTGTGTGTAGGACTAGTCTACTACAGTTAACTGAATTGCTTCCGACAGATCAATATCCATATCCACTTCTACACAAATCCTAGCATAGGAAAATTGATCTTTCCTTTTAGCCCGATCTATGTATTTGCCGAGCTTATTCCCAATTATAACTAAAGATTAAGTGTTCCAACAATGTAGAGGAAGGAAGGGTAATCTTACCCATACCGGAACTGCAGGCGGAACGTCTTGGGAAGGGTCAAAATTGGGAGTCCATTTATTCAAATAAAGACCTTGAGGACCCATGAAGTAAGGGCCATTTCGAAAAATCAGATCTCTATCCTTAGCTGATTCAAAGACAAACACGAAGAAACCTCATTCGACAAAGTGACTGCGAATATCCTCTGAGACAAGAGGCTTCCAATTCCTTTGCACCCATCCTTCAATTGCCTTGGGGGAGGGCCATAGGCCAGTGAATTGTCCAATGAGTCCCCGCTCAGAAGGTTTAACGCAAATTGGCAAATCCTTTCAGCAGGTAGCTCAACCGAAGGAATGTCTACCTTCTTTACAAACTTATTAGATGCCCCCCCCTTTCTCTTACCACTGGAGGCAATCAACCTTTTGAAAGCTTCCAGATCAGGAGGTAGAGAGAGTGGAGTGTTAGGTATAACTCCCGATTCAATTCTCTTCATAGC